>VDFB02000002.1:241740026-241869036 GCA_007258455.2 Sequoia sempervirens
TTCTAGAGATCTTCACAAATATACTTTTTTATGGCTTGATTCTCATAGTTGACAATGTAACATCCAAATCTTTCAAAAATATCTTCTTTGATACACACATAAGGATATGAAATTTCAAGAGCCCCTTGAGAAAGCCATAGGTCCTCCTAGAAGTGGATAATCTCACCATTATATTCCTTACAACTTATAGATTTTCTTAATGCAATAGTTTTGAATTCATTATATTTCTCAAGATTGTTGAACTAGTAGGGATACTTAACAAAAGGACTAGAGGGACCATTTTGATTACTCAAGTATTAATTTTTTTTATGATACTCCACTCACTATTGGATGACAAGAGTTTTGAACCAATATTTGAAAATTGTGTTTTATTCATTTATTTAATTTTTCATAGCACCATCTGACCTTGGCTCTTTAGATGAAAAGAATTTCATGCCCATGTAGATGCCTCTAGTACTACAATAAGTGTAATTCTAACACAATCAAGAGGATATAGAGATAATCCTATAGCTATTGGTAGTAGGAAATTATCATAGGCTAAGTAAAATTACACAACAAAAAAGAGAAGCCTTGGTAATGTTGTATGTACTCCATAATTTTTAGAAATTATCTATTATCTACTCTATTTATATTATTTGCAAATCATGAACCATTGAAATGCCATCTTAGTATACTTATGTTCAAGGAAGAATATGTAATTCATTATTTGTATTCCAATAATTTAAGTTCAAGATGATTGTGAAGCTGGAGTATGTTGATTAGGGGATATATTATTTTAAAGTTAAAAAAGGGAAATATTTGGGTTTAGGTTAAGATGATATTCATATTAATATTATATATTAATATTATATTAATATTATAATATTATATATTATATTAATATATAATATATTAATATATATTATAATAATAATAATGTTATATTAATATTATAAATTTAGCTAATATTATATAATTATATTAATTATAAATAATTTATTATGTAAAATTTAACAATATGGAGCCACAATTTTCATTTTAATTGACATAATCAAAACCTAGCTTGTCAATTGGAGAAGTGAGTCGCTCGCCAAGAGGAAAGTTGCAGGAAGCCTGGGGATCAAGCTTGCTTGGCTACAAAATTGGAATTTTTGTGTTTTGTTTTGCCGTGAAGGCCTCTGCATCTTGTTCGTCGCCAAAATGGTTCATATATTTCATCTAAAATTTATGAATCAGAGTGCTAGAGGGTTTTTGATTTGATTTGGTTTGTCTTCAATGCCGATGGTCCATTATATTGTGTTCATTTCACCTTAGTAACTGTACATTGTCTAAATTTTTTGATTAAATCAACATTTTGCATTCACATTATATCGTGGTGTCATGTTTCTTCCTTTTCATACTCGGTCTCATCACTAGGTATTGTAATTTTATTATTGTTGGCATTCTTAAATCACATGCTCTTTCCTTATATGGATGCCTCTCAAGTTATGAAATTGCATGGAGCATGGAAGATTCATATGCCACAAATTCCTCTCCTTACAAAGTTACTTGCTACTATAGTTTAATACTCAACACCTTTTGAGCACTCTAAAAAGAAAAAAATACTCATTCGAAATAATCTTCAAGTGACATTTCTGCTAAGTCGATAATATTTTCTACCAAAGCATTTTTCATACATGTCTACCAAAGCATTTTATCAAATAGTTGACTGCCTTGCTGCTATGGGCTAAAATCCTAAAACAAGTACTTTTGAACAAGCTATGGGAAAAAAATGCCTTCAAAGAATTGTGGTCCTATGGTGATGGAATTCCATGATGAATGCCTATGGCTATGGATTGTTATGGCATTCCATCTTCATGAAACTACATTTCTTTGAGGCACTTTTTCAAACAGTTCATTTCCTTGCTATGCTACGACATTTTTCATATATGACTACCAAAGAATTTTATCAAACAATTCATTGCCTTAATGCTATGGCTAAAAGCCTAAAATAGGTGCTTTTGAACAAGCTATGGATGCTTGGAAAAAAATTATCTAAGCATAATAGTAAGCAATAACATAGACAAGGAAATGAACTATTTGAAAAAATTCCTCAATGGTGATGGAATGCCATGACAAGCCATATACAAGGAAGTGAACTATTTGAAAAAAATGCCTCAAAGAAATGTGGTCTCATGGTGATGGCATGCCATCACCATGAGACCACATTTCTTTGAGGCATTTTTTCAAATAGTTCATTGCCTTGCTATGCCACGACATTTTTCATATATGACTACCAAAGAATTTTATCAAACAATTCATTGCCTTAATGCTATGGCTAAAACCCTAAACTAGGTGCTTTCGAACAAGCTATGGATGCTTGGAAAAAAATTGTCAAAGCATAATAGTAAGCAATAGCATAGACAAGGTAGTGAACTATTTGGAAAAATTCCTCAAAGAATTGTGGTCTCATGGTGATGGAATGCCATGACGAATGCCTATGGCTATGGATTGTCATGGCATTCCATCTTCATGAGATTCCATCTTCATAGAATTATCCTTGAAAAAAAAGAAAAAGGAGCAAGCTCATTGTTGACAAAAGGCATATATTCAAGGATACCAACATATGCCTCACTAGAATGAGAGTCCTCCAATTTGTCAAGAATCTCATCTAAAGTATCAAATTCATTCTCGTAAATTTTTCTATTGTCTATTTTATTATTTCCTACACAATCAAGGATGAAATTCTATTAGCTACAAGTCTATTAATATTCTCAAGAATTTTTGGGCCATGCCTTCTTTGATGACCATCCATTTTACATAGAAAACAAGCATTCAAACCTCTCAAAACTTTAATATCATGTTTAGTTTGATTATCACTCAATTGAAAGCACAAAATATGTAGAATACACTCATCAAATTTGAGAGATATAAAAACCCTAGAGTTAAGATGGGGAAGAGTAGACCTTGTTTCTTCCACTTGCAACACATTACCCAAAGATTTGAGGACTTGAGGGATAAAAGTTTACATCTAAGTAGAGATATTTTAAAATTCTAACCACCTTAACATATAATTGGCTAAAGCATTACATAGGGTAGAATCAAGGGTTCAAAGATGGACCTAAAAACAAAATTGCCCATATTCTAAAACTCTTTCTTTTAAAACTCTTGATTGGATTCCATGATTTTTGAAGAAGAAAGTGAATAAATATTTATGTATCATTCTATAGAAAGAAACATAGAAAAGGCAGTGAATTGTTTGGGAAAATACCTCAAAGAAATATGGTCTCATGGTGACGAAATGCCATGACAAGCCATAGACAAGGGAGTGAATTGTTTGAAAAAATGCCTCAAAGAAATGTGGTCTCATAGTGATGGAATGCCATGATGAATGCCTATGGTGATGGATTTTCATGGAATTCCATCACCATGAGACCACATTTCTTTGACGAATTCCATCACCATGAGACCACATTTCTTTGAGGCATTTTTTCAAATAGTTCACTTCCAAATATATGATATAAGGGATGAGGATGGGATTGTGTCTCAAATGATTTTGGCAGAATAGGTACCTCTCAGTATTTAGCTTTCAATGAAAAAGATATCAACATAGACTCATGTTCCCATATTCAATAATAAAGCGAGCTCTAGAATGATATAAAATCCTCTATTAATAAAAGGACGACAACAACTAATCAATATCAATTTCTAGAGGAACTGGTGAGTAGGGGAAGCTTCTTTAGATGATCAACTAGATGATCAAACCAACAAATTAGCACAACTCTCTCAAATACTCTTTAAGTGGACCTTTCTAATCCACTATTCCTTAAGGGAAAAGACCCCCCCAACTAGGGTTGTTGTACTCAAACAATCAAGAGGGATTGTATCCACTTGGATCATGTAAAATAGGACTAAACCAAACCATGAAACTCAATTTTTCATTTAGGAAACTCCATTTTCTCATCGCTCTAACCACTAGGCCTCTTTACCACCAACTTAGCACAACTCTCTCAAATACTCTTTAAGTGGACCTTTCCAATCCACTATTCCTTCAAGGAAAAGGACCCCCCCAACTAGGGTTGCTGTACTCAAACAATCAAGAGGGCTTGTATCCACTTGGATCATGTCAAATAGGACTAAACCAAACCATGACACTCAAGTTTGCACTTAGGAAACTACATTTTCTCATCGCTCTAACCACTAGGTCTCTTTTACCACTAAAAGGCTTGTAGCCTTGCTCGCTAGGACAGTCAAAATAAAATCAACATATAAGATTCTATCAGGCCCAAACCACTAAAATTACACAAGTAATATATTCCCCTACAAAGTATCAAAACCTTCTTTCTTGACAGTGGACAGTAAAAGAGAAATGGACCAAAACAACGCTGCTCCAAGAGGCCTAATTGGCAGGCTACAACAGGATAGTTGACTATCTAGGCTCTCCCCTTCACCCCAAAGCTTTGAAATAGGTTCTTACAAGCTATTTACACCCATTTCTATCACTCCTAAGTGACTTTACAGTTAAAATCACCCTAGACAAGCAAAACTCAATTTTTTGTTTCACAATCTAGGCTTGTCACATGAGGATGCTAGGCCTAGAACATTGAAAAACTTCCTCCACATAGCATGCCATTCTCCAAAACCCTAAAAATATGAAAATATACACAAATAACTACCATCCCACCAAGAATTAGCATTATTACAACATGGAGATGGAAGAAAGAGCCATTCTTCAATCAAAACCCTAGTTTTGAGGGTTTTCAAATCAGTTCTTGCTAAAATGGTGATATCTTCTTTTATACTCAATGAAAACTTGTCAAATTACCTCCAAAATAAATCCAGGTCTTCCCTCTATCCAACCATAATAGGAATTTACCCATACAGTACATACAAAGGCCATACCATGTAGTAGAACAGGAAATTTACACATTTTTTCTAGAAAATAACAAGCTTTTGCATTAGAACTTCAAAATGATTCATTAACCCACATGCCTCGACCAAGAGAGGCTTATTTCTATCTTCAAACAACCTTCCCAATGTCCCACAATTGGAATTTTAATTGGTTGTATGTTGGGAACTAACAAAACGTCATTTAGGCACCTAATTGCCTAGTTAAGGCAAGTTAATACAACTTCCACAAGCCCGAATACAAAGAGCCTTCAAGAGGTGTCAAAAGGTATCAAAACCATTTCAAAAAACCAAGGAAACTCCCCTCAAGCACCTGGTTGCATCCTGGAATTTTGATTCTTTAATTTTCCAAGGTGCACTAAGCTTACAAAGTGAGGATGGAGATCTTGTGATTACATTGAAACTTATCACCAAGACTCAAAACCTACTACAAGCCTTTGAAGAATCAAAATGTTGTTGTTTCAAATGACTATGAGCACTAAATTTGACTATTTGAAGATGTTGAAACCTTGTCATAGAGAACTAGAACATTGATGCAACCACTCATCCTACCTTAAAACATACCAAAAGTCTCCAAGCAATTAGACATAGGAAGATTTAAGATGACTTAAAAATTTTTTATTGCCAAAGCATAAACTTATGATGACTTAACCAGTCCTAGTACACACTCCCTCCCTGTTAACCACTTAGACATATGAATTTTATCAGTGGATAGTTGAACCACCTCACACGTTCACCTGAATTATGTCTATTAGTGTTCTAATTCATCTTTTTCAAGACAACTTAAACTAGAATATTATGTATGATGAAACCATTCTTCTGCACAATACATTTGAGCCCTTGGTTGTGTAACTGGTGGACCATAGTCACATTTAACACTTGTTACAAAGTTTAAAGTCATTAATTGCAAGGGATAGTCTCCTTCATACATTGATTTGATTTGTGATGGACACACTTGGACAATAGTAACAATAACTTGCAATCTATCAAGACTTGATTACCTTATAACTAGTCAAATTCTAGTGATGAAATGATAGATTAATCATAATGTCACCTTGGGATCACATCACCATGAAAGAACTTCATCCAACATCCTTATGAGTGCAAGTACCACCAAATAGGTATTTTTCAGATTTTTCTTCCTCGAACGAGGGAAATTCAAGAAGAGAAGAGGAAAGCGAGACATGTAGTAGGTCTAAAAGAGGGAGATTAACTAGAGGTCAAAATATTAGAAGAAAATTTTGTAAATGCATGGAATTTTTTCTTGGTGAAGGGGGGTCATGTTCTGATGATGATGAAAGCATAGGTGGCATCAAGGTTCCCTTGAGGTACAAACATCTATGAAAACAATGGGTACCTAGAGAACTTCCTCCAATAAACATTGACTTTTGTGTCAATGAGAGAATATATCACATAGCACCATCGGCATTACATGGTTTGGGCCTATTTTGCATGGACAACATAAAGGTTTGTTATGAAAAAGTTACTGAATTGATGGAGTATGTTGAACCCTGTTACAGTTACAAAGATTGGATGCAGCTGGTTCGATATACGCGAAGTATGCATAGGTATGCACTATCAACAAATTATATACAACTAAAAGATAAGGATCAAAATAAAGGAGTGGTTGTGTACATTGACAGAAGGCCAAAAGAATTAGGGAATATTGCAGGGTTTATAAATGGTACACAACCTGGGTCAACAAATAAGCAACCCAATTGCATATTCAAGGCGCGCGAGGGAAACTGTGTATTCCTATGTGCAATAAAATCAATAAATGTAGGGGAAGAGTTACAAATCGATTACAATTTGAATCGCTTAGATACAAACACAATTACTATAGGGGTGGTACATACTATATACCATTTCACCAAGCCTCCAATTAATGACTCCAATATACCATTTTATTATTATGTTTATTTTCGTAAGTCTATTGGTTTCATTTTAGTAATGTTTTTTATATTTAATTTTTGTCACAATGGGACATTGATCGTACAAGGAAGGCTCCAGACCAAACCATAGATGGTGATGCATCTTCAGGCACTTCTACCTAATAGGTTTACCTCATTATAATTGTACAAATTAGATATGAGAATTTTTTTTTATTATTATATTTTTTCATAAGTTTATTGGGTTAATTTCAATAATGTTTTAAATATTCTTGTTGTAGACAGTTGATTGGGGAAAGGCACCAGTAGTAGAGGAGAGCATCCATAGGGTTGAGGTGCAGTCACTGTTATTGGATGATGACATTGCATATTCAAAAAACCCTCTCGATATGACAAGGAAGACACAAAAAAAATGCAATGAAGAAATCCTTCAATTGTTATTCATAGTGCCTCAAACAAATGAGATAAGAGAGAGGGTTAAAATATTGATTGAGAGAGTACAAAACTTGCAAGTAAGTTGTCATGAGGTCTTTAATTATAACATAAGTTCATTCATGGTTTTATAATTTTTAATCTTTTATGTCATGAAATAAATATGTGTTGTTTTTACAGGATTTTTTGCATCCTCATGATGCTACTTCCTATGATCAGGGTACTGCAGGTGTTTCCTGCGAAGTAGGGGTTGGTACAAGTGTCCATCCTGATCTTCCTGCACATACATCACCTGATCATCTGACCCCATCATCTGTGCCTATATTGTCAAATGAAATGTTGGAAACACATAGCATGCACGCATCGAGTAGTATTGGTGATGTAGAGGCCACTAGTGTTGGTGATGTTTTAGCAGCATTTCCTAGATCTTCCTATATTACTAGTATGAGAACATTTCCAGTCACATTTGTGGTGATCAAGGATTTTGTTTGCATAAAGATAGAGAAAGTCCCAGGTAATTTAAAATGTTTTAATTATTATTATATATAATCCAATTGAAATTTACTTATTGATCACTCTTTTTAGACTAATGATCCCATGATCATTTTGTAGGAAATGATGTTTTTTATAAGCATCTAGGTGATATAACATTGGAGCTCTTCGGGCCCACCATACATACACGGTGGAATGCCCAAAATCAAGATTTAAAGGATGAGCTCATTAACCATTTAGTTGTGTTGTTCAATGATAAAACATTCAACCAAACAAAGGTCCTTAAGAAAGCTGGTACATATCTAAAGTATGCGAGGGACCAATATAGGTCACATTTAGAGAAGGAAAAAAAGTACGAGGATCCCCCCATGATTCTAGAGAGGGAGTGGAAAAACTGGTGTTGGATGGAAAGAAGAAGGCTAAAAAGAAAAAAGGAAAGACACTACTGGGCCAAGGAAGGTATGTGATACTATCAACAATGTAATTATATACTGATTACTCTTTCTTTTTACATAATCTAACATATTTCAAACTTTTCATAGGCTTCCTAACACATCGAAGGAAACAAAGACAAGACTAGAAAAACACATGCAACACAAACTTGGCTCTGGTGGTTATATGAAATTAGCCGTAAGAATTGTAAGTATCAATAAATGAAATATTGCATCCAAATAATAAATTGCAAACAATTTTGGTTTTATCACACCATAGAAGCAAAATTCATGATCTTATGCAAAAATGCAGGGCTCTAAATTCAACAGAGCACCCATAGAAGAGGAAATGAAGATTGCCTTCCAGCATGGCTACGAAGCCATAGCTAAATGCCTAAGAGTCTTGACTAGGAATACACAATCTTCCACTACATTTGACACACAGGTAAATAAACTCAATAAAGTTTATTTAAAATTGAATACTTGTGCAATCTATTCAATATTAATTTCCACCATAAAGTAATTATGTGCCTATTTGTTTTAAAGAGATAGACAATGATAATACTGCACCTGACATTGGAATGCAACTTGGTGAGGGTGGAGCACAACCTGTAGATGAAGGTCATGGTGTGCATCCCAGTACTTGATGTATTCATGTGCTATACAAAACACAGTTTGGATTAATACAATTAAACATCTTTAATTGTAATTGGTGTATTAATTAATGTAACCTTTTATGTTTCAACTTTAGAGCATGTAGAGCATGATCAACATGTTGAGCATGATCAAGCTAGAGAAGATCAAGAACATGATGTGGCCCCATTAGGTAAAGAGGACCACTCTAATGTTCTTTTAAACATATTTAATTGCAATTGGTATATTCATTAATGTAACCTTTCATGTTTCAACTCCATATCAAGATTTAGAGGGTGTTCAACATGTTGAGCATGAGGCTATACGACAATATCAGGAACATGATGTGGCCCCATCAGGTAAAGAGCACCACCCTAATGTTCTTTTAATTAATAAAATATTTGTAACAATAATAACAAAACATATCAATTTAACATTTCTTTGTTATTGTAGTAGACCCCCTTGAAGCGGCCTCCACATCGTGATCAGTAAATGACTAGGCATACATTAAGATCATGAAAAGAGGGTAGAACAACTGAAGGGGGGACAAATGATTTAGAAAATGATTCTCCACTTCAGCTTTTTTTTGCTTCAAAATTAAAGAAACAAAAAAAAAGTGATTGTAATCATATTATGACAACCATATTTTTGATAATATGTAACAATTGAATGAATGAATGTTACATGTTAATGAATGAATGTTATATGTTAACGAATGAATGTTATATGCTATTAATGGATGAATGAATGAATACTATATGTTATTAATGGATGAATGAATGATTAATGTTATATGATTGGGTATGGGGAATTGAGAGTGATGTGAGGGGGGCGAGGGGCCAAATGAACTTCCACCATCACGTGATTGGCCCTATTAGGTAGAGAATATTAAACTATTCTTGAAACAAAGAGAAGCTCAATCCAACTACATCTAAGTATCTTTTTAATTCCTCTATCTTTCATCAATCTCTTTACTATTTGAACCTTGTACAAATGTTTTACATGAAGAACCCATTATTGTGAAATGTACCTCCAATTGAGTAAACTAAATCCATGTTCTAAATCATAATTTCAAGTTGTTTCCATTCCAATGTTCTGAGTTTAGTTTGTTTGTATGGATTTGTATGAATACCACATTATGTTGTGTGTGGATTTGGTTTCAAAGCTCTGTTTCTTTTGTTTTTAGTGGTGACATAACTCTAAAATTTGAATTTTTGTGCATAACAAGATAGTGGAAAAATTGACAGCTCTAAAGGGTTTAGAGGCTCGATTGAGATAGATACACAGATATTTGGATCTTGTTGTTGATGGGAGGCTTCCACTTAAACATGAAATTTTGTACCATTTGCAGGTATGCAAAAATTTCTCTACTTACATTCATTCAACTTATTGTCTTCCTTACCAAAATCTACCCTTGTTAAGCCACAACCATAATTAGTTGATGTAGAGTCAAGGTGGAGGAGACTCAAACAAATCAGATTTCAGTAGAGGAAAAAGGTAGACCATTTTATAAAGAAACCATGGAGTGTAGATAAAAGTTTAAAAGGGAAGTCAAGTATGAATAAAATTATGGATAGTGAAAAATGTATTTCCCTCAATATATTGAAATAAAGGATAGTCATAATTCCTTATGACTATCATAAAGGGCATTAAGATGCAACGAAATACAAGTCTTTCCATTTCTTATTCTCCATGTATCATATTTCTAGGACTAGAGGATTTATTTCCAATTTCTCATATAGGAGAATACACCTATGGTTCAGATGCATTCCTTTGTATAAATTGGAAGGTATAAGATGTAGAAAATGCATATAGATATTACTTCCTTTACTTGAATTCTACACCTTGATGGATGGATGAGTTTTCTTTTAGATTCTATACTTACTAAATTATCTGTTCTAGTAATTTTGGAATGCCCAAAAGGATAGTCATTCCAAACGGTCTAAAGAGTGGAAGAAGTATGTGATAATTTTGGTCATAGGTAGAAGGAAATGAAGCAAGAAGGACAATCAAAGGCAGTCTAATGATAGTCAAGCCACAATGTACATGGAAGAGTGGGCAGTACTTTCAAATGAGTAGTCCTAAGTTCACATGGAACAAAGGATATAACCTTGAGATATACCATAAGGGAAGTCAAGTTCAAAGAGATCATTTTCATAGGTATGAAGATCATAGAGGATCACTATCATTCAAGAGGATCATAGTCATAAAAAGAAGATCATAGCTAGCTATATGAAAATCAAGTGCAGTTTAAAAGCCATGAGGATAGTCTTACATAAGGGAGGCATAAAATAGTTGAAAACAATCATTATGAGCATCCAAAATGCAAGAAAGGGAGGCACAAAGAAATACAATATAAAACATTCCAAGGGTAATCATGTATTAAGGAGAGACAATTATGGTTCATGGTTAGGTAGGGTCTTGGAGAAAGCTTATTTAAGAACAAAGTCAAAGGAGCAATCAATGTATAACTAAGTTATGAGGGTAGTTTGGAAGAATTTTTAGAAGATTTTTATAAAGGATTTTAACTATACCATTATACAAAGACTTGGAAAACATTTAATGTGACTCTCAGTCATATTAAAACAAATCCCATAATTTTCAGGCTAAGGAATATCAAATGAACTATGATAGTGACTATGAATCCTTGATAAGGAAAGAAGACAATCACTATGAAGGCTCAAATAGGTTGTTCTGAGGAATATATTAAATTGACAAGAGCTTGGGGCAGTCACCTTTGTATGTACATTCCACCATATGCATAAACCAGTGATTTATGATAGTAGGTAAGGTTCCTACATGGTTGATAGAGGACAACACTTTAAACAAGGACACTACCATATGGTTGGTAAATATTTTAAGTGCTTAAACAAAGGAATTGTGAACAACACCATGACTGTGATCATTGAAAGCCAAATGCACAATTTTCAAGGAGGCAGAGGTATATAAAGCATGACAGTCATACCTTGAAAATGACAGTGTTTGACTATCAAGGGTAGTAAGAGTAAATGAAGCTTGATAAAAACATTGTTATGATGGTCAAGCATAAGCTATTTATGAAATTTCATAAGTTAAATGGCAAGAGTAATTCAAGACACCTTGCAAGGGAAAACTTACACAAAGGACAATAGGTTCTTAACATTATGAGGGAAACATTTTTAATGAATACATGGAAGACCTTCAAATGGTAGTCAAGGATAATGTTAAAGGATAATTAAAGGTTTCCAAGAGAGAGGTTTATATTTATGAATGACCTTACACAATTAGCATGGACAATGCCATGAGTAAAAAATATGACCAACGAAATTCTATGACAAGCCTATTAGATACATAGATAGATAAAGGAGCATGCAAAGGGAAGACTTCATGGACAAACCACAATAAGTACAGTCACCTCTCTGCCCCCGTAACCGTTGTTTAGTGTCTAACTTGGTGGTCATATCCCTGGTAATTGGCAATCAGCTTGTTCTAGTTAATGCAAAGTAATGTCCCTGTCTGTACTGTTCCCCACGATACCCCAAGCGCCCCTCGTTTTTAATGTTTTCATTAGCAAAGTTGTCGAGGAATAGAGTATAATTTAGAGGTCTCCAGAAGAATTGTTGATTAGTGGTGTTGGTGTACACCACCATGGAAGTACAACTCAAACATCTTCAAATTGACACTCGCCCATCTATTGGTCCCACTCCCCTATTTTTAGAATCTTAAAATTGGAAGTTCTAACTTATTTTTTTTATAGATAGATGTTATTCTTAACCGATTTTTTTTAATGGAGTTTAATGTTTAAATTTTTTATGAATGATTCGTTTGTTCCATGTTGGATGCATGAGGGGCAATTAAGTTCATTCTAAATACATGAAAGGATAAGTGTTTGTTTAGTTTTTTCTGTTGTGTTTATTTTTTAGGGCTGGGGAATCTTTAAGATATTGTCCTTTGTAAAGGAGACAATTAAAAAGAATGTAATATTATTTAACAAAAATCAAATTAAATAGCTGAAAATCAAGTCAAACTATTTTTTGTGAATACGGATAGTTGGGATGCTCCTACATCATAAGAATTTTAAGTGCAAAGATAACAAAGGTTCTTCAAAAAATATACAAGAAGCTTATCAAGACAGTGAGCAAGTCAAAATTGTCAACCTACAAATATGGAAGAGAGAATTTGAAGAGGTAAGAAGTTGGGAGAGTGGGTGATTATTGTGTAAAAGTAAAAGATGTGATCAATAAGATGAATACTTTGATAGAGACTAAGAACAAAATTTTGTGGTTTAAAAGGTGTTAAAATCTCTAACACCAATGTAGAATCATGTTGTAATAATCATTAAGGAAAGTAAGGATTTGACTACTCTCAAGTTTGATCACTTAGTAGGATCTCTTATGTCTCATGATAAAAGACTAAGAGAGACATTTGGAGAAATTTATCTTAAATTAAAAACCATAAAGAATGAAGGTGTAATCAGTAAAAGAAATCAAGGATAAGGCAAAGACAAGAACAAAAAGGCATAGTTCACACAAAGATATATGATAGATTATGAATAGAATTTTATACCATTATAAAAATAAGAGACCAATAGAGTGGTGATTTCAATAGAAGCTCAAAAGAAATAAACTATACATCACATGGATGTGAAAATATCTTTCTTCTATAGTTCAACTGAGTATATTGTAGTCACTTTTATAGATACATTTAAGAATTATGACTTCAAAATTTTCTAGAAGAAAATGGGGAGAAATAAATTTAGCTTATAATAATCTTCTACAATAACATAAGTACAATTAAGTTGTCCAAGAATCATATCCGTCAAAGTAGGACAAAAAAAATGATTTGAAATATCATTTCATTTTATATTTGGTTCAAAAGAAAGAAGTATAATTGAGGTATATACAAACTTGGAAACAACTTACAAATATATTTACAAAAGACATTCAATTTTTAAAACTTCAAGACCATCTTATGAGTCTACTTCATCAAGTGCAATATGTTGATAAATAGTGTTTATGTACACCAGGTCATGCAACTACAAATCAAACCATCTGTCAAAAGGGTAGACATCATTAGCATATCCTACAATCGTTGCATTCCAAGAGATGACATGATGGATGCCCATACCCTGTTCCAAAGTTCACCCGACATGATGATCTATGATGTAGAAACTTTAAAAAAAAAAAATTGCACAGTTTCGTTGAAATTTCGATGAACACCATCAACGAAAACCATTGATGAAATACAAAAAGTCTAAAGCAATTTTTCTACCTCCGACAAAAGATAGCATTGCCTAAATGTCGACATTTCATTGAAATACACCGATGAAAGTTTCTGATGAATAGACATTTTGTCACAATTTCAACGAAAGCATGATCCTTTGACAACCGACGAAGTTAGGTCAATATTTTGACATTTTTAGAGTCTTTCAAAAGTTCAATGCAAAAGTGCCGACGAAAATTGGTTCAGTGGTTCATCGGTATTCTGACAATATTTTGTCAAAAATTCAACAAATGTTCGTCGAAAATTGGACCCAAATACTATAGTGTGACAAAGGCATAATAAGAGAACATAAAATGCATTTATCTTTTATTAAGGCTTCAGGACCATGGGTTTCCTCACAACACTTGTTTTTGCAAGCTTAAGTAAGGAATGTTGAGATTCATCAAGTATGATAGCATGATAGGATCTGCTGATTGGTATCATTAATCTCCAATCAAGAAGGGTTAGAATGATACAATGATATGGGTTTCAACATAAGATCAGTGAATAATACTTATGTAGGAGACTCAAGTGCAATGATAATCAAGATCAACATCCTCACAAAAGCTCAATCATAAGGAACACTTTAGTACAAAATCACATGTGGTAGGATGAATAGAGTACATGCTATTACTTTTCAATCTTGACAAGTGTTCAAAGCACGAAACAGGGCCAATGAGTTTACAAATCTATTTGTGCAAGCTTGGATCTATCATAAAGATAAGATGGTCAAAGCATATTGGAGATGGATAGCCCATCATGCATAAAATCCAACATTAAAGATGAACTGGCATTAATTAAGAAATGAAAAAGTTCTTGTTGTTGTGAGGAAAAGAATTAAGTATGTTTGCAGTCATAATAGTATGATATGCATAGGAGAGGACAGTGCAATCAAATACTTCAAGCAGTAGTGTTATCTGATATCAAGCAAAACACTAAACATTATGAGTCACTCAAGAATGTAGGAGAAAAGTTACCCTTGAAAAGGAAAAAAGGGAGAAAGGTACACTATGTGATGTAAGTCACAAAAATTGTGAATGGTGATCCTAGACTTGCACAAACACAAAGAACAAACACATTATTAGTGCAATATGCAAGTTAGAAACAACATTCCCCATGAAATTCATTTGAAACATGAAAACAAGAAATAAGTGAAGAACACAACTAAAAAAACTATTAAATCCTATTTTAATGTCCAAACTCTCAATCCCATGGGGGAATTGGTGCCATTTTGATGTGGAAAATGGCCCTTTCCCAATTCCTTGCAAGCTTGATGATCAATGGTGAAAATTTGATGCTCCCTGATGAAATTTCTCCATAACCTGGCTATGAAATTATGAAAATGGATGAGCTTGATTCAAAACATGAAGATGATAACTTTGCACAAGTTGTGGATGAAAATGCCTAAGATTGTGGATCCAAAATAAATAAGAGAGCCTTCTATTTATAGAAGAGAATGATGGAGGATGAGGAAAAATGGATGAATGTGGGATCAAACACCAACCAATAGCATAATGCCACTTGTCAACATGTGAGTGGACAAAGGTGGAGCACATTTGGATGAATGTGCACATTAATGCAATTAGGTGGAAATTCAAAATTACAGAAGTGACAAGTTGGAGGGAGAGGAAAGATGAAATAAATGTCATTTGGCTCAAGAAAAGGACATGTAAGAGGGATTTAATGCCTTGTTGGATGGACAAGTACTTTTAGGGGGAGATTTAAAATTTGGGGAATATTCCATCCTTTGATGCCTTTTTGAATGAAAAAAGAAGATTTATAAATTAATTAAATTGATTTTCATGAGCAAGTTGCAAAAGCTAGAGGATTTGATGGATTAAGATTAGGATTACTAAGGATTTGATTTATTTAAAAGGAGATTAGCTGATTGGACAATTTGATTTAGATTTAAGGATTTAAATAAATCAAAATGAGAGGAATAATGATTTTAGACTTAATTAAATAAAGTTTGATTTATTTAATTAAAGAGGATGATGTTAGATTAAATCAAATAAAGATTAATTTATTTAATTTAAGGGAGATGACTTTAGAGCTTAATTAAATAAATTGAATTCTTCAATTAAAAGAGGGACTATAGGATTAATTAAACAAAGTGATTTATTTAATTAAGAGATGAAATGTGATGAATTTAATTAAATAGAGATTATTTAATTAAATGATTGGTAAAAGAGATGATTTAGGATGAACTGGTGTTAGTAAAATCATGATTAGGTGTATATGATCAATTTGTATATTTTTTGTGTTTACATTTTGTCCCTCTTTGAAGCAAATTACCCACTATGTTGGTTCAAAGAATAACCTTGTCAGGATCAAAATTAAGAATTTTTTTTATTTTTTCACATGCCCCACTGCTGCCCCAATGAATGAATTATGCTGGTATACTGCCCCCTCGAGAGATTAGATGAAAATTTGAATTTTTGGGTGATATTGCGAAAAAAGTGGACAAGCTGCTCGATGGGTCCAGAATGGCTCTAGGATGCCAAAAACATGCCAAAATATGAAAAAACACTGGAAAACAAGCCCCGATTGGATGAAAACAGGATTTGGGGTCTAAAACCCTACGTTCACGGCCAAACAAGGTGAAAAAACCTTAATTTTCATGCTTAAATATCCCTCAAGGGGTCACTTTCAATTCATTTGCACACTCATCCTTTAGGGATTTGAACACTTTGAGCTCTAACCTTCATTCAAGATGGGACGAGTGCTTCCCCGTCACATTTCAGAGTGAGTGTGATTATTCCAATGACTCCCAAGTGTAGGACCACCAATATGTGACCCAACCCCACATTGTTTTTTGTTCCTCGTGCACATTTATTAGGGTCAAAAAGTCAAACATGTCAAGTGACATTGTTTGGCACTGCTAAAAAGGTATAATCGGTGTCACACGGCCTTAAAGTGTGCCGCTATTGAGTCCTGCGATGTAGCGTCATAGTTTCATAATTAATGGTCAAACTCCAAATGGCGATGCATATGCAAATAGTGCCACCACAGGTCAATTACAAGATTAGGTTTTGAGGGTCAAAAACAAAAGTGCAGTCAAATAGCACCACCATGATGGAGTTTAGAATTTAGAGGCTTCCAGCGGTGTAGTTTGGAGCTTTCAAACAACGACTCCTTTGTTGTTTCAGTTACGTAAACTTCAAATGGGAGCCTAGTTTTTATGAAACTTGACATTGTGGCTTTATTGGTGCAAGAGGACGTAGAGCTGGTACATTCACGTGAGCACTAGTCTTGGATTCTTAGCAGATTGACTGGATTGCATGAGCTACTTTAGGAGCACCTTGGAGCGATTGGCCTATGTTATGTCGCATACACTCCTACCATCAAGACACACTTAGGAATGATGAATGCACTGGTAGAGTGATGGCACAGTGAGATCATCGTTTCACTTTCCTACCAGTGAGATGACCATCACATTAGAGGACGTCTAGTGTATTCTTCATTTTCCCATCCATGGAGAGTGGGTTATCTATGACATGGATGATGGGACAGATGCTTGTTACGAGGTTATGGGACTAGATGAGATTATTTTTATTGAGGGTCAGATTGAGCTAGAGTGGTACAGAGGTCAGGTATCGACATTCTAATTGATTGTGGCTACCATCATCTCAGGCCTTGTGGCACTAGATCAACACGATCGATATTTCAGTCCAGGATGGGGTCTAGCATGGGAGCAAATTCTCTACTAGAGAGAGTACTTTGCATGAGTCCTAGTGATGTTGGCCTCACTCTATCATGATTGGCATGAGTTTGCTTACTGTAACATTAGGGCCATTGGTGTTGGAGTTACTCTCCTTCACATCTAGGCTTGGGAGCACATGGTCATGCTTTGCCCATGAGTTACAGTTGTTGATGTGGAGCCAGATGATCCGACAGTCTAGAAATACAGGGGTGGCTTGAATTTTACCCATATAGGAGTGGTTGGCATCCTTCACTAGAGGAGGGTGATCGATGAGATGACTATCTTCACTTGGAGGCCCTAGCTCAGGATGCCCGCCTGGTACAATGGCGTATAACAACTTTTCTTTGTGAGGTAGGACAGGCTTATGTAGGGAAGATAACACACTATGATCGAGCATTATATGCCTGATCAGGTGGCTAGGTAGTTTGGAGATGCTTAGGACAAGCCTGATGACCAATACATAGCCATATTCACTCATACTACATGGGGTCAGGCGATCCCTCTAGAGGACATAGTGGATAGTTTCTAACAGCTGGTGGTGAGGCCATGGTCATATGATTAGGGCTAGGTAGACCCTGGGATGACACAAGAATATCATGATTGGTTCAAGCCACTGATCAGAATGACAGTGCCAGGGGCAGCCTTACCATGGTAGAGACCTCGAGGTCAGATAGCAGGATGGGGGTGAGGGCAAGGAGGAGATGGACCACCTCCAAAATAGCGAGGGTAGAGGGACAAGTAGAAAGATGGGAAAAGAGATGGGCACCAACAGAGGGATGCCCTGAGGGACCCACAAAAGCCTCTAACAGACCAACAACAACCACCACCACCTTAGCCAGACCAAAGGGACACACTAATTCAACAGTTGTAGGAATAGGTTGCTACACTGAAAACTGAGAGGGATCAGGCCCGAGCAAAGCAGGATCCGGTTGTGCAGCAGAGACAGGCTGCAGAGCTTCAATTAGAATAGGAGGTGGGCCGTCAGCAACAACTTGAGAGTATGGCAGTCATAGCCTAGGGTAGGACAGCCTCAGTACGCATGTACCGAGACACGGTGAGAGAGGTAGAGTACTACAGAGTACACTATCATCAAGCAGTGCCTTGAGTAGCCCGAGTGCCAGATTTCTCATAGAAAATAGGGGAGAGGTAGGATCAGCCTAAGAGACAGTCAGTTGAGGGAAGCAGCCATCAGGGCTAGCTTACATTTTTTATCAGAGACATCATTCTTTTTGCAATCCATGAACTCCATTTTTTGATAGCCTCCTGGGCATTTGTATACTTTGATTGATACACACATTTGATCCTGATTCTTTGTACCATAACAGTTGCTTTATTGATGATATATATGATATGAGATGATTTGATATGATATATGATGTGTCTTATTCTATTTATGCATGCATGGATGGATGTATTTAATTCTATATGCGATGTTCTATATGTGATGCGATGATATGATATGACTTTATTTTATGTGGTGTGATGCAATGTATGATTCTACATTATGTGATGCAACACAATGTATGCTTTTATGTGATGTGATGCAGTGATTATGTAGATGGATGGATGGGTGTATTTATTTTTCAGTACTTTTTATGATGATCATGTATGGATGCAAATGTTAATGTTTTGCAAATGATTTAAAATGCTTATACTAAAATATCTATATGGATGATCTGATGTTATATGTTATGATTATGAGATGTATGAGATGCTCTTTTTGTTTTTGTTTTTTTTTTCAGTACCTTTTCCAATATGTATGGATGATATAATGATGTACATGATATGATATGATGATTCCTTTATGTGATGATGCAAATGAACAATATGATGATGTATATATGGATGATATGATGATGCCTTATGATATGATAATACTTTCATGATTATGCAATGGATGCAAATGTATGGTTTATGAGATGCTTAGAATAACCAATCTATATTATGCAATGATGAAATGCAATGCATGTGAGATGATTAATGTTTCCCATATGATATGATATGATATGATATGATATGATATGATATGCAGTATGCTAATGGTTTATGGATGTAGGATGGATGCATTAGTGATGTTCTTGATTAACTATCATGTGGTACTATGTTAGCGTAGAAAGAAGACAAAAGAAATAAGATCCAACAAGCCTACATTATTAGAGATGATGATGATGATGATGATTTGCTTATCAGGAACTGGGACTTTAAAAGTGCTATGTACCTTATGTTTGATAACACACATAGGAATGATGCATCAAGGTATAAAGAACTAGGATGGCGTTGCACCTAGTGTAATGGACTTTGACTCGACAATCAGATAGGAGTACTCCTGTTCACACTTGATATACAAAACCTTATTCAAAATGCAGTTCAAATATTTCAAACATCTCAAACCAAAAAATAGAGAGGTAAGCCTTCCTATGTGGTCAACAAGACACCTAAAACACCCTCCCTATACCCAAAAAAAGCACGCATGACCAATGTTATATTACAAGAATATCCAACAAGCACAACAAATAAAAATATATTGATTGTTGCCCCATTCCTTCTCTCTAAATCCCTTTTTTTGGACATCATTGAGAGGTCATTTGAATGAGTGCAATAAGATAAGTTAAAATACAAAGATCAAGCAAACAAACAAGCTAATGTTCTTCAATACCGCTAGCCAAGACTAAACTACAGTGATGCCTAGTGTTGATGTCCATTGTAGGAAAGATACATCCTAGGGCATGATGTTATCAGATGATTTGGGATTGACTGGATGATTGGATATTGATACCAAAATTTGACCAACTTGTTTACTTACTAACCTAGACATGAGATTTTGACGCTTGAGTTTTCACCTTTGACCTACTAGACTTGTTTCCAACTATTTCACCAAAGGTTGAGGATGACGATTGCTTATTATGAGTTAAATTTTATTGTGGGTGAGAGCGAGATGGGATGGATGGATTTTTCAAATACTTGGATGTTTTTGGTGTTTTTGAAGCTATTTTTTGTAGTTTCAAGATTTTTGTAAATGTTTAAATTTTCCAATTTTCCAATGTTTTTGGGGTTTTCTAAGATTTTGACCAAGAGACTAACCTAAAGACCTATCCTAAGGGCCTCGGGGGCTGACCAAAAAATTAGCCTTGCCTACATTATACATGCAGAGACCACATAGTTTGTTTGACACAGACTCGATTACTGATGAGATATGAACAAATGGATTGCAAACTTATTATGATGGAATCCTAGAGGACTGACCTAAGTGTCTCAGGGGATGATCAAAGATCAACCTTGCTTACGTTCAGAGCTCAGAGACCTATAGTTTGACAAGATGACTCTATTTTTTACTTTAATTTGACTAAATTTTTGACCTATTTTTGGATTTTAATATGTTTTGAATGTTTTTGTGTTTTTTTTATTTTATGAATGTGTTTGAATTTTTTGATTTTCTGATGTTTTTAGATTTTTTAGATTTTGGGAAGACCTCAAGAATATACATGAATCTGATCTAATGAGAACATGCCCCCGATGTGATGCAATAGACTAATCCAATATATGCAGGGAAATTGACCTTGAGAATGGGCCAAGTAGTACTAGGAGGGATCATGGCACGAACACATGATCAAGCTATGATGTGGGGGCGAATGGAAGTGTGATGAAATTGTAATGGATGGATGATGTAGAACAAACCATGGAGATCCTGGTGGATGGAAGGTGCTTATTTACACAAGGCGCTTATTTTCTAGGTTTTCACCAAGGTACTTGCCCAAAGTGCCACCGAAGTGGTTTTCACTATAGGAAATTTTTTCTCTTTACTATTTTTAATCCTTTTTTTATTTTGTTTATTTTTTATGTTTTTTGATTTTTTTTGTATTTTTGGTTTTACACCTTGAAATTTTAGGCATAATTTTTTTTGAAATGGGAGCTATTCATGGGTTCCTGCAAAGGTTCCCCTTCTGGTGTTGATAACTGATATGCCCCTAACTTGTAGCTTGCTATGATGACAAAGGGTCCCAACCAATTGGGTTCAAAATTTCCCTTGCTATCTAGATTTAGAACATTCTTCTAGTTCTCCTTTAGCACAAGCTCTCTGACTTGGAAGGTCCAACTCCTGATCTTCTTGTTGTAGCTTTGTTTGAGTCAGTTTTGGTAGACTTGCAAATGGTTTAAGGTATCCATGAGCTGCTCATCTAGTAATTCCAGCTCATTCAGTTGTGATACCTAGTATTCTTCATCTATGATGAAATTTTGCAATGATATCCTTAGGGATGGGAGCTCAATCTCAATGGGGAGTATGGCTTCTAATCCATAGACTAGGGAGAATGTGCTGGCACCTTTTGGTGTGTGGATGCTTGTTCAGTAGGCCCATAAGGTAGGATTCAATTGGAGATGCAAATCATGACCAGCGTCATTGATTGTTTTCTTGAGGATTTTTAGGATGATCTTATTTGTAGCCTCAGCTTGGTCATTTCCTTGGAGATAGTACGGTATGGAAAAGCGATGTTGGATTTTGAACTTTTGACATAGGTCACGAACATCCTAGTTTTTGAAAGGTGTCTTGTTATCTAAGATAATGGCTTGAGGGACACCATAGTGGAAAATTAGGTAGTTTAGGATGAAATTGGATATTTTCTTTACTGTGATATAGGTCATGGGGATGGCTTCCACCCACTGGTGAATTACTCATTGGCGGTGATGATGAACTTATGTCCACTAGATGAGGTGGGAGTAATTTTTCCAATGAGGTTGAGCCCCCACAATGAAAAGGTCCAAGGTTTGACAATTGGGTTGAGCTCCTGAGCTGGTGCATGGATGATATCCCCATGCTGTTGACAATGCAAACACCTTTTGACATAATTGTGAGCATCACTTTCCATTGTAGGACAATAGTACCCAATCCTCAGTAGTTTCTTAGCTAAGGTCATACCACTCGAATGTGAACCACAAATGCCATTATGTACCTCAATCAAAGCGGTAAAAACTTCCTTAGCGTTTAGGCATCGTAAAAGTGTTCCTTCAATGGTTCTACAGTATAGGGTATCTCCTAGGATGATAAAATAGGATAATTTTTTGAAAAAGGCTCTTTTGAGGTTTGGGGTTATAACTGTGAGGACTCCTATTCTCAAGTAGGTGTATATATCATGATACTAGGGATCACTGGGACCAACGATTTTGCACACAAATTCAGACTCTGGTACCTCGAATGCTAGAATGAGAAGCTACTCTATGAGGAATTCTTACTTTGGGACGTTGCGTGGGATATCCAATAGCGATCCAATTATTGCCATGGCATCTACCACTCTATTATTTTCTCTTGGTAGTTGCTCAAATGTGATATCAACAGAGAAATCTTTAAGGCTTTCCACCAGTTTCTTGTAGGGAAATGATATCATCATTTACCTGGTTAATTACAAGATCTAAATCCCCATATACTTTGAGTGCCACAATCTACCACTGCACTACAATTCTCAGCCCTATGACAAGAGCCTCATATTTTGCGATGTTATTTGTGCGTGGAAATGATAGCTTGTATGATTTTGGTATACAATCCCCTTGTGGAGTGATAAATAAGATCCCTGCTCTTGATCCGTGTTGTGTGTAGGATCCATCAAAGTACATTTTCCACTGATCTGCTACAATTAGGTTGAAGATTGATTCGTCAGAGAATTTTGGTACAAGTGGATTCTTTAAGTATATCGGTGCCTCTGCCAGTTGGTCTGCAATTTCTTGTCCTTTGATGGCCTTGCATTCCACATACTCAATGTCATGCTCTATTAGGATCATAACCCATTTGGTTGGCTTCCCTATAAGCATTGTTTTAGAAAGCAGATACTTTAGCATGTCTATCTTTGCAATGAGATTTATTTGATGTGCTAGCATGTAATGTTTGAATTTGTGTGCTACTAAACAAGCTTTTTCAATGGATATATATTTCAACTCATGTCCCAGCATGGTTTGGCTGATGTAGTAGATAACTCTCTCTTTTCCATTTTCATCATGTTGTGCTAAAAGAGTGTTGAGAGCTGTTGTTGTCACTGATATATATAAAATCAAGGATTTCCCTGGAATTGGTGGCATGAGGACCAACAGTGTGAGTAAGTATTCCTTGATCTTGTTGAAGGCCTGATCACATTTTTTGTCCCACTTGTATGCTACCCCCTTATGGAGTAGATGAGAGTATGGGACAACCTTGTCTACTAGTTGTGCTACAAATCGATGGATGGACTTGAGTCTTCCTTGTAGGCCTCTTAGCTATTTTAATGTTTTCAGTGCCTCCATTTCGAGGATTGCTTTGAATTTGGTGGGGTCTACCTTGATTCCTCTCATGGATATAATTTATCCTAGGATCTTGCTTGATTGTACCTCAAAGACACACATTTTTGGATTTAGTCGGACCTTGTACTTTTCTAGCTTGTCAAAGATGGAGCTCAAAGCTGATATGTGATCCCGTTGTTTCTTTGACTTGGCCAATATGTCATCCACATAATCTTCCACAGTTTTATGGATCATATTATGGAAGATTAGTGTCATGGCCCTTTGATAGGTAGCTCCTACATTTTTTAACCCAAATGACATCATATTCCAACAATATGTCCCCCATTGACAAGTGAAACCCATTTTATGTTGGTCATATTTTGCTATCATGATCTGGTTGTAAACTGAGAATCTATCCATCAATGATAGCATTTCATGTCCCACTGTCATATCCACAATCATGTCAATGTTTGGAAGTGGGAAGTCATCTTGGGAAATGCTTTGATTATGTCTCTAAATTCTGTGCAAATGTGGATTCCCCCAGTGGGCTTTGAAATAGGTACAAGGTTTGAGACCCACTCTGGATAATCTATTTGCCATATGAACCCTACATCTAAGAGCTTTTTCAATTCCTATTTGACCAACAATGCTATTTGGGGATGCATTTTCCTTAGCTTTTGTCTCAATGGCTTTGATTCAAGATATACATCTAGGTGGTGAACCACAACTTCTAGATCAAAGCCTAACATGTCGGCATAGGTCCATGCAAAGTGTATCTTTCTTTCTTTTAGGAATGCATCTAGGAGTTCTTTCTCTTCTATCAAAAGTGATTATGCATAGAAGGTGATATGTGACATTTCCTCTATTCCCAGGTTGACTGGATTGCACTTCTTTGCTAAGACCATTGACTTCTCTTGATGAATGGAACTGAGAGGAAGATTGAATCCTTCATCCTCTAGCACCTCAGAGAGGTTTTCAAGGTTTTCACCATTGGATGTGTCCTTTATTTTTACTATTTTTGGGTTAGAGAGTGCCACAATGTGGTTTTCACTCAAAGACCTAGAGATTATTCTCATATTTTCACTTTTTCTGAATGAAGGATTCAATCGTTTCCCCGTAATAGGCATGTGTGTCTACTACAATGTCAAATCCAACTTTGTGATCTCTATATGGTATTGTATCCCACAATCCCATGAATTCTGAGAGTGCCTCATTGTTTTTGAATGTGTCCAAAACTAGTGGTCCTCATTGGTTGTAATCGATGAGTTGGGGATAAACTAAGTTTAATTCATGGGTTTGATTGGTTGACTCAAAAGATAGGGTACCAATCATGAGAAGAGAGGAATCCTCAAATAGCATAGGAAAGTCAGTTATGGGGTTCTCATCACTACTACACACATCAGTTATGTCAAAGGTAAAGTTATCTATGACTTGACTTGTGGATACTAATAATTGAAGGGTAGATGTTGATAGCTGAGGGGGAGTTTTGACCTTTCTAACCAAGGAACCTTTTCCAAGTATGGTCACCTTCAGAGGGGTACATCTGAGGCCAAGATTTCTCATACGCTTCTTCAGAATGAGAGGTACTAGAAGACCATTGTCATTTTGTCCATGTTTCTTGTTTTTGTTATAACCCATACCAAGCATCATTTGTAATCCTTTGCTGCTCTCATCCATGGGAAGATCAAGCGTGGGCCTTTCATCTTGGTATAGAAAGCTTGATATGTCTTTTTCATCTACTATCTCTCGACTTAGATATCCCCAACATCTAAATCTAGAAGGGTTTTCCTTGAAGGTTTGGGATGATGTTTCAGCTAGTTAGGGTTTCCCATGAGACCTAGGAGATTGAGGTAACTCTCCTATTACGAAAGCCCTTTTCTTCATTTTATAATCCCCACACCCATTGTTTTGGATAATGACCTTGATTTCAAAGATATCAGGGATGGCGAATGTCCTTGTCTCAGAAGTGGAGGCCAAGGTAGTTGGGTCTACATATGGAGTTGTAGGGCCTTCATTGTTCTTTGGGACCTAGGGGATTTTAAATTATTTTGCTTCCATATTCTTGCAGTAAGCAAAGGGTTTGGGATCACCATAGACCATGACCTATTGATTTTGATATAGTAATTTGATGCACTAATGGAAGGTTGATGCGACAGCTTGCATCCCATGGATCCATGGATTCCCTAGGAGGATGTTCTAAGGTAAATCAAGGTCAAGAACCTGACATGTGGTTTCCATAATGGATGGCCCTACTTGAATAGGGAGCTGAATAGTGCCCTAAGACACTCTTTCCTGATCATCATATTCTTTGATTGTGATACCCTTAACCTTTTCAATGGAATCCTTAGAGAATCCTGGATTCTTTATTAGTTTGAGTGAACAAATATTTAGACCTGCACCCCCATCCACCAAGACCCTTTTGACTTTGTTTTTATGAACTAGTACTTCAACGTGGAGTATGCGATTGTGAGATGGTTGGGCGGGAAAGTCTTAGTTGGAGAATGTTAGGAGATTCAGGTGGTGATGTGTCTGACCATAGCTTGGAACTGATCAACATCAAGATCTGAGGAGACAGTGGATGAAGCCAATGCTTCCTCTAGGATTTTTCCATGTGCGGGTGATATCTTCAGCAACTCCATGATGGAGATCTGAGCAGGGGTTCTTTTCAACTAGTCCAAGACATTGTGGCCATTAGGAACAAATCTTGGTTTTGAGGTGGATGCTCTAGGTGGTTGTGACAACCCAACAATGGTACCTTTGCCTTTGTGTGTGGTGACTCCACAATTAGCTTTGGCTCCCTTGATGTTAACAATAGTGACCCATTCATCTATGGATGTGACAACATGATCGTACACATGGTTCACATTGACATACTTGGTCTTTCCATGATTGTTCCCTTTGTTACGATTTGGCATCGGATTTGTGTATATTTTAAGGTCTTGATTTCCAGTTGGTTGTTCAATGCTTATAACCTTGTCATCGATGAGGTCTTGGATCATATTTTTCAGCCTCATAAAATTGGTTTTTGTGAGCCCCTTGATTTTATGAAAATCACAAAGGTGGTTCTCATTGTACCATGGTGGTTTCACTTGGGGCTCTTGATAACTCTCATAAGTGGGAATTTTGATGAGATTTTCTTTTACCAGTTTCTTCATGACCGATTCAATTGGTTCCCCTTGATTATTTAGATTGTTGACTTGGTTGTTGGGTTTTTTTTCAATTGTTGCCTTGTGGTTTTTGGTATGATTGTGTTTTTTGTTTTGGAGCATTGATTATGACCTTGACATCCACCACACCATCATTAGTGACATTCTTGTTCTTTGGCCATGTGTGAGGTTTTTCGTTATAGCTAGTGGATGGGTGGTTGTCTTGATGTTTTGGATATGTGGGTGTCCCCCCTTGTGCAATAAGGGCTCGTTCGATGTTAAACGCCTTGGGGATCAAATGGTCATATGTGGTGATACATTGCATCTTGAGATGGAATGAAATTTTTTTCTCAAGATTAGCAATGATGGTGCAAATTTGTTGTTCCTCTGGCATGGTCCATTTGCTCCTATTGGCCTTGAATTTCCATTGTTGCAAGAAGGAAGTGAATGATTCCCCCTTAGCTTGTTTGAGCGTAGATAGTTCCTCTAGACTAACATCCATACCAATGTTGAATGTTTAATTTTTTATGAATGCGTCCACAATATCTTGAAAAATTTTGATTCTTGGAGGAAGGTGAGAGAACCATTCCATGGTAGGACCAAAAAAACTTCGAGGGAATAGCCACATCAGATAGGTATCATCATATGTGACCTCCATGCAATGTACTTGGAATTTCTTGATGTGATCTTCAAGGTTTCCCGTCCCTTGATATTTGTTGAATTTAGGGATTTCAAAACCCTTAGGGAATGGTACCATTGCAAGGCTCCTATCAAAAGGATAGGGACACAAGTTGCTTGATGTTTTTGTTGTTTTCCCCAACTGAAGATCTAGCACTTGCTACGAGAGCAACTTGATTTGTGTCGTCATGTCATCTTGCAGATCAGGAGGTGGAGTGAATGTGTTTTGAAGTGGTCATGGAATTTGAGTGATGGGTGGAGTGTTTGATGTGTTGGTGGGATTTTTTTGCAAGCTCTATTGTGCAATCAAGGCTTGCTGATATTCCTACATTCGCTATTGTGCCAACAATGCTTTTTTTGGTCTTGTTGTTGTTGTGCCAACAACGCTTTTTGTTGGTCTTGCTATTGTTGTGCCTACAACGCTTGTTGTTGGACTAGTAATTGGGTTGCTTCTTGCTATGCTTGGTACTATTGTAGGGCTTGTTGATATGCTTGTTGTTGAGCTGCTTGTAGTTGTGCCTGGTATTGAGCTTGCACTTGTGCTTGTTGAGCTTGATATTGGGCTTGAGCTTGAGCTTGTGCTTATTGGGAAACTTGCACAACCTAGGCAACCTGTGCAACTTGTGTGGCTTGTGTGGCTTGGGTAGCTTGGGTGGCTTGTTGTTGTTGCAAAAAAGCTTGAGCTTGGGCAACTTGCTATGCTTGTTGTGCTTATTGTGTGGCTTGAGTTGCATGCGCTTGTTGAGCGGCTTGTTGTGCAGCTTGAGTGTTTTGGGCTTGTTGAGCTTGGAACTATTGAAGTGCCTTCTAATAGGAATGTTGAGCTGTTTGCAACATGATGCTATATTGGTTGGCCACATTTGGTCTTGGTGGTGATGGTGGTGGTAGATTTGGAATAGTGTTTGTTGTTGTGATGAGAGGTTTTGTTGTATTAATGGTGGGGATTTGTGTAGTGGATGATGTGGTTGATATGATTGGTCCTTGAGAGACCACATTTATGGATGGTGTAGTGATTGCTTGTGTTGATTGGATGGTTGCCACCTATTGTTGCAATATCAATGGAAAGATCATAGGATTTGGTATGTTGTTTTGATTTATGATTGGGGGGTTGCTTTGATTTTGTTGATTGATGGTTGGTAAAGGGGGGAGCCCTAAACCGAGGAGTGGTGTGAATGTTAATGGAAAAGGTGGAAGTGATGGAAAAATGGGTGGTGTGTTCCCTTGAGGAAATGATGATGATGAGGGGTCAAGGATTCCCCCTTGTCCAAATATCCCACCTTCTCCTTACAAAGTCATAGGGAGATAGGTTTGTGTGTTGAGAGGATATGTCAATGTTGTGTGAAAAGAGGATGGGTCATTGGGGTCATGAAAGGTGAGTGAAACATATGGGTGTAGCAGATTCAATGGGATAGATTGACCCAATATAGTATTTGCATCCAAGTCTTGGTTGTTCATAATGGGATGTGTTTGAAGTGCATGAAGTAATGAGCTCCCCTTGTTGACAATTAGTTGAGTTGGTACAATGGATGATATGATTTGGGGGATGGTTTGAGTGATGCTTTGAAATGGAGGTGTGGATGAGATTGGAGGCATGATCCCAAGATATTTCTCCACAAGAGTGCTCACATCATAGTTGGAAGGGATTTTAGCCCCTTCTTTAGCCAATTCTAACATGTATTGTGAGGGATTTAGTTTCATCATGGCATTGACAATTTTGTGAGTCTCAGGATTTTGGACCATTTCAATGATTTCATCTTGAGTCATACCTAGAACATTGTTGATGATGTCCTCCACTTGTCCACCTTCCTATTGAGAATCTTGTGGGGGTGGAGGAAGATTGAGCATGTGATTGCTAAACCCAATGGGATTTATTTCGGGAGCAGTTTGACTCAAGTCACTCAAAGTGGATGTTTCTTTGTTCATTTCCATGTTTTTCTTGTGTTGAGATCTAGTTTGGACCATAAAATGAGGATCAATTTTCAGGAATGGGAGTTGAACCTTTAATTCCTTGGATTGATCTAAACTTTAGGCACAAAAAAGAAAGTCTAAGATATTAAGGATCAAAATGATGGTGATGAGATAATGAAAGATGGGTGATTGGTGAATGATTAGACTCTTAGGGAACCTTGAGGAGGATGCTAAACTTTAGGAATTTTTTGGATTTGATGCTTGATTTTATTTTGGATTTTGATTTTGATTTGATTTGATTTGATTGGATTTGGTTTGGATAATGAACTTATAAACTCTAAGAGGTTGGATGTTGTCCTAGAGTAAACTTGTCCACACGATGATAATTTGACTAAGTGTGCAAAGAAGGATTCATTGACACACACCTAGTCAAACAAGATGATTTGGATTTGTTTTGATTTTTTATTTCAAGAGGATTTTCCCAAAGTTTAGAATGAAGGATTTTTTCAAGATTTCCAAGAGTTGTTTGTGAGATGGATTTTGATTTTGATTTTGGAGGATGGATGAAAGTGTTTTGATTTTGATCCTAAAAGACTTAGAGATACTTGTGTTTACTAGACCAATGTGTTGAATAGCATGCTAATACTTCCTATGTGAGATACTAAAACCTTAGAAAGAGACTTGGATTTTGACAATAGTAAAATGAATAAAAAATTTGATTTTTCCTTGATGCACGTTTGTAAAAGTTGAAGGTCAATCTTTCTCTAAATTTTTAAAGCATGGAAAAACGTTTCTTGTGAGCTTTTTGACTAAGACCTTTGGACTTTGGTTTTCAGATTTTTATCTTTTGGGAAATCATTTGGAAGAGCACATGTGTGGGGTTCAATTGTTTCTTATCTTTTCTTAACGAGTCCTTTTTACCACAAACACTTTCTTGATTAAGTTTTCAAACTAAATGTCTAATGTCCCACTTTCTTTTCATCCCATAAAGTCCATTATGTGGAACTCAAGGAAATTAAGGGAAATTTTCCCTATTGTTGACTTTAGTGAGAGAAAATTGTGATGTAAATTCAAATGCTTAGAAGCCTCTAAGGATAGAATCCCTAGGGCAAGCAATAACACTTGAATTTTGTCAAAGGTATTTGCTTCCTCTAAAGGGTTTGAAATTTCATGATCATGTTGAATGTTTGTTTTCCAATGTTTTAGATCCAAGCAAAGTGTTTTGATTCCAAGAAAATGCACAACCCTATGGATAGTTAAGAAACAATATTTGTTGAATCCCCACTTGGATAAATCCATCTACGCTTATTCTTGGTGGATGATTAAAAGCTTGACCACACTGGCTCCCCTCCATGACACTCACTTATATGGGTTAGCCAAGCTTTAGCACCCATGAAACTCTCATGGGATACTTCTTATCTCTACAAGAACCACAAAAATGTGGGGTGGCTTCAAAATGACTATTATTGCACCAACAAATAGATAAGGATTTGGGCTTCTAAACAAATTGGTTCTTAGTAAGGGTGATCAGGGACATGGCACCTTGCGAGCATTCAACAGGCCATTAAAGGCTTTAATTAATCCTACTAGGGGCTCTTATACTTTTTATGGTAGTACCCCATTTTGAAAGACACTGTACGGCTAAGGCCTACATACCATTGGACTTGATGATTTAGTCTTATCATTTTATATACCGACCTGAGTGAAAAACCGGTTGGATTTGCCTTCGAGTTCTCCTTTCAGATGTGTCTCTTAGGCAGGCCCCTCTAAGGGTAAACAAAAGTGAGAAATCACATTCGTAGTTTGATCAATCTTTGCTTGTGTGAACAAAGAGAGAACACATGCGATATGCTCCACTCACACTAGCAAGTTTTGTTCAATTTTAAGAATCCAAATTGAAATGTGGAGGTAATCGCTTATGCAACTTAATATCACCAAAAGACATTTAATTTTCAAGATCACCGTGAGGCATGAGAGAAGCACATACACCTTTTAAATGATATTACTTTGGATAAGAGATTACAAAACATAAAATGCACATGTTCATTTTAACCTTCAAAGCAAGAATGGGTTCTTTTTAAACACCAATATTGAAGTGTGAAATTTGCTTGTTCAATTTTAAAGCCTCAAAACAAACTCTAGTAAGTTGCCTAAGGTTTTTTTTAATCCCTTTATTTTTTTCTTTTTAAGCCCAAATGAAAATTATTGAGTCCTATAAATCTTGAAGATGACAAAGTCCTTAGAAATGGAATTATAATTGCTCCCCAAAGTGTTCAAAAATACTTGATACAATAGAGTGATGATGCCATAAGAAGTCTTTCTTTTGCTTCCTCCTTCCTTCTTGAATCACTCCAACCTACAAAAATTGGTTAAAACTATAGAAATAGAAGCCAAAAACCAATTAGAAGTTAACGTGATCAAAATGAAAAAAAGCACATGTTGAAATTTTTTGAAAATTGCCTTTTACCCCACTCCAATGACACAGTTTGTGATGGCGGCACATTTTGAAGAGTATTAGTGGCACTCTGGTGAGACCAACGATGATCTGTGGAAGGGCAGCGAGCGCAATCGCGACACTGTTTTGCAAAGCGGCGTAGTTTGGAATTTGAGTTGGTTGGGCCTTGAGGAGAATGATTCGAGTGGCATAGTTTGGAGTTTGAAAGCATTACCAAATAGCACCACTGGACTACTAGCAGGGGAGTTTGACGTGTCAGTGGTGCAGTTTCCTGTAGACACACAAAATTTAAAAAAACAACGAAATTTGGTGAAAAAATGTGTTCATTTCTTCAATTTTGCCCTCCTAGCGCCAAAATGTGAATGTTGATCCTAGAATTGCACTAACAAAAAGAAAAAACACATTATTAACTGTCCAATATGCAAGTTAGAAACAACATTCCCCATGAAATTCATTTGAAACATGAAAACAAGAAATAAGTGAAGAACACAACTAAAAAAACTATTAAATCCTATTTTAATGTCCAAACTCTCAATCCCATGGGGGAATTGGTGCCATTTTGATGTGGAAAATGGCCCTTTCCCAATTCCTTGCAAGCTTGATGATCAATGGTGAAAATTTGATGCTCCCTGATGAAATTTCTCCATAACCTGGCTATGAAATTATGAAAATGGATGAGCTTGATTCAAAACATGAAGATGATAACTTTGCACAAGTTGTGGATGAAAATGCCTAAGATTGTGGATCCAAAATAAATAAGAGAGCCTTCTATTTATAGAAGAGAATGATGGAGGATGAGGAAAAATGGATGAATGTGGGATCAAACACCAACCAATAGCATAATGCCACTTGTCAACATGTGAGTGGACAAAGGTGGAGCACATTTGGATGAATGTGCACATTAATGCAATTAGGTGGAAATTCAAAATTGGAGAAGTGACAAGTTGGAGGGAGAGGAAAGATGAAATAAATGTCATTTGGCTCAAGAAAAGGACATGTAAGAGGCATTTAATACATTGTTGGATGAACAAGTACTTTTGGGGGGAGATTTCAAATTTGGGAAATATTCCATCCTTTGATGCCTTTTTGAATGAAAAAGGAAGATTTATAAATTAATTAAATTGATTTTCATGAGCAAGTTGCAAAAGCTAGAGGAATTGATGGATTAAGATTAGGATTAATCAGGATTTGATTTATTTAAAAGGAGATTAGTTGATTTGACAATTTGATTTAGATTTTAGGATTTAAATAAATCAAAATGAGAGGAATAATGATTTTAGACTTAATTAAATAAAGTTTGATTTATTTAATTAAAGAGGATGATGTTAGATTAAATCAAATAAATATTAATTTATTTAATTTAAGGGAGATGACTTTAGAGCTTAATTAAATAAACTGAATTATTTAATTAAAAGAGGGACTATAGGATTAATTAAACAAAGTGTTTTATTTAATTAATAGGAGATGATAACTTAATCAGATAAATTTGATTTATTTAATTAAGAGATGAAATGTGATGAATTTAATTCAATAGAGATTATTTAATTAAATGACTAGTAAAGGAGATGATTTAGGATGAACAGGTGTTAGTAAAATTAGGATCAGGTGTATAGGATCAATCGATATATTTTCCATGTCTACAAAAAAGAAATGGAGGAATTACATAAAATATAAATGGAAGTGTTTTTCATTCATGGATGCAATATAAAATAAGCAGTGTCCTCCAAAATTACTATGCTTCTAGTGAATATTAAAACAGAGGCAATACTATTCATTGAAATATTTCTACAAATACACCTGGGACAACAGTTAAGGAGAGTATGATAGTATTCTGGGTCATTTAATGTTTCAACTACAATGAGGGAAAGGAGAGTGGAATGTAAAGAAAATGTGACTATATCATGTGAATACCCATGTCTTTTGTGTGCTAGGGTTTTATGAGTTGTAGCATTGAAGTGATACAAATCCTAAACTGGGTGAAATCTCAAATCCAGAAATATAGATGAAACATGAAAGAGAATACAAAATACAAGAAAGTATGAGCTATAACTTTCCTAAAACAAAGTAGAGAACACTGTGATGAAGTTGACTCAGGAGGGAGTTACTTATAAAGAAGAAACAAAGCTTTTCCTCATATTTTGACAGAGAACTAGAAGACATTTGTTAATGATTAAGCAAGAGTGACCAATGCATGGAAATAAGAGTGTTCTGAACATAATATGAAAGCAAAAAATTCACTGAGAGAATTAAGACAAAGATTTGAATCAGGCTCAACCTATAGGATCATATGGAGCTTATACAAATAGAGCAAGAGCCATGTAAAAAAATACATACAAACCCATAATGTCAAGTTACAAAGGATGGATAGCTTGACCTTTTGTAGAAATCCCTCTTTAACAGAGGTGATAATGAGAGATGAAATCCTCTATTTAGGGTTTTGAAGTGAAAGCTCAGAAATGTAAGAGTGGTATTAGACATAAGTGGTTTTTTGAAAATCCAACAAATGCGTTTCTTTTACACAAAGCATGGAGGAAAATACAGGTATGAAGAACCTTGAGCTAGGGTTTTGAAAACAAAATAAAGCCTCATTTATGGAGACCCAAAATGCTCGATCAACAAATATCTACAGAATGGAAACCCAAATTCAAAATAAAAGAATCTTTTTAAACATCAAAATCACCAGGTCTCTATATAGGAAAATGAAGGAGCTGGGCCTGCAAGTAAGAGATCTTGGCGACCAATAGATGAAGATAACAACATAAAAATGAAGCAACGAACATAGGAGAAAATGTCACAATTTCTTCAAAATAGATGCATGGAATGAAGGAAAAGCTACATAAAATAATACACATCCACCATTGTTTTTCTTTTCAAAAAGTTTGAACAATAGGGGATTTCTACATAAAAGCACAAGAAATTTAAGCCTCAGCCTCTGAGGTTCTTTGTTTCCAAACCCTCAAGTCTCAACACAATAAAATGTAATGAAACACAACCATTGGAAAGTAGAAAAGAAGGGTTTCTATTTCTTTTTCTCCAGTGCTTGTAGCATGAATGGTCATGACAAATATATGCAATGAATACAAAGATCAAGAGAATGCAGAAAAAATTATACATGTTCATCTTTTTGTTGCCTTTTGTAGCTCGAAATGAGCATATTATCCATAGAAAAATAAAGGAAAATGCAAGGGATTATGTCACTATTGGTTGCTAATACATAGTATTACAAGAAAAATGAAATATAGGGGGAAAAAATACCCTCATCAATTTTACATAAATGGAGCTCGAAAACAACATTATTTTCACAAAAAGAAAATGAAAATATAGAGTTTTCATGTACAAAACTTACCTCGAGCTCAGTATCATACTTTTGGCATGAGATTTATGAGGGTAAGCTTTAGTTTTTTCTAGATTACTCCTTGGAAACTCTCAGGATTTTGTAGATCTCCATGAAACCCTATGGCAGATAAGAAACAAATTTCCAGAAAGTTCGAGGTGAAATGAAGCAAAATGAAATTCCTTTTGTGTGGTTGGGTTTCTTTTTAGGGTTTTCAACCCTAATTTTTGCCAATGAGTGACTAAGGAATTTTTTCCTTTTTCATTTTATTTTTGCAAATAAGGCTTAAATGCCCGTGGCCTTTGTGCCTTAGTAATTTTTTTCATACCTTATAAGTATTTCATGTGCCCTTGTAGGATGATTAGGAGTCCATTTGGAATCCCTTAGACTTAGTTCTCTTTTGTATTTACACCTTCTTGGTCGAACATATGTATTTTCATTTTTGCATCCATTTTCAAATGTAAAGTATTTAATTAAGTGATATATTATAAATCACTTGGTTAAGTTCTATTATGATGCAAAATGTTTTGAATGAGTTGGTTAGACTTTGATGCTTTTTGCAAGCATATAAGGAGGTTTGAGGCAGTTTGCCAACATGGAGAGGGAATATAGGGGGATTTTACTCACTTTTTTGGTGGTTATGGAGAGAATATAGGGTGGTTTTGCATGCCTAGATGATGGGATTGGTCAAACTTGACTTTCCCAGCCTACTAGAGTCTTTTTGGAGGAGATGTTGTTGCTAGATTCATGGCATTTTGGAGGCATCTGGCACAAGGTAGTTTTTGGCTCCTATTTTGGTGCAAATGCTTGGGAGTTGGTGATATAGTCATCTTTTTTACTCATTTGTATGCAGTTCTTAGTGATGAAATTTTTTGGAGTTAGTGATTTTTGCAGTCATTTCAGAGATTTGAGCATGCTTTGTAACTCTTTTGGAATATGAAATACAAAAAGGGCCTTGGATACCATTGATGATGAGTTTTTTTCCTTTTTATTCTAGCAAAGTTGTGTATTATCAAGTAATTGATCGAGTTACTTGTGAGGTATCTTTATTTCCTTGTGACTTTGTCTCATATTCTATACCTTTTCTACAAAAGTATGTTTATGCAAGTTACAAACCGTGCCTTAAATATGCATGTGGCTTTCTAATTGTGAAGTTATATTCCTTTTAAAGGTTAATGCATTGAGGCCTCTTTGTGAAATTTTTATGCAGAGGCATGTACTAATAGGTTGTGCAAATTTAGTTTATGTCATCTGTAACCAAGTGTGTGCAAATTTGAGTTTTCATAGTCCTAGTCAGTTTGGTGTATCACCCTTTTAAAATTTCACTTTTTAGCTTTTTAGTTTATGTATTCCTCTCCCCTTTTCCTTATCAAAGCAGTAGAATAGGTTAGATTTAGGTGATAACCAAGAGGAAGTCGACCTTCTCCAGAGGTTGATCTTAGTTTTCAGAGCTTACACTTTGTGAGATCTTCCAATGTTGTCTCTGGATTGTTGAATTTTATGATTCAACATTGTGCTAATTCAGTAGATAACACTACAAAAAATACTCATGATACTAACCATGTTTTTGTTCCACAAGGACATCAAGTAAATTTTAATAGACAACCTAGCAATATTTAGCAATTGAAATAGTAAAATATGCAATAAAAAAATTATCTTTCTAAAAGAAAGAATTAATAGAAGTAATAGTATAAATATTTTATAGGTAAGCCAAGGAAGGACTTATATTTGTTGGCTCCATCCAAAACCCAATGAGATTGAATATGTCCTTACAATGTTGTTAATTAAAAATTAGTTCAAACAAAAATTGCATTAAAAAATTTAAATAATATTTCTACTAGAAGCATATATATCAAGCACAACCATGAGAAAGTACTAGTAAATAAAAATTTATGAAAAAAAAATATGAGAGCTTGATTGAAAGAGATTGATTAATTGGTATATTATTGTATGTTTTGAAGATCTATTTTCATTCCAACTTAAATCTAAAAATTAGTAAATCGAGAAGAGATTCTAGAAAACATGAGATAGGGCCAACAACAAAGGGAGTCACTAAGGGAGAGGGTATTAATTAAATTGCCCAAAAGGCCAAGGGGAAGGCCAAGAAAAGGAACTAAAACCCTAATTCCAGAAGGGAAGGTTACCTCAAGCTCCTAAAAAAACAAAAGAGAAAGAAGCTAAGCATAGTCAGTGCTAGTCCAATCCCCAAAAGGATGGAAACTGATCAAAAGGTACCTAAGTGTTTTGAGGCTTTTAAGCCGGAAAAGGAATTAGGCCATAATGACACTTAATTTTATATCCTAGAAAATATGGGGACTAGAGTCCCCAGACAGGAAACAGATTATCAGAAGGTTCCTCAACAATTGTAAAGAAAAAGAGGTAGTCCTTCTACAGGAACTCAAGGCAACTGGGTTCATGTTGGAAACTAGTCTCAACTTCATCTAGAGGGATGCCATCCACTTTGTTACACAATATGAGAAAGGTAGGGGGGAAACTATCCTATTTTCAAAAGAGTGGGGGCACTATGTGTCCAGCCATGGGGTCTCCCCATGTAACAGAGTAGTCTGGGTAGTGTTGAAAAAAGGGGAATGCTCTTTTGGTATTTACTCAATATATGCACCCAATCAGTATGGAGAAAGAATAATTTTTTTGAAGTGGATGTGTTACTAGACAACATCCCATGGATCCTTGGAGGGGATTTTAATATGATTGAAAATCAGGAAGACAAGCTGGGTGGAGTTGACATAGAGTGGAAAGGGAATGAGAAATACTTTTGTTCAATGATGAAGAACAAGCTTAAATTGATGGACTCAATTGAGGGGAAAAAGAAGGAATGTCCTAGAATATGGTACACTTGGTGCAATGCACAAAAGGGTAACCGAAGAATTTATTGCAGGTTGGATAGGTTCTACATTAACAAGGAGGCCTTTCGAATAGATTCCTTGAGAGATGGTTGTAAAATTGAAGTACACCCATTCACCCTTTTTTATCATCACCCCATAAAAGTGAGAATCATCTTCAAAAAGGGGTCGGGGGGTGAGAAGAAGAAGGGTGGTGGGTTCATGCTTAACACTAAATTACTATAATTACAAGGATTGTCTAGATGCCACCAAGACTGTAAGGATGATAAACAACTACATGCATAAAAATATAAGTGTTATTGACAGGTGGAATGTGAATGTTAAAGGGTGGAAAACACTGTTCTAGATAATTGGAAAGAAGAAATCCTTGGATAGTAGGAGGGAGGAAGGAATCCTTCAAGAAGAGCTATTACAAGTAGAAGCAGGGTTGCAGAAAGAACCCGAGAATGAAGAATTAGGTAGCAGACTATGCATAGCCAAAACTTCTTTAAGGAGACTCCACAATAGGAAAATCCATGGTCTCAAAGTCAGGTCCAGGCTAAACTAGCTGGAAAGTGGTGAAAAAGGATCAAATTTTTTTGTCAACCTCCTAAAAGAAAAGAACTTCAAGCAACACATAGAACATATACAAGTTGATGAGGGGTAGTGTGTGATCAAGAGGTAATCAAGAGGCACTTCTACATGCTTTACTATAAGATGTTCTCTTTAGAAAATGGGGGGAGTGGTTGCACTACTATAAAGGAAATAATCAGGAATGTCATTCCCAATAAATTAGATGGGGAAGAGGTGGTAAACTTGGGTAGTGATATATCTAAATCTGAAATAAAGAAGGTAATTGAATCATTGCAAAATGGCAAGTGACCAGGAGCAGATGGGCTCCTTGCAAAATTTTACAAAGCCTTTAAAGAATGGATTCTTGATGATTTGTCCTAGTATACAAGGAGGCACTAGAAAAAGGATCATTGGGCAATAGCATTAACAAGGGCATCATAAAGTTACTCCCCAAAGAAGCTGACAAGACCGGCTAAAAAATTGGAGACCTATAACCCTGTTGAATGTCTCTTACAAAATTCTAGCAAAAATACTAGAAGATTGGTTAAAGTGCTTCCCAAGCTCATCATCCCAACCCAAACAGGCTTTATTAAGGGCATATATATCTTGGAGAATGTCATCACTATATGGGAAGCTCTCGAGTGGGAAAAAAGTTCTAACCAGGAGTTTGCTATGCTACTGTTAGAGTTTGAGAAGGCATACAATAGGGTTGAGTGGTCCTTTATTAGATTAACTTTGGAAGCCTTTGGATTCCCTCAGGCCTTTTGCAACATGGTAGTCACTTTGGTCAAGTATGTTGTAGCCCAGGTGAATGTTAATGGGTCCCTCATAAATGAATTTTCTCTAGAAAGGTCAATCAAACAAGGTTGCCCTTTAGCCCCAACATTGTTTGTGATTGCTTTTGATTCCCTATATTATGTGCTTAGAACCAATGTGCACTCACCAAAGGTAAGAGGCATAACACTCCCAAACAATGATGAGCTTCTGAATGTCCAATTTGCTAATGATACAACTTTGTTCCCCTTACTAGAAGAAGAAAATGTCTCCAATCTAATGAAAATGCTCAATATTTTTTGTGAAGATTCGGGTGCAAAAATCTCCCTATCTAAGTCAATTCTTCTAGGATGGAAAGACAAGCCTCTAGAGTGGGAAAATAATTTGGGTATCCAATGGGGAGAACCACACAAGTAGGTGAGATATTTGGGGATCCCCTTTGCAGTGTGTCCAAACTTAAAGGAGATGTAGAATTGGATCAAAAATAGAATAGAGGAAAAATTAGGCAAATGGAACAGGCAATATCTCTCACTGGCTGGGAGAATTAAAATTTTCCAAAAGATCCTTTCATCTTATAGCCTATACTTTTCCTCAATATGGTTGTTTTGCAGTTATTAGGTGGAAGAGTTCTAAAAAAAGATTTGTTGTTTTCTCTAGTCTGATGGAAAAGGCAAGAAGAAAAGGCACGCGGTCAAGTGGAGTTGGTGTTGTGTAAGAAAAGTAGAAGGGGGTCTGGGTCTAAATAATCTGAAAGTCCAAGGCATAGCACTAGCTGCTAAGTGGGTTTTCAAGGCTTTGGATGGTAATGATCCCTAGAAAATATTAGTTAGAAACAATATCTCAAGGGCAACACCCAAAAATGGCAGGGCTTGGAAGGGCCTCCCCCTTAGTGACCTTCTTAGCTATCCCTACCCTATACTCCCATAAGACTCGATGGTGTTTAGAAGAATTTGGAAGGCATGGGAATAGATTAAAAGGTTTATGTGCAACTCTCAGGTATCCCAAGGCAGTGTCTTGTTTGCTCAAAGATCCATTTGGTTAAAACTCAAGCACAATGGTAAATTGTTGGCTCTCCTACAAGATTGCTCAACCAAGACTTGGAACAAAAAATGCATTAAAAGCTTCTCAGACATTCTATATAATGGAATGCTAAAAGAATGAGCCCAACTGAAAAATAAGTTTCACATTCTAGATACCCAATGGAGAACATACTCCATTATAAGGGAAGCTTGTAGTGAAATGAACTGGTTGGTAAGTTATAGTCCCAATGCAAAATAGTATAAAGAGTTTCAATGGTCAAGTGGGGTTAACATCAACAAGCTTAAAGAAAAAACCATATACAACACACTCACGAAACAACATGATACCTTTGACTACTTGAAAAACAAGTGGAATGTTAATCTAAACAACAATGAATGGGCTAAAATCTTATAAAATAACTGGGTTAAAACAATAGATCCAAGGAATGCCTGCTTTAGATGGTTGCTGCTCTTTCACAGGTCGCCCTTGAAAATAGGTTCTTATGATATTGAAATTTGCAGATTGTGCAGGGTTCCATAATCAATACATCACATATTTTTTGATTGTTTGTATGCAAAAGAAGTTTGGAATTTTTTCTGCAATAATTTAGATGTATGGAGCTCTAATGGAAAATTAAGATTGGATAGAGTTCTTTTACTCAAAAACAATAAAATTGGTAGAGAACATTTTTTTTTGGTCTTGTGTATCTATTGAGATTTTGTGCCACATCTAGAAAGTTTAGAATGAGGAAAGATTTGATGGGAAACTAAGGGAATTTACTGAGTCTTCAAAAAGACTCACCCTATATAACATTGCTTTGTAGGTAGTCATGACAGTGAAAGTCTCCAAGTTTAAGTTCCTCAAGTTGTTAGAAGATTGTATCTTGCAAATTAGGCTACATGAAATCAGGATGGGGTACACATGGTAGATTGGACAGCCAAGCACGAAGGTTTTCTTATAGGCACTAGAAATATTTCAAAAGGAATTCAATGAGAAAGTGGCCAAAGAAGTAAAGGTTGAGGCAACAGAGGCTCTACTTGGATTAAAACACCCAACAGGTAGTGATGGTTCAACCGCCTAATATGAAATAGGATATTTTTGGTTTTTGGGACAATGGCTCTTTTTTGTTGAATGCCATGGGGTTGATAATGCACTACGGACAATACCTTTACTTCCTAAATTGGTGAATAGGTTGGTATCTCCCAGAGTAAATCAGAATAGTTTAGCATAGAGACTCTTCCTCCAACACAGGGACCTTTTTGGGTAGTCAAGTGGACCTATTTTGCAGTAGCCTAGTAGGGTATTTTGTACAATTATACTGAAATTGAATATATAATGATCATGTAAACAACTATATGATGTATATGTAAAGGGAAGGGATTGATTTTGTTGTGATGGGAGGGGCTTAATTTTGTTGTATATGTAAACGACTATATGTTGTATATGTAGTGGGTGGGGAGGAGCCTGATGCTATGAATTAAGTAAATGTTCTCTTTGAATTTTTTTCTCTCCCAACAATTATCAATACAAAAAAAAACATGAGATAGGAACATTGATTAAGGCTATTAGATGCCATAGCTAATAACATGATAGGATAATTCTGCAATATTAGTATAAAGAAAAATCTAGCAAAAATATAGTATCTTAAAGTATGAACCAATGTTTCTAAAAATCATACATGCGCATGCACATAGACACACATCCACATAGAGATGCATAATCATGTGCAATGAAAATTGACACACATTACATAATTATACATAATGCACACATGTAGGCACACTCACAAGAATGAATATCAATGTATTTTTCTATCTTAAAACAAATAAAGTTCTAGTCTCTCAAGGATATAACTTTATACATAATGGAAAATTGAGGCTCATATTGAAAGACAAACATTTCATTTATGTAGCATACATATACAAGAAAAATGTATGGGAATTACAAGATGCACATAATAAAATAGTTGGGGAATATCATTAGGTTTTTTAGTAAATTTCTATAGAGCATTAAAAATATTCCTAAGAATTTCCAATGTTCAAATGGAAGTACTTATGGTTAGTATTGTTGGGTATACTAGAACTTTTGAGTTTTATTTACATCTTTTTCACCCCAATTATTGTTGTATTGGGATAGGGGATGATATGTATCTGATTTAGAAAAATATTTTTTCTATGAATACTACAATATCTACTTTCCTATGAATTATATTTCTTGAAGTTGAAGTTTCTTCAAGCATAGAGCAAAGCTATGGCCATGGCTCGGGAGTTACCATTAACTATTTAAATGAAATGAGTTATAAATTGAAAGGGATGCATATTGATCACTACATTTAATTTTATGATGGTTTAATGCTAAATAATTGGCAAAGAAGATCTAAGATAACATAGATGACAAAATACAACAATTCTAGAATTAAAAAATGTCATGTGGTATAGAAAACCATTCAAAGTATAGATTAAATATTTGTAGGTCCTTTCCATTAAAAAATATGAACTAAAAAAATGATTTACAAATTAAAACAAAAAAGGACTAAGAATTATATTAAAATGGATGGAAGAGAAATTATTACATTTCATGAAATGTGACTATATGCATGCTTGTGGTAGCCAATGCTAGAAGAAAAAATTTAAAAAATGGGCTCATATGTAACTAGCCATTCTTCTTATAGGCCTATTTTTCCAAATGAAATTTGATATCCACCATGATAGAAATATTGCAAATCTATTAAGATGTGAAGAGGTCCTTAGAAAATATATGGAATAATAGCTTTTAAAATATCACTCAAATACAACAACACCCAATTCTAGTCCATGATGGATTATGCCAATCTTTTCTACAATCATGGATTAGGAAAACATCCAACACAACCATAAAACATATGTCAATAGGAGAATAGATAATTAAGAAGTAGGTAATAAGAAAATCTACATCTTACCTAGCTATTATATAGAATTGAATACATGTTAAACCCCATTTTTGTCCCTCCTCTACATGAACTCTATAATACAATCTTTATTTCAAAGAAAATCCAATTTGGACATAAAAAGTTGTCTAACAATTTTCAATGCCATAGTAGTAAGGAAGTGCAATAGGTAGAACAAAGAAGAAAATTAGAAACCATTTATAATTCATTGCTAAAAAAATTGACTCCACAATCCAGTTTGGAAAGAAAGCACTATAGTTTGTATGCTAAAAACCTACAACATACATGAGCTGATTTAAAAGAGACCTTTGGTACAAATGATGCACAAATAGAAGCATCAACAAAAACTCATTACATACAATGGTTACAAATACAACCAAACAAAAACCTTAGGCTAACCCACCTTCATGAAAGGTCATTGATTATTACTATTAACATTTCATTGATTATTACTATTAACATAGTACAAAAGAGTTTTCCTAAAGGGATTCTTGCACTAGATATATAGGCCACAAAATGGTAGATGGCTTTATTAAGCTCCTTTGAAATATGCTAGCTTGTCTAATTCTTGATACTTACTTGTGGTGCTCCCTCTCTCATTTGTCTTCTTCTATATTCATTTGCACAACCCACAAGCCTTGGATGTGGTCTCCATGTGGAGCTCTTAATGTAAGTGCTCCCATCACCTTGAGGAAAAGCTCCCACATCTTACCATCATGATGCTTTCTCACAAATATTAATTCTTCCTCAAATAAAATGAATATCAAATAAGAAAACTTTGATAAGTGGAAGGACATGATACATGGCAAGAGCCATGAGAATTTTTTATTAAAATGGTTCTAGGAAAATTCATCATCAGCAATTCACCACCAAAAAATTCACCATTAACAATTCACTGCAGGAAAATTCACTGCCATGAAAAATTCACCTCAAGGAAAATTCACCACCATGGAAAATTCATCACATTAAAAGTTTGTGATTAATTTTCCATGGCGATGAATTGCTGGGGTGAATTTTCCTTGAAGTGAATTTGTCATGGCGGTGAATTTTCCTTCGGTGAATTGTTGGCGTTTTCCAATGGTGAATTGCTAGCGGTGAATTTTCGCAATGCCTATTAAAACATATTGACAAATAAAATTCAACAATAATCACTAACATGTCAAGAAATTGCTTTCTAGATACTATAATAGTAATAGAAACCCAATGCTTAGACATTAAATTAAATATTTGTACAAGAAAATTAAAGATATTTAACCAAACCATCTAAGTTTTATGAGATATGTTATCATTCTAATATTGATTTTAAGAGATTTATATAGATATTTGGGAAGGAATATTTTAATATAATCTTAAGAAATAAAATACAAAAGTATTATTTTAACATGTATAACATTATGATCATGTTAGGTATGATTGTATATATTTTTAAAATTTATGATTTAATTAATAAAAAAAGCTTAGAGATTCTATTTTAAATTCTTGTTTAGACAAGTGATTGCATAAATCAAGTTTGAATTAGCATAGTTTTAAAAATGATTTTTTAATTGTGGTGTATAATATATTTTGATTGTTTATTAGTTTTAAAAATTTATTTTGTTTTTTTTTAAAGATTATTATTTGAATCTAGAGTTTAAAGATAAGACGATATTCAAAGTTAATATTAACAAAATGATTTTAAGATGTACACTTTAAAGATATAAATTAATTACATTATCTATACATATTAATTGGTCTTATGAAGATATTTAATTTAAAATAGTTAAAAGATATATTTATCATATTATAAAGTAAAATAAGCTTTCCTTAAGTTTAGTCTAATATAATAAAACACAAACATAAACAAAATAAATTTAGACTAATTAAATTCAATAGTTTATCTAATATTTGATAATTTTCATCAATTATTAAGTATGAAAATATAAATAGAAACAATAACATTTGCTTGACCCTATTGTTGCAAGGTTTGTGTCCTTGGTGTCCTTATGTTGTGCAGTGCAGTGTTCGGGTTCATGACATGGCTTAACTGCCTCCTTGTGGATTCATTAACTCTGGCATTAGGCATTAATAGGTCAAACTTTTGGTGCAACGACAATTGTTTGTGCAACAATTGGTCTCAGAGCCTGGGTCACAATTTCAAACCCCTCGCTTGCATTGGGTGGGTTGTTGCAAGGTGTGTTTATTTGGTCTCCTTGTGTTGTACAACACAATGATTGGGTTGATGGCATGGCTTAACCATCTCCTATGGATTCATTAATTATGGCAGTTGTTTTAGGCATTAACATGTTGATCTTTTGGTGCAATGGCAATCGTCTATGCAACACCTATAACTAAAATTAACAAAATAGACAAATACTTATTGAAATTAGAAATGGATATGCAACCTTCTTTCTTACGATCCTAAAACGTTTTCTCAAATAGAAGGTTCCTCAAAGGAGCATGAGATTTTTGTGTGGCTATGTGGTTGATAAATCAATTGGTTTATTATTTCACATAGGATTTTATAATGACACTTTTGGTGAATTGTGGTTGGACTTGAAGTAATTTTTATTTTCATTTAAACATTCATCTATCAAAGAAGAGTGACTTGATAATTTTCTTAAGGCTAATCAACTTCAGCTTGATAAAGGGTTTATTCATGCTACTAAAAGAGGTGGGCCTAGGGATAGTCTTGTGGGGTTGGAGAAAAACACAACGGTCTATAATGGGTGGAAGCAACAAATGGGAAACATAAATAATAGAAGAGGATAGAAAGAAGTTGGTATAGAGTGCAGATAGTTGAGATTAGCTTCCATGCATTCTCTTGAACTTATTAACAAATGATTCACCCATTAAAACCAATCGTAATAAATTTAATTTGCTTGCTTTCCTATAAAAAAAACACCACCATGCAACAAACATACTTGTTTAATACACATGTGTATGGGGATATAGAGAAGAGCTTGTTGTTAAAGGAAAAAGTTGATATGGTGAACAATTTGTTTAAATTCCAACAATATGTTGTGTATATCTATTCATTCATTCCTACTATTTTTTCTCTCAAGTGGTAGAAGGATTGGATCCTACCTAGAACAAAATAAATAAAATGATTAATAAGAACAAAAAAAGGCCAGTCATAACCTAAGTAAAAAAAAAATATGGAAATAATTCTACAACACCTAAAGTCAGGCTACAAGCTGGATAGGTAATTTTTAAATTTAGTTGAGAAAAATCCCATAGCTTTTAATTGAACTATACCTACTATCACCATAGGTGAGAATTATTTAATAAGACATAAGGGTTTTACAACAACATTGAGGTCAACTACTTTAGATCTAATCAAGAAGAAACTACAAAATTTTGGGGCACTAGTTTCTATATCATCTATTTCCACTACTAGATTTGTGTTTGGAATATCAAATGTGAATGATAGTATAATGATTGAAATTGGTGGGAAGAACAAACCATCTAAGAGTAACAAAGAAAAGATGAAAGGTACTATTGTAGAGGGTACTTTATTAGATTCCTTATTAGATAGTGAAGATGAAGACAATGGAGCAACAAAGGAAGCACACATTTGGTAGTTTAAATAAAAACTAGTCTCAATCAATCAATCAAATGAATTATTTAATAAAAAATTAAAAACTAGTTTGAATCAATCAAATGAATGCTAAACACTATGGAGACTATGCTAAAGACAACAAAAACATAGTGATAATAATAAACAATTTTGTACAAATATATTTAAATGTTAGCAACAAAAACCAATATGCATTGGATGAGTGGGAGATTGTAAGTTTGAATCCCATCACATGGCCATCAAAATGTGACAAAGAAGATTAAAACTTAAACCAAAAAATAAAATGTAAACACAATGCTTTCTATTCTAAAACTGCATGCAAACCTCATGATTAAGAAAATAATAAAATATAAATGATTGCAAATAAAACAATAAACTTACCAAATTTGAATCCCATGATGAAGTAAATTCGCTCCAATGGTTTGGGATGTGGTTGCTTGAAATATTTGCAACATGTACTTATTGAGGATAATTGAATGTTTTACATAAAATAATGTGCTCATTTCTTATTTTTTTTAAGGAAGGATAGATGATCAAGATTCAAGAATGAGATCTATGGTTGAGATTGAATGAGAACAATTTCCTAAGATCAAGGAGAAAATAGAGGGTTTAGATTTAATTTGTTTAAAATGAATGGACAAGATTGCATTTAATAAATAATAATTCATTGCAATCAAAAATTAAATTCGTTCATAGTTTTTTAGAAATGATGAAGGGGATATATGTAAATTAAATAATAAAACAATATTTTATTTAATTATCCATATAAGGTAGAAATTTAAGTTATTAAATAATACTATTAATTAATTTGATGTGAGGTGGGAATTGAGGTAATTAAAGGTTATTTAATTAGATGTGACAGTGGGTGAGACTAATTAGATCATATTTATTTAATTAGTTGATGATGAGTTAGACTAATTAAATAATATAATTACATAAATAATTATAATTACTTAAATAATTATTGATGGTGGGACATTAGTATGAAATAATGATACAACAATTTTATGCGTCTACACTAATGTTGCATTAATACAAAAACAAATTTGCATACTTCTAAAGGACTGACATTTGTTGAAGTTTATCTTACTTTATCAACATCCTAAAATCAATTATAATGCTTTTGGTACAAAATTATGTAGATTTTTTAAGAAACTAGATTTGCAATTTATCTCATTATATTTTTGTCTTCCTAATAATGAATTACATAATATAATTCAAAAAGTAAATAAAAAAATCTACACATTTTTTACCAAGAAACATTATAAAAGAATCTCTTAATAACCCCTAATTTATTAAAAAAAAAAAAAACACATGAATCTAATTTTCTTGTACAAATATTTAATTTAAAGACCTTTTAGTAGTGATGTCTTGGATAAGGTAATTGTCTTTGGATAAGGTAATTGTCTTGGTATAGTTGATTACATCAATTTTATTTAGGAAAAAATATTTAGTTTTAAATATTAATCTTAGAATATGTCATATAATTTGTTATTTATGTTTTGACCTATTTGTTTTGTGGATTTTTTATAACTTTAATTTAGACATGCAACCCTACTCATATAGATTTTGTTCCAAATGTTTAAGCACCTTGATCTTTTACAAATTTTTTAATCCTATAGGTTCTTATCACTAGCTATAAACAAAACATTAATTACCTTCACACAACATTTTAATTAATTTCTTGAAGATTAATATAGATTTAAATAAAATTAATTATTAATTATTAATGTTTTTTATTTATTTTTAGTTGCATTTATATTTCATGATTTAGTAAACACGCATTCTTTAAACACCATCTATTATAGTTGCTAAAGTGGATTTTACACTAGTAAAAAGTTTGGCTAGTTCATATATTTATTATTTTTATATAACATTTTAATTCTTTTTTTTCATATTTATACCGATTTAAGTGAATATACAATATTGGTAAATAGATTACTCAATATTTTTTAGGGGCTATGGTATCCCAAGGCTAGGGAAGCTCAATAGTGTGTGGAGCAATAAAAACCAAAAATCAAAATGTAAATCTCATCACAAAACTATTAAAACAAAAAAAGTAACATAATGTATCTATAATAGTTTAATATGAGCAAATATTGTTAGTATTAAAAAAGCAAAAAGAGGTCATTGACATTCATGTTATTAATTTATTATATCAAAATGGTTATATGTATTTAAACTTATTAGTGTAAACAACTTGGACATTATTTTTTAAAATATTTATTTAATATATATTTATTGATTTCACAATTTAGGAAGGAAAATAACAAAAAATCCATACAATCTTATTTTTTATAGATATAATAACTAGGGTTTCTCTTGTCCCCCCACCCATGAACCTTAATAGAGCTCATATAATATTACTATAACAAACCAAGATAACTAACTTCTATTACTACACATATATTGCAAATTAACATAACATGATTCAAAACAAAACATAAACATATCAACAAAAGGTAGAAATGTTAGAGTATGCTAGCACATCAAATAAAAACAACACAATAGAACTCTAGCTTCATTATACTTCCCATCTCTCCCAACCATTAGCAGCATTCCCTTCATGAATCACATAATCTTATACAGACATGCTAGTGAAGTAACTACCACACATTAGCATGTTGCTTTAGAAAGAACCTAAGAATGAAAATCAAATAGATTGAATCACATCCTTTCAACACTTGAAATGATGCAAAGAACTACCACAAAAAAAAAAACTAGAACACAATAGTTACTCTCTACTTTTGCACTACCATTTTGGTGGGCGATACATAATACCACTAATAGTTTTCTAATATCATAACAAAGATCCCTTAAGGTCTATTTCTCAATAAAGTTGTTCTATTTATTATTGTTGATACATTTATGTTGCAACAAACTTCATAGACTTTTCCTACTCAAGACCTATAGCTTCATTCCACTTTTCTTCCTTGGGCTCCTTTATAACCATAACAACCTCCATATCTCAAAATTTATTTGGCAAGATTTTTTTTGACAAGCAAGTTTTGTTAGCTCTTTTCTTGGTTTGGTTATGAAATCCCCATATAATGTTGATTCCATCCTATTACTAAATTCCAATCCCTTATGTCTTCATAATATATAAACAAAATCTAGCATTAATTCATCCTTACAATGAAAGATATTCCTAATTCATTAACTAATTCTCCACCACCATGTTTGATACGCTTGCCTTTGCCTATACTTCTTTTCCCAACCTTTCCTGCTAGAAATTAAAGACCTCCACCACCCACAATACAACCACCTAAGAAAGAAAGCCACCAAAACCACATTGCAATAATAGGATACAAATAATACCATATAAAGGCCACCAACATGAAAAAAAGACGTGCCTTAATATCCCATGCATTACTATAGCATTCCTAGAGCCTATCTATAAGATTTTTTATATTTTGGCTAAATATAAGCAAGATGATGATACCCCACCATAAGAGGATCTCATTCCTTACATTAGCTAAATAATTAGTCACAACATTGACACTTTTCTGATAATGACAAACTAATTTGAAATAAATTCTCTTTCAATCCATGCACTTGTCCAAAAAAAAAATTGGTTAAATTCTTAATTAGGAATAAAACATTCTTCTAGAGCATACATCAATATTATGGATTTTCTCTATGAACATGCTTATAATCGAGAGATATGTAAATAACTATCCATCCTATCAATATATCCAATTCAAGTCATTATTTTTTTAGTGCTAAAGACTAAAGATCCACCATTGATGTGAATGGATTTTATGGTGATTAATCAATACATATAGTCATGAATCAATTTGTGAAGAAATTGGGAAGGAAAAATATATTAGACACTGAGACATATGCATATAAGTCCACACAATTGTGGTTTCATTCATAAAAAGTATAGGTTTTAATTATGGAATACAAAGTGAGATGATGTTGCTTGGAATTTGATATTCACTGTGGTAATTTTTAGAGGATTTTTGAAGAATTTGTTATACATGATAATTATTAAGGATGAAGAATTGAAAGGTTACACCTCTTCATTTCTTATGGATTTGGAAATAGTGAATTTGGGTTTAGTATTAGAGAGGATAGACATATGTGTACCTCCTTCAAGAAAGGGAGAACAATTATATGTTGTATCATCTATTTTATGAGTAATATGCTTAGATAGAAGAGAAGTTATTTCTACTAATTAGGTTTTTCTACTCCATGTTGGGGGTTTTATAGCTTAAATATTATGTTATTTATATATAACTTTATTTAGTAAATATCGCAACATAATAATTTATTTATTAATTGATATCATTTAATTGTTATTAAGTAGAATTATTATTTTTTTATTAATTTTTATAAACATAGGTCTTGATAATTTATAGATCAATTGATATCAATGTGATCAAGTTCATTGGGATTTGTAGAGGATTTGTCAATACATAGGTTAAACTTAATGTTCTTTATTTATTATCTCTAATTAATTCCTTGGGCCAACCTAATTAGGATGAAAAGGTGTGTACCTATCAAATTATGTCTAAAAATAAGGAATAGAAATGTGTTGTGTCTCACACAACATGCCCCATTCTGTCCAAGAAAAATGAGGACCCATTTTCTTCTGTTATTCTTAGATCAAGTCTCCTTTGGTCTCTCATGGTCTTATTTACACAATTGTTACTTTTAGGGTCCTCATTTGGTTTTAGGTTATCACCTAGTTAAGCCTTACTAAGAGGAGCTTTTTATGAGATCTAAATCTTACCACTTGGATCACATGGATTTACAATAGAATACAAATTTTGTCCCATTTAAGTTTTAGGTTGATTTCTTTTAGGCATCTTGAGTTTGGTTTTGGTTCATTGTGATACCATTTACATAATCATTCGAATTGATCCTAGTTTATGAGGTAGTGATATCTTGCTTGATTTATGTTCAAAGACCTTGGAGTTATATTTTATGACACCAAAGGGTATGCATGCTTTTCTTAAGTCTCTTTATGAGGTTCATCTATCCTTGTTCAAGGCAAAAAGGACCCTAGTCACTTGATACATTTGTATTACACTTCAGTCCTATAATGAATGCAATGGGATGCATAAGTCACATTTGTGTTTCTAAGATCATGGTTTAGATGTGTTTTAGGACCTTAAATTTGTCATGAACCCTTGGAGATGAAGTTATAACAGTCACATAGAGGTCTTGGATTAATAAGATCTCAGTATCAAGTTAGTGTTGGAAGGGATTATATTTTCTATTAAACCTCCTTAGTTTGTCTTAAGATCTCTTAATAATGAAGATTATTTTTCTTCATTGATCATATAGATCTTACTATGACAAAATCCTAATTAGAAGGATGATGCAAGAGCATCTAGTGGTGTAGGGAAATCTTGCATCACCCAAAAAAATGTTGTCTTTATTTTCTTTAGTTGTTTTGAGTCCCATGATGGCACTTAATGGGTATAAGATTGTCAGGCATCAGAAATAGCAAAAAATAAAAACTTACTATTTTTAGTAAGTTAGCCAAAATGGGCTCATATGGACATGAAATTTTACCCCAAGGAGAAGAGATGAAAAAAGTTTCTAGTTGCGAAAGAATCACCTCAATACCCTGCATGGTTTGGGAGAAATTAAAATTTCTATTTCGGGAAATGTCTCCAATGCAGCTTCAAATTCAGCTATAAAAATTTGGAGGCCCCAAAATAGCTCAAAAAGTGGATGAACCAACCTACTATTGATTCATGTGTTGTAGAGCTCATTGAGAGCTTTCTGACGATATGCAATAATAGCAAATTAGATGCCCGGATCAAAAGTTATCGCCTCGCAAAGTTGGTCCTTTAAAAAGTGAATTTCATAAAAAATTCTTCCTAGGCCAGAAATCTTTCGACGGGACTTTCGGCGCCAAAACAAAAGGGGAATTTGATCTTTCTAGAACATTATATGACAGTTATTGGGGAAAATAAAAAGGGTTAAGTGGGGGTTGTAGAAGGTGGCCCTAATAGTGCAGACTGTGGCTTTGAATAGTAATTTTTCTTTTCATAGTTGATTTTGTTGTAATGAATCAAGCCCATGAGGCTGTAGCATGTAAGCTTTGAATCTGTAATTTCATTTTTTGAAAATAATTGAAAGTGAATCATTTTTCTATCTTGCATATTTTGTGTTGGTATCTATTGTGATTTTCTATGGATTTTGGGTGGTGCTGCCCTCATTAAGTGATATTAGAGTGGGAGTTACTGAGTCTATAATAGAGTGTTGAACATGAGGCAATTGTAGAAGGGCCTGTGAGTGTGGGTTGAATTCAAGATGCCTCCAAGATGTGTCTAGTATGGAAGAGGTGGAGGCCGGGGTGGAGGAGGTCCACCTAGAGACGAAATCAGAGCAATTAGAAGGCAATTAGAAACCTTGCAACAAGAAAGAGATGAGAGTGAAGATGAAACAAAAGAGGAAATGGAAGAGGAAGAGTATGATCCAATGGATCCTAGAGAAAGAAGATTGTTGCAAGCGATCTCAAGCATTGGGAAGAGACCTAAAATGGAGGTTTCAACTTTTAGTGGAAATTTGAGTCCTGAAGAATTGATTGATTAGATCAATGACATGGAGGAATTTTTTGAGTTTGAGGAGATTGAAGATCCTCACAGAGTGAAGTTTTCAAAGAAAACTTGAAAGGTCGCGCCAGTATATGGTGGAAAGAGGTCTAGTTAGAAAGAGGAAGACAAGGGAAAGATAAAAATTCTAGATGGGATAGAATGGTGTCAAAATTGAAGAAATAATTTATTCCAGTTGATTACGAATTGGAGCTTCTTAAGAATATGTAGAGCTTGAGGCAAGGGACAAGGACCGTGAAATAATACAAAGAGGAATTTCATAAGGTCTTGATTCGAACAGGACATTCTAAGGTGAATAAGGAGAAAGTTTCCCATTATATTAATGGGTTGAAGCCAAACATACAGGAAGAATTGGCACTAGTAAGAATGACCACCATTTAGGATGCTTACCAGTTTTATCTAAAGGTTGAAGAATGATTAAACAAGAGGTTTGGGAACAAACAATGAGGTGGAGGCTGTGGAGGAAAGACCAGTGGGCAGTCATATGGAGGTTGAAATGAAGATCAAAAGAAGGGTGAAGGATCCAGTAGTGACCAAAACTAGAAAGGAGATAACACCTATCGTCCTCGTGATCAGAATAATGGAGACCAAAGAGGAAGGGGAAGAGGAGGATTTTGTGGAACATGTTTCTAGTGTGGAGAAGGACATAGGGCCTATGATTTTCCTCAACATCAAGGAAGTACAAATAAAATACCTGAGGGTAATGCACATGTAGATGAAGATGTTGAGTTTTCACATTCTGAGGATGTAGAAAGAGGAGAGGTTCTTGTTACCAAAAGAGCCTTGCTAAATGAGGAGAATGAGCCAACTCAAAGGAATAATTTGTTTCTCACTAGATGTAACTGTGAAGGTAAAGTTTTCAATGTTATTATTGATGGAGGTAGTACTGATAACCTTGTTTCAGAAGAAATGGTCAGTAAGTTTCGGTTGGAGAGAAGGCATCCGAACCCATACCGGATTGCTTGGTTGTAGAAGGACCATAAATCCTTGGTAAATGAACAATTTTTGCTAAAGTTCAAGATTGGGAATTACCATGATGAGTTATTGTGTGATATTATGCCTATGGATGTTTTTCATATGTTGTTAGGAAGACCGTGGCAGTTTGATTAGCGAGCAATACATGATGGACATGCCAACACCTATTCTTTGACAAAGGATGGAGTTTGTCATAAGTTGAAGCCCTTGAAAGAGGCAAAGGAAAAGGTATGTAGTAATGCAATAATTTGTTTGGTTGATGGAAGAAAGTTCCTAGAAGGTATGAAGCATGAGCATATGTGTTTTGCATTGATCCCTAGAGTTGATAAAGAAGATACTATTGAGGCACCTATAGAGGTTTCAGATTTGTTGAATGAGTTTCAAGCTATTATTTCTGATAATGTACTTGAAGATTTTCCTCCAATAAGAAAGATTAGTTATCAGATGGACCTGATTCCTGGAGCTAGTTTTCTAAATAAGGCAGCTCATTGTATGACTCCAACAAAGAGTGAAGAGTTGAACAAACAAGTGCAAGAGTTGTTGCGGAAGGGATTGATTAGAGAGAGTTTGAGTCCATGTGCAGTAATTGTAGTACTAGCACCAAAGAAGGATGGGGAATGGTGGATGTGTATAGACTCCAGGGCCATCAACAAGATCACCATAAAGTATAGATTTCCCTTGTCGAGAATGGATGACATTATGGATTGTTTGAGTGTAGCTAAGTACTTCACGAAGATAGATCTGAAGAGTGGATATCACCAGATCCAGATTAGAGAAGGAGATGAATGGAAGACAACCTTCAAAACCAAGGAGGGCTTGTATGAGTGGTTAGTCATGCCTTTTGGGCTAACCAATTCACCGAGAACCTTTATGCGGCTTGTGAATGAGGTATTGAAACAATTTTTTAGGAAAATTTGTTATTGTTTATTTGGATGATATTTTTATTTTCAGTAAGACATTGGAGGAGCACTTGATGCATATCCAAATTTTTTTTAGAAACTTAGGGAGGAGAAGTTGTTGATTAATTTGAAGAAATGTAGTTTTGTGAAGAGAGAGTTGGTGTATCTGGGATTTGTTGTCTCAGGAGAGGGTCTTAAATGGATCCAGAGAAGGTGAAAGCTATCATTGAATGGCCTAACCTGAGGAATGTTATAGAGGTAAGATCATTTCATGGTCTAGCAAGTTTTTATAGAAAGTTTATTAAGAATTTCAGTAGTATTTGTGCACCTCTAACTAAAGCGATGAGAGGGGATAGAAAAGAATTTAAGTGGACTACATGAGCAGCCAAAAGTTTTGATATGTTGAAGAAGAAAGTTACAGAGCAACCTGTTTTGGCACTTCAAGATTTCAATAAGTTCTTTCAAGTAGATTGTGATGCTAATGGTACTGCCATAAGAGCTATTTTGAGTCAAGAAGTTAAGCCTATTGCCTATTTTAGTGAGAAGTTAAATGATGCTAAGAAGAAATATTTTGTCTATGATCAAGAGTTTTATGCTTTAGTTCAAGCTTTGAAGAAATGGAGACACTTTTTTTTCCAAAAGAATTTTTTTTATAAACGGATCACTAGGCTTTTCAGTATCTCAATAGTCAAGGAAAGTTGAATCAAAGGCACTTAAAATGGGTTGATTTTTTATTGAGTTATACTTTTTGTTTTGAAGCATAGGAGTGGAAGGTCAAACATAGTTGTAGATTCCTTGAGTAGAAGGAAAAATTTGTTGATAGAAATGAATATATAGGTTGTTGGGCTCAATGAACTCAAGAGTTTGTATCCCAAAGATCCAAACTTTGCAGAAGCTTGGAAGGATTGTTTGGAACTTGTTACATTGGATAGGATGAGATGGTTACATTTCTTAATCCAAGATGGTATGTTGTTTAGAGGAAGCCAATTGTGAATTCCAAGGAGTTCTATGAGAGAGAATCTAATCAAGGAGAAGCATAGTGGAGGATTGGCTAGGAATTTTAGTTGAGATAAGACCATTTCTCTTGTTAGTGAGAATTATTAGTGTCCACAGTTACAACAATATGTGAAGAAGTTTGTACAAAGTTGTAGAGTATGTCAGATGGCAAAAGGAACAAGTCAAAATATTGGATTGTATCAACCATTACTTGTACCTAAGAGGCCATGGGAGGATATTAGCATGGATTTTGTTCTTGGATTGCCAAGGACACAGAGAGGGCATGATTCCATATTTATGGTGGTGGATATATTTTCAAAGATGGCGCATTTCATTTCGTGTCATAAGATCAGTGATGTTCATATTGCAGAGTTGTTTTTCAGAGATGTGGTGAGACTACATGGTCTACCAAAGAGTATAGATTTGAATAGAGATACCAAATTTGTTGGTTATTTCTAGAGGACATTATTGAAGAATTTGAAGATAGATTTGAAGTTTAGTTCTGCACACCATCCATAGACTGATGGACAAACAGAGGTGGTGAATAGGAGTTTGGGAAACCTGCTAAGATGCTTAGTTGGAGATAATTCTAAGGGATGGGATTTGATTATACTGCATGCATAATTTTCTTACAACAATTATGTCAATAGGAGCACTAGTAAATAACCATTCTAGATTGTATATGGGAGTAGTCCAAGAATTGCTTTTGAACTAAGAAAGATAGACAAGGGAGAGAAGATTAGTGTTGAGGTTGAAGATTTTGTTGAGCACCTGAAGAAGTGAAGAAACACATCAATAAGATGAACTCACAATATAAGGCTCAGGTAGACCAGAAAAGGAGGTATAAGGAGTTCCAAGTAGGAGATGAAGCCATGGTTCATTTGTGAAAGGAAAGGTTTCCAGTTGGTACATACAACAAGTTAAAGATGAAGAAGTTTGGACCATGCAAGATCTTGAAGAAGCATGATTCAAGAAATGCTTATGAGGTAGAGTTACCTAGTGGAATAAACATTTCTCTTGTGTTCAACATTGTTGATTTGACAGAGTATCATGAAGGTGATATAGAGGAGGGACCAATAAATGAACAGTTGAAAATTCCAACACCTACTTCAGAGAAGGAAGAGATAGAAGAAATCCTGGATAGCCGTGTGGGTAGAAGCACAAGAAACGGGCAATATGCAGAGTACTTGGTGAAATAGAGAGGAAGGCTCATTGAAGATTCATCATGGTTATATGAGGTTGAGGTTAATCCTATTGGTTTCCCTCACTGGTAGATTTTGACCCATTTTTCGACGATCATCCATCATAATTTTGACGGTTGTTCGTCGCTATTATTTCGTTAGAATTTTGACATTTGAAATGTCAAAATTCTGACCCGACATTCGTCAAAAAATGGGTCAAAATCTACCAGTGATGTTGGGTTAGAATTTTGATGTTTCAAATGTTGTCAAAATTTTGATGGACGGTCATCGAAAAATGGGTCAAAATCTACCAGTGCCTCTAACTCTTGAGAAGTGATAGGGTCACTTTTCAAATTACCCTGGGTGTCTGATGCAGGAGCATCCAACGGTGTAGGGAAATCTTGCATCACCCAAAAAATTTGTTTTCTTTATTTTCTTTAGTTGTTTTGAGTCCCATGATGGCACTTGAGGGGTATAAGACTATCAAGCATCTGAAATAGTGAAAAATGAGCACTTACTATTTTTAGTAAGTTAGCCAAAATGAGCTCGTATGGAAGTGAAATTTTACCCCAAGGAGTAGAGTTGAAAAAAAAATTCTAGTCGCAAAAGAATCACCTCAATACCCTGCATGGTTTGGAAGAAATTAAAGTTTTCGTCCCAGGAAATTTCTCCAATGCAACTTCAAATTCAGAAATAAAACTTTGGAGGCCCCAAAATAGCTCAAAAAGTGGCCAAACCGACCTAATGTTAGTTTTTGTGTCATAGAGCTCGTCGACAGCTTTCTAACAATATGCAATAATAGTGAATCAGGCACCTAGATCAAAAGTTATGGCTCTGCAAAGTTGGTCCTCTAAAAAGTGAATTTCATAAAAATTTCTTCCCAGGCCAAAAATCTTTTGGCGGGACTTTTGGTGCCAAAACAAAAGGGGAATTTGATATTTCTAGAACATTATAGGGCAGTTATTGTGGAAAATAAAAAAGAGTTAAGTGGGGGTTGTAGAAGGTGGCCCTAATAGTGCAGATTATGGCTCCAAATAGTAGTTTTTCTTTTCATAGTTGATTTTGTTGTAATTAATCAAGCCCATGAGGCTATAGCATGCAAGCTTTGAATCTATAATTTCATTTTCTGAAAATAATTGAAAGTGAATCATTTTTCTATCTTGCCTCTTTTGTGTTGGTATATGTTGTGATTTTCTATGGATTTTGGGCAGTTTTTCCCTCATTAAAGGATCTCCATCATTGAAGTGAGGTCCTAAAGCACTCATAGACCTTCCCAACCTTCTAAATACCATAAAACCCTTGAATTAAATATGGAAGGAAGGGAAAAGAAAATACAATGGAGTATGCGATTCAATAAGAAGCATCCACATGGCATTAATTTTATGGTCATCCATAAGCCTATTTTACATGAGAGAATTTAATAAAATCAGCCTCCTTTATCCTTTAAAATTTGATTTTTAGATTTCCCCGTGACTCAACACCTATTTTTTTAATTTCCAAAATTGTTCGTCCTTCATATTTATGGGGCATAAGGAATATTAATAAACAATATTTTAGCCCCCAATGCCAAGTTAAAACAATAGAAAATTGTTTTAAAATGTTTTCAATTAAAAAGTTGAAACACACAATTAATGGTATTTTGATTGAAATGATGAGAATTGTGCCACAGCCTCATATGACATTTACAAGGTGTGAAAATTTGTAAGGTGTGTTTATTATTATTGGAGAACATTGTGCAATCACCAAAATTCAAACAACAAATCAATTTGTAGGGGTTATTTTGTAATAGGGACTAGTTGATAAATAGTTAATAGAAATTGCACTACAACCTCATAACTCCTTCGATAGTAAAAAAAATGGAGGCTTAATATGGAATATTAATACTTGTTCTATTTCCAAAATTGAGAATTTTTTTCATTTTGATAGTGTTCTATGAACCCACCCATAAATGTGAGAATATTAAATCTTGGCCAAAAACTCATCTGATTTCCATGAAATCAAAACTAGGAGGAGTTTATGAATTATCAATATCTTTTTCCAAATGGATTTTAGATATGATCTCCAAATATTGATATTTTAATGCTAAACATTTTTGGCTAGGGTACCATCCTAAGGCCTAAAAAATATATTCTCCACCAAACCAAAGGTCAATATATCTAGGAAATGGGGCACAAAAACAATTCCTAACACCTCCTCCTCTATTTTTACTTCAATAGAGTGTAACTTGGTAATACTCACATTGAAATCCTTCAAGTGCTTTGCCATAAAACTACCATTCTCTATCCCAAGTGTATATAACTTCTTTCTTAGGAAAAATTAATTTACTAGAGATTTAGTGTGATAAATCTCAACCTTCTTCCAAAGGGCTATAGTGGTGGATTATTCATGTACATTCAACAATATAGATTCTACGAAATAGATCCTAATGAATCCCTTCACCTTTTTATCCAATTTATCCTAGTATTCTTGTGATGTAGAAACATGGTTGGATTCGGATATTGTATCCCATAGATATCTATCTATGAACATATCCTCCATCTTGAACTTCCAAATATCAAATCCTATGCTCAATAACTTCTCCATTTCTATCTTTGGTGTATTTTTTTTTCTAACAAGATCTCCTTCTATGCAAGCTTCCACTTAATCCAAGATTGTCACAAATAATCTTGCAATATCAAATGAAAAGGAAGAAAAGGTGTGGAAATGATTCCTAATATAATATTTGAGGAGATGTATGTGTAAATAAAAGAAATATTTACATTTAAAAATAAAATGTGCAACAAAAATTATACCATTATATAGTTTTATGTGGGGAAAAATATTTTGAGAGAAAAATGTACACTTCAAATCATGAACCAATCACATATTAGTACTGAAACATAGGAAAGGGTGATCCTAGGCCCTAAATGCAAAGAACTTAGGATGCAAGGTGGCCTTTTTTCAAGTTACATTGAGATGTAAGTCAACAAGGTGATTAGATTGACTTACAACAATGAAGGTGAACCAATCACACTTGCATCTACATCTAATTAAGGATGGGAATTGATTGGAAATAATTTGGAATGATTAACCTAATTATCAAGTATATGGCCTAACATGAAAAATGCAAGATCTTGACAACTAGAAATTTGAAAAAGTCATATTTTGATAGATCTAGAAGGTGTAGATGGTTGTGTACCTAACCAAAAAAATTGGTTTGGATGTGCATACAAGGACTCAGTCACCCATGGGTGAATTGTTCTTTGATAGGGTGTCCTAAAGTACTTTTGGGGGTGTTGGATCTGAGCTTTTGTTTTCCATCTACAAAAGTGTCAAAATGTTGTCTAATAAATCTGTAAGTGAATTTTTATGGCTTGACAAAGTTTATGACAACAAATGCAACAACGAAGAATTTTTCTTCAATCCTCTTCATCCTGAGATCTACACATTCATAAAGAGAGGACATATTGGGCCATTTTAGGGGCTTGCCTCAGTCAAACCCTGTGTAAGTGTTTCCACTTATACAATGGTAAATTTCAATGGATAAATGATAATGGAAAGAAAAGAATGATGAAATCACAATGTGTTACAACTCACTACCCTTCAATGGTTGCCTTGAAGGACTGAAGTCATACACATCTCCTCAAGGATTTGGATCTTTCTTACTTGAATGCTTTGGAGACCTACAAAAAGATGTCAGTCTTCATAAAATAATGATGACATGAACACATAAACTCAAATACACTTTGACATGATGCTTGGATCTTGAATTACTACAATACAATTTGAAATGTTGCTCTTGACAATGATGCTTAATCATAAATTCTCTTGCAATTTATGTTCTAATTTCAAATGGTGAAAAGACTTGGTATTTATAGGCATTTGTTTTAATTTCCCAAAAGTTAGATCCCAATAACTGACCTTTGCAAGTGGAAATTCAAATTTTACAATGCTACCACTGATATATCCAAATTTGGAGGGAAACAGAGTAGTGGGATAGTGCCCCCATTGGGCGAATGAGTCCCATTTTGGAAAATGAGTCCCAACCCTATTTTCCAAAATTTAAGGTGTCAGGGGTAAAGTAACAATCAGTGCATTTATTCAATGTTTGCAATACTTCAAAAATGGTAAAAATAGGCCTTGAGATGCATAATTTAGAAAATTAGGGGCTTAATTAAGTACAATAAATTAGGGGGACAAAACATAATGTGGAATTATTGAGGGTGACAATTTTCTACACTATAATTAGCCCCCACTTTGGTGAGAGTGTGAACTTACGCTCAGACTCACGCAATAGTAGAGAAATATGTATCAAGAGGGGTTCCATTGTCCAAATTTTGAAGAGATAAGATGAATAAGGATTTAAGGTGATAGGAAAATCCCCTTGAATCCAAGATCACATAAAAACCAACATAAGCACAAAGGGACACACATGTATGATATGTAGCAAAATAACATACACAAACATACATGTCAAAAAACATGAAGAAAACACACATGATACCATAGAACATGAAGATGACGATGGGATGAAAACAAACATGATGTAAACACGAAGAAGACACATGAGAAACACATAACAAAGCATAAGGTTAGTTCTAAAATATTCAAGTCAGTAAGGCAAAGAAACCTTAGTCTTAAATTATCTCAAATACCAAATGTCATCCATTGAATAAATGTTAGGTCACATGAGGACTAGCAAGTTGTGTTATGCCACATCAATCATGAAACACATGGCTCCATTGGCAAGAAAGTTGTCTTATGCTAGGTGGCCATGTTAAAAGGGCATTCATGACTCACACCATAGCAAATTCTGATATTTTCTAGGTGAATCACAAATTGGAAGGCATATGGGCTAGTGAAGTCTGATATTCACTAGGTAAGCCCCCAAGACAAGGATGAGAAACACCCTAGGTCTACTAGGTGTACCCATAACAAGGTGGAAAAATGAGAAAATCATAGTAGGTCTACAAGGTGTGCCCATAACAACCATACCAAGAATTATACTCCCTAATAACCTTGATAAGGTGCCACAAGTGATGAATGTGTTATGCCAATGTTACACTAAATTCAACTCCCGTGAAAAAAGTGAAGCAAAATGCCAAGGTTTAACATCATAGGGACATATATGACAAGGTTTAATATCATGGGTGACAAACAAAGACACGGCTTAACAAAGGGGTATTGATCAATACATGAAGGTCGCGCCTTAAGGAACATCACACATGATATCACCACCAAGAGATGACTAGTCTAGGAACAAAAAATCACATCTTAGGGAACACTAGAAATAGTGTTACCGCCAAGGAGAATTCCATATGCCAAGAAAGATCACACTCTTGGAGGACATCAAGCCCAATATTACCACAAAGGAGACACTTACATGGATTAAGAAAGCCACACTTTGGTTCACAAGGTCACCCTTCCTAGGATATGTATGTTATCATCACTAAGAAGGGACCATTTCCTATGCAAATAATGAGTGAGGGACTATATGCCCCCCCTTAATATGTCAAAATACTTGCTATGTTGGTATTTTAAGGAGAAAGAGGGTATCCTTGAAAAGAATGCACACCTCCCAAAAGTAGTTATCCTTTCCCCCAAGCATAGAGACAAGGAAAACTACACCAAGGACTACCATGTTGTCATGAAAAATATGGTTGCACTTAATATTGTACCACCATGAATGGTAACGAGAAAAACACATAAAGCTACAAATTCCACATAGTGATGAGTAACATGATAGGATGGAGATCATTATTAATTAGAGGAATTAGGTGCATCAACATAAGGAAGAGAACCACTATCCCTAAGATGTTGTGTTTTATTACTCAAGACTTAACATTCATTGGTAGAATGAACATGCACTCAATGATATGCATAAAATGAGCATTTATTGTACAATTTCTTTCATGTTCTTGGAGGGAGAGAAATTAGGTGGGCTTTGAGAAGCCTCGATAAGGTATTCTCTTGATCAATAGTAGGGGACATTTCTTTCTCTAGTGAAGAAGAGCTTTCTTTCTTACTACAAGATGTCATACATACACAAGACTCTTAAGGTTTAGATTGTGAGATTTTATACTCTCCCATAAAGGAGGGTGTAAAATCTAATGAATCTAAATCATCACTAAAACATGTATTTGAAGATGAAGCAACATCATGACCATTATTTCCACGTGTAGTATCTATCATTTCAGGATGCACCAAGGTCAAAGTTATCTTAAAAGAATCTTGTATGATGGCATTGATATTAGGCGAAGGTTGCTTTAATGTTTTTGTTTCTTTTGAAGGACAATAATCAAGACCTCTTGTTGTTTCTTGCATGATAGGATCTATGGGGAAACATATACCTTGTTCTTTCACTCCAGATCCTTTTCCATTATAACCAAATTGTTTCAAGATTTGGTACCCTCTGAAGGTGGTTTTTTATACTTAGTTTTATCATAGGTAGATGTGTAATTTGTGTTATCTTCACTACTAGAAGCTGTGAACTCTTTTGTCTTGGATGTTTCAATGTCGGATTATGTTAATATCACTGAACTTCTTTCTCTTTTCCTAAATTTTTATAATCTTGTATTCCCCTGTGGATGTGAAATTGAATGAGCTCCCAACATCATCCAACAACTTTTCTGCATTTGAAAGACACCCATCTTTATCCTCAACATGTAAAGGTTCCACTTTTGTAGTTGGTGTCAATGTGCTAAGAGGATTCATCATTCCTGTTTTAGTTTATAAATGTTGTTCAGATTTAGGGTCAGCTTTTATTGTGCAAACCTTATTGTTGTAAGTGTATTTCAGCATACATTGTAGCATTGAAGGCACTGCATTCATTTCACTAATCCATGGTCTACCAAAGAGGAGATTACATGAAAGATCCTTGGGAATTACATGGATATGATTTTTTCAAGTAACATATCTAATTTTGACAAGTAATGTTATCACACCTAGCGGTTATTTTCCCACATTGTCAAAACCACGAATAGACAAATCTGTTGTTTGAATTTTAGTCTTATCCACCCCAATTTTTTCCAAAAGGTTTATACTACAAACATTAAGCCTTGAACCATTGTCAAAAAGGTTATGCCTAATGAAAAAAATTCAATAAGAACTAATATCATCACAGCATCATTTTATTTTTATGTTTCTAAAGGGGGTAACTCATTTTGATGAAAGACAATGTCCAAATTAGGTTGATTCATATTCTTAATCAAAGCTACCACATCATTTGGTTGCACACTGGGATGGATAAAAATTCTTTAAAAATCCTTTTGAAGCATTCCATGGTAAGCATGCGATGTTTGAATTAAATTCCTCAAGGATATCTTAGCAGGAGTGTTACAAAGTTGTTAAACAAGATAAAATTCTTTGCCACTATGTTACGGGATATTAGTGTGGGTGGGAGATATAGTTGAGGCAATGGAATGGATGTTGGTGTTTTTTTTGGTTGCTTATTTTTCCTATTGTTATATGTGTGAGAAACTATGTTGTAACTTGGTTGTTGCGACACTTGATTATTAGGAAGTTATCTTGCAAAGATTAAGATAACACCTGGAGATTTAGGAGGTCCTATAATGAGTGGTGACTTAGAAGGTCCTATAATGAGAGGTGACTTAGGAGGTGATTTAGATGGCATTGGGAAGTTACAACATATCATAGTTGGTAGTGATGGTAGTAAGTTGAAGGAATACATTCATAATTCCTCCTATTGGATTGGTTGTGGGAGATGTTGTCCCTACAACTCAAGGTCCTTTTAAAGGGCCTAAGACTACCTGTACCTCAAAGATGATATATTTTTGGAGCTACATGGTTTGATAATTCCACTTAAATAATATAGTTTTTATTGTGTTTGATGTGTATTCTTATTGGAAATCATTAGATTCCTGTAATTTACAAAATCTTCTTAAGTCCAACATGTGGTTTCTTGTTTAAAAAATGGTTGAAAAACACTTGAGTTACCTTTTTGCAATCCTTATAATATCAAATTAGTGCATCTAACAGATATCCAAGTGTATCTACCTTATAGATTCTTGAAAAAATTATTAGTCCAAAACACCCAACTTTGAAATAGTGTATCCATCTATTTTTCAGTGTATCCAAGACATATCTCAACATATCCATTCGAGGTTTAGCAATCCCAAGCATTCAAACTTTGAAACAACATATCTATCTATGTTTTGGCATATTTGAGACATGCCATAGTGCACCCATTCTAGGTTTGGTAGTTTGATTTGTATTTCCCATATCACAAAATACTACAAAATTTAGATCAACATATCCATCCATGTTTGGCATATCTGAGATATATCTTAGCATTTAAATTCTATGTTTACTAATATATTTTGTATTTCTCATCTAGCATAAAAATGCCAACTTTAAATCAATGCATATATTTTCTATTTTGGCACATATTTGTCACCTATTTTTTCAATTTTGTACATAGGAGTTTAAAATAAATATATAGTTAAATATAGGTTGTTTCCCCTAGTTAGTTGTATAACATTACCACTACATCTCTATCATTAGATGCATCATAAGTATTTATGATCAAATTTCACCCCCAAACCCTCACATACAAGTATTCATCCAATGCCATTTATCCTAAACCAAAGGTAAGGTCACACTTCAAACTACATTTACACCTTCACATATAAGTATTATTCCAACATAAACCAAAGGTTTAAAGTCACACTTCAAAATGCATTTATACCATCACATACAAGTATTCATCAAAAACTATTTATCCTAAACCAAAGGTAAGGTCACACTTTAAACCATATTTATACCTTTGCATGCAAGAATTTTGGCTTGGTTTGTAATTTCTTTTCTTTTCTCCTTGATTTCTAGGTCTCACTACCCCTTATTCCCTCTTTTAAAGTCCAAGTTTGCATCTTATTCTACACTTTCCTCTTCTCGATGATGAATCACTAAGTGTGATTTGAAACATCAATAAAAAAAAAATACAAAATAAATCTAGAAGCAAATTTATTATTCAAAATGGATGTGGAAAACTTATAACTACTATACAAGTATTCATTTGAAATCCACCTATCACATATCCATAGCTAGACTAAAATAAAAATATTAATCTTACATCACCATAAATAATACTTTCTTGAGAACTTTGCTTATCTCAAGTTATTAATCCAAGCCAAGTTATACATCTTGAGCCAAATGTTTATACATAAAATACCACATGTCCTCACTTAGGAACCACAATTATCCTAAACAGGAAATCAGTGTCTCACAAACTTAAGATCTTGACCTATAGTTTAAGAAGTAAACCTCTACCCACATGTTTATACCCGTCATACAAATTGTCACACCTTTTGGTCTAATGTTATAACCCATCAACCATAAGTTAAATCACTACAACTTTCATCCACATATCAACATCTTATGTACATCACATGTTCACAAGAAATAAGAATTTGTTAGAGTAATAGGTTGTTTACTTAATTAATTTACTCATATTGATTAATTAATTAAGTCACCTTTACTTTATTTCACTTAAGCTAAACTTAGGCATTCTTTATTTTATTATTATTCATAGGGTTTTCACCTTTAGGGTTTGGATCTCCTTTTATAAGGATTGATCTTTTGTAATCTAATATTGGTTAATTTATTTTTGCTTCATGTTTTTAGAGCACCATTCTTGTGTCTCTTGATCTCTTTTGTGTGACCGGTTATTTGTTTGTAGGTGTTCATTGGGATCTGTGAGGTTGGATTATCAACTTCTACATGGTATTAGAGCTCCAGCTCTATAGCTTCCTATTCCTTTTTTGAGTGATCTTGCCTTGAAGCAATTTTTTAGTGCATCCAGGGTTAAATCAGACCTCTCCATTGAATCCAAAGCTATTAGAATAGTCAAGATTGAACTTTGTTTTACCAAAATTGGCTTTTGTTTGTCAGATTTGTGAGGGTTTGAAGAAAGAGCCTTTTTTCCAGATCCAGGGGGTAGCTAGTTTTTTGGAGTACTTTGGGCCCAAACATACCTCACCATTGCACTCAAAAGGCCCAAAAACCCTCAGATCGACTACCAAATCATCAAATTCTGTGTTGGGAGCCTATGAGGCAAAAAAGAAATTGCCAAGAAGGTCGTACGACCTCCCCAACACATGGTTTGAAGTAAAAGTAAAAAAAAATGATATTCTTTCTTGCTAAAATTTTTAAAAAAAAAAAAATTGAAAATCCTTTCAAAGGCATGCAAGTTTTTGTATTTCAAAAAAAATAAAAAATTTTACCCTATGGGGGTACCACCACCTGCCAAACTGGCAAGTCAGCGGCCCCTCAGGCCTCACCTCATGTGGGAGGGGTACCACATGGGGTACTGCCCTGCCACTTTGGCAGGTGGCGGCCCCCATGCAAGCCCTACATTTTTTTTATTACTAATTTTTTTATAAAAAAATTATTAATGTAATTTTTTTATTGTTGTTTTTTTTAAAATAAGCCCAATTGGGAAAATACGGCGATGGTCATTTGGCCATCAATTTTAATGTCGTAATTTGGCTGTGACAGCCATATGGCTGTCAATTTTTTTCCAACAAACTGTGTAATTACCCTTTTAGGGCAATCTTCTTTCGGAGGCCATAACTTTTTCCCACAGTGTTGAAATTCAGAAAATGAGATATCGTAGGAAAGAGGACTTAGAGAACTTTCTATTGGTGTAGGTATTTTTTGGATACTTTTTCTTAGGTCCCTATTATTTCTAGTCAAATTTAGATCTTATTTTCTAGAGTTGCCTTCAGTGTTTTTGGCATAACTTTTGCATACAATGTTGAAAATGGGCAAACAAGATATTGTTGGAAGCTAGTTTTGAGCTCTTTTCAGTGGTGTAGGTGGTTTCCAGATTTTATTTTTGGTTTTTTTCCAAAAATACTTCTTCTCATATGCAGTCCTTTTTGGACCTTATGGGCACACATTGCATGTATTTATTATCTGTAAATGCACTGAAATAAAGTGCCTCAACTTTGTATGTGTAGTATTGGGATTCTTGTACATCATATTGTGCCATTATAGTACTTGCACTATTCTATAAAGTTCCATGGGGGTTTGATGTTTTCCTTTGTTTTCCATCATACCTTTTTCTAGTGAGCATTCCTTCCACGACAAGAGTGAATCACATTGATTCTTGACTCATACGTGTGTTCCTTTGTTTGCACACCATTTATACTTTGTTGGAACTTTCATGTTTTCACATTCAAATGTTCTTGGTTCTTCTTCATGCACTTCTTTCTAGCATTAAGTTTTAGTGCACCTGTCATGACTCTCCCTTGTCAACATTATGGGGGGGTTTCTACTATTGGTGACATTGCTTCCTTGGTTTCGTTGGAGTGAGCTATATATTCAGTATTTGTTCCTATGTACTTTCAAAAATAGATTACATCAATGGTTGGTTACTTGTATTTTGTTGAGATGGATCACTTACCACATGGACTCTCTTGCATTCAGGAGGCAACCTTCCATTTTCACTTGATCAGTTCTTCAGACTATTGGTACTTGTGCCATCTATATCTTTGATTTCTTGATGTTTTCCTTGGTTTTCCATCAGATTTGAGTAGTGTCATTGGGGGCACTCATACAGATTCTTTTCTTCTTGATCCTGATCATCATATGTTTCAGTGGAGGTTCTTCTTTCATCATTTCAGGAGTCAATCTACGAAAATTTTTGCAACTTCTTCATGATTCAGTGGAGTTTTTCATGTTCATCCTTTGTTTCTATATTTTGGGACAATTTCTTCTTGGTTGGTGGATTCTTCGTCCTTCACTCTTGTTGGAGGCTTCTTCATTCCTTCACTCTTGTTTGAAGGCTTCTTTAGTCCTTCACTTGTTCCTATTAGTTTTGGGACATTCTTGTTTGGAGGCTTCTTAGTCCTTCACATGTATTTCTCTCTTTTGGAGAGGATTTTTTCCCATGAGGTTTTCTCCTTTTATCCTATTGTAAGAGATCTTTTATATTTGTACATGGGTACCTCATCAGGCCTAGTTGTCAGGACCCATCTTTGCTTTCATGCATCTTTCCTTAGTTTTTTAGCTTCTCCCTAAGTTCATCTTAGGGGGGGTTTTAGGGTAATAGGTTGTTTACTTAATTAATTTAATTGTATTAATTAATTAATTAAGTCACCTTTACTTTATTTCACCTAAGCTAAACTTAGGTATTCTTTATTTTATTATTATTCCTATAGTTTTCACCTTTAGGGTTTGGATCTCCTTTCATAAGGATTGATCTTTTGTAATCTAATATTGGTTATTGCATTTTTGCTTCATGTTTGTAGAGCACCATTCTTGTGTCTCTTGATCTCTTTTCTATAATAGTTGATTGAATGGAACATATTATAAGCTTAAACAAATATTCTATTCTTAAAAAGATGATAAGAGAAAATGGAAAAATTCCAAAAAATCATGATGATTCTAAATTAGGTGACCTAATAAGATGAGAACCCATAACAACTAAATTTGGAAATCCATGGGGAAATATCTTTTCATAATCTAACAAAATTTGATGCACATAATTGGTAGTAGCATGATGGCAGTGTTACCTTCCATAACATCCCTATTGTAGAGCACATCCTAGCTTACACTCATAATGCTACACCCAACTCCATCTTAACATCTCATGTAATATATACCATCAAAATATTCCCCTCACCACCTCTCATATTACGAATACATCCCTCAAACCTTACACTCTTCTTATATCCCCTCTTTACCCATGACCTCATACCCCATATTGTCATATATTCCTTAAACCTCATTCCCTTCTTCCATTCCTTCTTTAGACATGACCTCATATCCTACAACATCATACATTCCTCAAGCCTCATATTCTTATGTATATCAAGCCTCTCATCTGAGCTTCTTACGTCATACCTCCACTTATTCTTATACAAGCAAGCCCCTTTAACACGTCAATATCAATATACCCCTCAAACCAACCTCCACCATGCTACATACCAAAAAATACCACCATAAAATGTCAATAATTAGGAACCTTCAAACAACCCTCTTGGAACTCCTTTTGACTAATAGTTTCAAGAAATGAAAAATTCCCCCATGAACCTAAAAATGGGGACCCAGATGGAGATGAAGTAACTGAGATATGGGAATGGCGTTGCTCCTTTGAGCAGGTGAGGCTACACACAACCTCTAAGGCTACTTGTTGGCTCTTGCATGTGCCAGATTATGTCCCTTTTGGCTGTGTACAGGTGTTTGGGGGGGTTCTTTTGTTTTTTCTATTCGGTTGGTGTTTGTTGCAGTGTGTGGGGTGGTGGGGGGTTTGTGCAGGAGAAGGGTTGGTGGGAGGTGGTGCAGTGAGGGGGAAGTGGGTGGTGGAAGTGGTGGGGTAAGGGTTTGGTGGAATCAAAGTGCACTGAGTGTTGGGGTTCGGTATGGGGATATGGTAGAGGCTTCCAAAATCCTGGTGCTTGCTGGGCCAAAGCCATCTCAGAATTTTTCGACAGCCGAGTGCTTGTCGCGGAGTCAAGATCGACCTGTCCTGGTTATTTCTCTCGAATTGGTTCAGGAGGACATAGCTTATTGGAGCCAACATTTTCTGATCTGAAAGTTCTTGGGTATTTGTGTCCCTCTCTCAACGCTAGAGTCTTGGATCTGTCGAACCTAGTAGGTTGAAGGGGATTTTGATCTTTTGGTGGCTATGAATGGCTATTTCATGGTTGATTTTTCTTGCATCTTGGATGGTAATCATGTTTTTGAGGGAGGGCCATATTTTTACAATCATGTTGGCTGTTCATTAAGCCTTGGCATGGTGGTTTTAATGCGACAGAGGATCTTCCTACACGGGTTCCTGTTTGGGTCTGTCTTCCATGGCTGCCATTGGAGTTTTGGAGGGAGGATATTCTGCTCTGGATTGTTGCTTTGTTGGGGAAGTCGGCTGCCATTGCTTAGAATACTTTGGATAAAAAGGTATTCTCTTATGCTCGCATCTGTGTTGAAATTGATTTAAATAACCCTTTGCTAGATTCTTTGGAAATTTGTATTGGCTCTGCCTCATGGATTCAACTGCTTGATTATGAGTCCCTTCCTTTTCGTTGTCAGTTTTGTCCCGAGTATGGACACCTTCAGTTCTAGTGTCCTCGAGCATCCAAAGAAGCAGGTGCTTCTTCCTCTCCTTTGAAAGACCTTTGGTGGAGAAGGGGGATAAAGGTAAGGCGTCTATGGTTGAGGGTGGGCCCGATAAGGATGGCTTTATTCCTATTAAGTAGAGAAATAGAGGGAGGGGTCAGAAGCGGGCCTATAAAGATAGAAAAAGTGATTAGGGTTTCAATTGGTTTGAGGTCCTGGATAATCAGGCTTTGGAGGAAGGGATTCCTATTGAGCTCTCTTCTGGGGCCATTGGTATGGTTTTTGGGCTGGATTCAGGGCTGGAGCAGGAAATTGTTGTTTAGAATATTTCTCTGGCATTGGAACAAGGGATTTTTGTGCCTCTCGGGGCCTCTACAGATGTGCAGGATGATATTGTTTTAGCATATTTAGCCAAGGTGGTGTTCTCTTTAGGTAAAGGGTGGGGATCGTCTCCTTCTTTGGGGGTGCTGCAATGCCCTCTCAAGAAAGGGCATTTTGAAAATTCTTCGAAAGCTGGGCATAAGAAGGATGCAAACAAGCTTAAATCTACTGGGGATCTGTTGGTGGAATCTGGTTCTATTAAGACCCTTGAGGCCCACTTCTCTCAACCTTCCTCATGATTATTCTCTCACAGAATGCAAGGGGGTTGAATAGCACCTCCCATCAAAAGGCTATTCAAGATTTGATTGTTGTTCATTCTCCTGATATCTTTTGTGTTCAGGAAACTAAGCTTCAGGTGGACCTTATGCTTCAACATGCCCCTCGTATTTGGTTTTTTGGCCAGTGTTAATGTATTTTGTCTTGGGGAACCTCTGGGGGTCTGGCTCTTTTTTGGGATCTTCGTAAGGTTGTTCCTCATTGGTGGATTTCAAGCCAGTATACTATTTCTATGGTGGCTTCAGTTTTGGAATATGGTGAGACTATTTTTGGTTAGTAATGTTTATACTCTGATTGACATCTATGGTAAAATCCAGCTTTGGGCTCATATCAGATATGTTAGGTCTTGTGCACCCTTTCTTCCTTGGATCTTAGCTGGTGATTTCAATGTTGTGTTGAGCTTGGAGGAGAAAAGGGGAGGGTTTCCTAGGCTTGGTCTTGCTTCAGATCTGTTTCAGACTAATGTGGACTCTCTTGCTTTGGTGGATGTAAAACCCTCTAACAGAATATTCACTAGGAATAATAGACGGATTGGGCATGAAGCAATCTCCCAGTGGCTTGACAATTTCCTTGTTTATTTCTCTTGGGTTAGAGGTAGCTTGGTCATTTGCTCTGAGATTCTTGACTGGTGTGGCTCTTATCATTGGCCAATTAAGTTTTCAACTTCAACTTTCCCAAATCCAAAGAATCCTCCTTTCAAATTCCAGCTAATGTGGCTACATGATCCATCTTTGGGTGATCTTGTTGCTTAGTGGTGGTAGGATGGTGCCCCTACATATGGGTCAGTTATTTATTCTCTGGTTAAGAAGCTACAATATGTTAAGTATCATCTTAAGTGATGGAATAGGTCATGTTTTGGTAATTTTTGGGCCAGAAAAAGTGAAGCGCAGGATCACCTTGTTGTTATTACCCACCAAATTCGGTATTTTGGATTCTTGGAGGCTCTTGGGCATGCTAAGGCCCAGGCTCTAAAATTGGTGGAGGAGTGGGAGCTTCGTGAGGATATTTTCTGGAAACAAAAGGCTAGGATTGATTGGCTTCAAGAGGGTGATAGGAATACTACTTTTTTCCATCATTCAGTGCAAGCTCATCGGAATAAGTGTTTTATTTCTTCTCTTGTTAACTTTGAGGGTCTTTCAATCTCTTCATAACAAGCTTTGTCTAGAGAGGCTCATTAGTTCTACTCTAATTTGTTCATTGAGGATTCACTGCTTGTTGAGGTTGATGAGAATAGGGTCCTTGCTTGCATTCCCTCTTTAATTTCTAATGAGTTGAATGCTTCTCTTATTCATTGAGCGACTTTGTCAGAGGTGGAGGAGGTGGTGTTTGGGATGAACAAGGGGAAAGCTCCTAGCCTTGATGGTTTCCCAGTTGAGTTTTTCCAAGAGTTTTGGGATACTGTGAAGCTGGATTTTTTGGAGGTGGTTCAAGAGTCTCTTCATAGTAAGTAGATGCTTTGTGCCCTGAATGCTACTTTTCTGGTTCTCATTCCTAAGAAGGAAGGTGCTGACAGACTTGATCTGTTTAGACCTATTGTGCTATGTAATGTGGTGTACAAGATTGTTACGAAGTTGATTGCTGAGAGGCTTAAATATTGTTTGCCTGTGATCATTTCTGAGGAGCAAGGCAGATTTGTGGTAAGTCGTCAAATTATGGATGGGGTGGTGGTTGCGTCTGAAGTCATTCATTCCATGGAAACCTCTCAGGATAGGTCTATGTTTATCAAGTTGGATATGGAAAAAGCTTATGATAGAGTTAAATGGAGTTTTCTTTAGAATATTTTGTTGGCCTTTGGTTTTTCCTCTAACTGGGTGAGCTGGATATCGAGTTGTGTGACCTCTTCCTCCTTTTCAGTTATTGTGAATGGGGAACCTTTAGATCTTTTTGGGGATACTAGGGGCCTTCGTCAGGGGGACTCACTCTCTCCTTATTTGTTTATTATTATGGCGAAGGGGCTGGGCCAACTTCTTAATTCTCGAGTTTCACAAGGTCTGATTCATGGGTGGTAGTGGGGGATGGGATTGCCTACGCTTTCTCATCTCCAACTTGTGGATGACACCTCTTTTATGGGACTAGCTCGTATTAGGGAGGCTAAATCCTTCAGGAAAGATTTGGACATCTATCTAGCAGCTTCGGGCCAAACAGTCAATGAACAGAAGTCTTCTATATTCTTCTTTAATACTCCTCAAACTATCCAGCCGCGGATTGTAGCTATTCTGCCTTTTCAAATTGGGTCTCTTCCCTTTGTCTACTTGGGTATTCCTCTTGTTGTTGGTCATTAGCCCAGGTCCTCCTGGAAACTGTTGCTTGATAAGCTTAGGTGGAAGGTTACTCATTGGACTCATCATTGATTGTCTACTACTGCTAGAGTGACTCTTCTCAAGTCTATTATCCAGGCCCTTCCCATCTACAGGTGCTTTGTTCAAGCGGCTCCTATGTATTTCCTTAAGGAATTTGATGCTCTTTCACGTCAATTTCTTTGGAGCAGTAATGTGTTGTCTTCAAAGTGGAGCCTTGTTAAGTGGGATTCTGTGTGTAGACCAAAATAGGAGGGTGGTATTGGTTTACGCTCTGCTATTTTGAATGGGAAACCTCTTGTTGCCAAGCTTTATTGGTGATGATGTAACAATCAACATTAGTTATGGGATTGTGTTCTCAACCATAAATATCTTTGGGGTGTTACTTCTTTTGAGGTTCCTCGCTATCCTCTAGAAGGGAGTGGTTCTATGATTTGACATACTTTAAAAGTGGGGGTGCAGTTGATTAAGTGTGCACTTTTTTGGATCTGTCATTCGAGGTCACAGGCTCTTTTTTGGTCAGATTCTTGGGATGGTCACCCTCCTATTCTCTCTTCTTTTCCTCACCTCTAGTCCCTTTGTGATGTTTTTATTGCGAGTGGCTAGAATATTGTGGAGCATTATAAGGTGGCACATCAGGGTGGTTTGGTTGTAAGTTTTCACTAGAAGCATCCTTCTAATTGGCCACCTGGAAGGTCTGAGGGGGATAGGCGTGAGATTTCCCAGCTTTTGGCTTCCCGTGCTTGTAATTATTTGAGGGGACTTGATGTCTTGGCTTGGGATGGTTCGGATTTGTCTGGAAAGTACTCTGTGGCAGCTAGTTATAAGCAGTTAGGTAGTCAGTTGTTTGGGGACATTGAGGTCCCTTGGTGGAAGCAAGTTTGGAACAAGTTGTCATGGCCCAAGTGCAACTTCTTTATGTGGTTAGTGGCTCAAAACCGGTGTCTTACTTGGGATAATTTATGTAAGTGTGGGTTCCAAGGCCCCTCCATGTGTGTTTTGTGTCATGGTTGTGAAGAGAGTGTCTCCCATATCTTCTTCCAATGTTCCTATGCTAGGGAGATTTGGAATTTCTGGTGGGGGGTGTGGAATATGGTCTGCTGGCATGCTTCCTCTTTGGTGGAGTTTGGGGAACGGTGGGGTAGAGCCCTTGTTTCTACTCCCTTTCTTTAGGCTGCTTGGGCTCTTGGGCCTTCCTTTATTATCTAGAACCTGTGGTTGGAGAGGAATAGGCTGAATTTTTAGGATTCTTTGTTGATGGCCCCTCACCTATGGTGGAAAATTCTACACTCTTTAGGGGAAACTATTGCGGCTAAGTGTGATATGACTATTCTGGTGGACCCTCATGATGTTGGTTGTTGTAATCTTCTTCATCTTCCTCCTCTGCAATGGCAACTCATGAGAAATAGATGTAGGCATCCTACCCCAAAGGTGAATAGGGAGGGAAGATGGACCCCTCCTCTTGGGGTCCTAAAAATCAACTCGGATGGCTCTTCTTGTAGAAATTTGGGTCATGTTGGCATTGGGGGTGTGGGTCAGGATAGCTCTGGAGATGTTCAGTTTATCTTCTCTGTGTATAAGGGTCTTCATAGAAATAATCTTATGGAGGCTCATGCCATTTTGTTGGCTAGGAGCGGGGCAGTCAATTAGGATGGCGAAGGATCATATGAGTCTGACTCTCAGGTTGTGGTGAACTTACTAAATAGGCGGTATTTGGATGATGTGAGCCGGTAGCTAGCTTTGATTGTTGAACAAATTCTCACTCTTTGTGCTTCTCTGGAGTGTATTACTTTCACTCATATTCCTCGAGAATGGAATGGTGTTGCTGATTGCTTGGCTAAATGGGCTTTTGATCATATTCATGATTGGAATTTAGTGGATCAGGGTCAACTACCCCTGGATTTGTCTCATCAATTGGATCACTTTGTTGAACTTGATAGGGCCATTTAAGGCCCTTGCTTTGTAACATTTTCTCGTTTTAATAAATTTTTACCCCCTTGATGTTAAAAATGGTGACCCAAAATAAACACTACAAATTTGAAGATTTATGTCCCTACCTCATTGATAAGTTGATGAGAATGTTACATTTTCCACAACACTTTGAGATATATAAATTTTATAAATAAAAAGGGAAATGAAACCCTTGTGACCACATCAAATAATTCTTTATGACATTCCAATATGTCTCGTACAATGAATAATCCCTGTTCTACCTTTTTCCTCAAAGCTTGGGTTGAAAAGCCTTGGAATAGTTTATGCACCTCTTCAATGGCTCCATTTCATCATTTGTCAACTTATCCAAGAATTTCATTACACACGTCTCCTATAATGTTGAGCATGAACTCACCATGTTAGATATTTGTAAAACTAAACAACACAATGTTGAGAACTTCACAACCTACTTATAAAGGTGGAGATCACTTGCTATTCAAGCCTCCCTTTGTTCATATTAAAAAAACAACTCATCACAATATTTACTCAAAACTTAAACCAAGAGATTTATTTGCATATCCAAGTACACTGTTCATCAATGTTTGATGAGATTATTGAGAAATGTGTTATCATTGAAAAAATTCTCATTCTAAATGTTTAGCCAAGATTTATAGGCAAAATAATGATAAATAATCTAATGACACGCCTCAATTTTGGGCCAAGAAAAAGAATATGATTGGTGATGGGATCACCAATACTAAATATGTGCAAACAATGAACACATAAAATGTTAATCAAACTACATAAACTATTCATGATACTAACTGTGTTTCTGGTCGACAAAGATATAAAACAAATTTTAATAGATAATCTAGCAATAACAATTGAATTACTAAATATACAATAAATAAAAAATTATCTTTTAAAAGAAAAATTAGATAAAAATAATAGTATAAATCTTGTATAGGTAAGCCTAGAAAGGACTTATAGTTGTTGGCTCCATCCAAAACCCAATAAGATTGAAGATGTCCCTAAAATATTGTTAATTAAAATTTAGTTCAAACACAAATTGCATTGAAAAAGTTAAATAATATTATCTACTAGAAGCATATACATCAATATTATTTAGGCAAGTACATGAGAAAATACTAGTAAATAAGAATTTATTAAAAAAATTATGAGAGCTTGATTGAAGGAGATTGACTAATTGGTATATTATTGTATTTTTTGAAGTTCTATTTTTGTTCCAACTTAAATCTAAAAATTAATAAATCAAGAAGAGATTTTAGAAAAATTGAGATAAGAAAATTCATTTGGGCTATTAGATTCCATAGCTAATAACTTGACACGATGATTCCAAAATATTAGTATAAAGGAAAATCTAGCAAAAAATATAGTATCTTAAAATACAAACCAATTTTTTAGAAATCATATATTCACATGCACACAGACACACATTCACACAGAGATGCATAATGATATGCAATGAAAATTGACACGCATTACATAATTATACATAATTCACACATGTAGACACACTCACAATAATCAATATCAATGTATTTTTCTATCTTAAAACAAACAAAGTTATAGTCTCTCAAGGATATAATTTTATACATAATGAAAAAAATGAGGCTCATATTGAAGGACAAACATTGCATTTATGTAGCATACATATACAAGACAAATGTGTGGGAATTGCAAGATGCACATAATAATAATAAAATAGTAGGGGAATATCATTAGGGTTTTTAGTAAATTTCTATAGAGGATTAAAAATACTCCTAAAACTTTCCAAAGTTCAAATGGCTAGAGTGAACATGCATGCAGACTTATGGTTAGTATTGTTGGGTATAATAGAACTTTTGAGTTTCATTTACATCTTTTTCACTCCAATTATTGATTTATTGGGATAAGGAATGATATGTATCTAACTTACAGAAATATTTTTTCTATGAATGCTACAACACTTGCCTATGAATTATATTTCTTGAAGTTGAAATTTCTTCAAGCATAGAGCAAAGCTATGGCCATGGATTGGGAGTCACCATTAGCTATTTAAATGAAATGACTTAATAATTGAAGGGGATCCTTATTGATCACTACATTTAATTTTATGATGGGCGAATTTGTTAAATAATTAGTAAGGAAGATCTAAGATAATTTAGATGACTAAATACATCAATTATAAAATTAGATAATGTTATGTGGTAGGGAAAACCATTCAAACTATAGATTAAATATTCGTAGGTCCTTTCCATTAAAAAATATGAACAACTAAAAAAATGATTTACAAATTAAAACAAAAAAGTAAGAATTATATTAAAATGGATGGAAGAGAAATTATTACTTTGCATGAAATGTGACTACATGCATGCTTGTGGTAGCCAATGTTAGAAGCAAAAATTAAAAAATGTGTTCATATCTAACTAGCCATTCTTCTTATACGTCTATTTTTCCAAATGAAAATTGATATCCACCATGGTAGAAATATTGCAAATCTATTAATATGTGAAGATGTCCTTAGAAAATATATGGAAACTAGCTTTTTAAATATCACTCGAATACAATAACACCCAATTCTAGTCCATGAAGGATTATACTAATACTTTCTACAATCATGGATTAGGAAAACATCCAACACAACCATAAAACATATTTCAATAGAAGAATAAATAATTAAGAAGTAGGTAATAAGAAAATATACATGCTATCTAGCTATTATATAGAATTGAATGTATGCTAAACCGCATTTTTTTCTCTCCTAGATACATGAACTCTATAATACAATCTTTATTTCAAAAGAAAACCCAATTTGGGCATAAAAAGTTGTCTAACAATTTTCAATGCCACAGTAGTAAGTGCAAGAGGTAGAACAAGGAAGGAAATGTAGAACAAGGAAGGAAATTAGAAACCATTTCTAATTCATTGCTAAAAAAATTGACTCCACAACCCAGTTTGAAAAGAAAGCACTATAATTTGTATGCTAAAATCCTACCACATACATGAACTTATTTAAAAGAGACCTCTGGTACAAATGAGGCACAAATAGAAGCATCAAGAAAAACTCATTACATACAATGGTTGTAAATTCACCCAAACAAAAACCTTAGGATAATCCACCTTCATGAAAGGTCATTGATTATAGCTATTAACATAGTACAAAAGAGCTTTCCTAAAGGGATTCTTGCACTAGATATAAAGGCCACAAAATGGTAGATGGCTTTATTAAATTCCTTTGAAATATGCTAGCTTGTCTAATTCTTAATACTTATTTGTGGTGCTTCCTCTCTCATTTGTCTTCTTCTAGATTCATTTGCACAACCCACAAGCCTTGGATGTGGTCTCCATGTGGAGCTCTTAATGTAAGTGCTCCCATCACTTTGAGGAAAAGCTCCCACATCTTGCCATCATGATGCTTTCTCGCAAATATTAATTCTTCCTCGAATAAAATGAATATCAAATAAGAAAACTTTGATAAGTGGAAGGACACAATACATGAAAAGAGCCATGAGAATTTTTTATTAAAACGACTCTAGGAAAATTCACCACTAGAAAATTCACTGCCAACAATTCACTGCGGGAAAATTCACCGCCATGAAAAATTCACCTCAAGCAAAATTCACCACCAGCAATTCACCACCACGGAAAATTCATTGCATTAAAAGTTTGCTATTAATTTTCCGCGGCGATGAATTGTTGTAGGTGAATTTTCCTTGAGATGAATTTGTCATGGCAGTGAATTTTCCCACAGTGAATTGTTGGCAGTGAATTTTCCGACAGTGAATTGTTGGTGGTGAATTTGCCTGATGCCTATTAAAACATATCAACAAATAAAAATCAACAATAATCACTACCATATCAAGAAATTGATTTCTAGATACTATAACATTAATAGAAACCCAATACTCAGACATTAACATAAAATGAATTATTTTTTATAATCATTTTAAACAATTGAAAATGTAAAACATCCACTAATTTACTTTAAAAAGATAAGAATAATTTCAAATCAGTAAAATCAAAATATATAAAAATAAACCTAATTTCTCACTCTACACATATATGAGTGTAAACTACACTCAAAAGTGGGAAAAATAGTTTCATAACAAGTGTACTTGGATTCTTATTTAAAGTGGGAGAAAACAATCTCTGTCAAGGAGATGGCCATCTTTTCTTAAAGATTTAACTTCCATATTGGATGCATCCCACGCCAATTTTGTAAAGGTAAAGAGGACGAGGGATTCTTCATCTATCATTTCAAGGGAATACTTAAAAGATTGATTTAATTGAAGTGACACAATACTATACTTCATTTTCAATCAATCCAAGGGATGCTCTTGACAATAACAAAGGGTAAGCCAACTATTCCTAAAAAGACATTTAACCAAACCATCTAAGTTTTATGAGATATGTTATCATTCTAATATTGATTTTAAGAGATTTATATAGATATTTGGGAAATAATATTTTAAGAAAATTCTAGGTTGTGTAATCTTAAAAAATAAAATACAAAAGTATTATTTTAACATGTATAATATTATGATCATGTTAGGTATGATTGTATATATATTTTCAAAAATTATGATTTAATTAATAAAAAACTTTAGAGATTCTATCTTAAATTCTTGTTTAGACAAGTGATTGGATAAATCAAGTTTGAATTAGCATAGTGTTAAAAATGATTTTTTAATTGTGGTGTATAATAGATTTTGATTGTTTATTATTTTTAAAATTTTATTGTGGTTTTTTTAGATTATTGTATTTGAATAGAGTTTAAAGATAAGAGGATATTCAAAGTTAATATTAACAAAAATGATTTTAAGATGTACACTTTAAAGATATAAATTAATTACATTATCTATACATTTTAATTGGTCTTATGAAGATATTTAATTTAAAAATTTAAAAGATATCTTTATCATATTATAAAGAAAAATAAACTTTCCTTAAATTTAGTCTAATATAATAAAACACAAACATAAACATAATTAATCTAGACTAATTAAATTCAATAATTTATCTAATATTTCATAATTTCATAATTTTCATCAACTATTAAGTATGAAAATATAAATAGAAACAATAATGCTTGACCCTATTGTTGCAAGGTTTGCTCCCTTGGTCTCCTTGTATTGTGCAACGCAGTGCTCAGGTTTGTGACATGGCTTAACTGCCTCATGCGGATTCATTAACTCTAGCGATTGTATCAGGCATTAATGGGTCGATCTTTTGGTGCAACGACAACTGTCTGTGCAACAATTGGTACTAGAGTCTGGGTCACGAGTTTGAACCCCTCGCTTGCACTAGGGGGATTGTTGCAAGGTGTATGCCCTTGGTCTCCTTGTGTTGTACAACACAACGATTGGGTTCGTGACATGGCTTAACCGCCTCCCATGGATTCATTAACTATGGAGGTTGTTTTAGGCATGAATAGGTTGATCTTTTGGTGCAATGACAACCATCTATGCAACACCTATAACTAAAATTTTAAAAAATAGATGAATACTTGTTGAAATTAAAATAGATTTTTGTGCGGCTATGTGGTTGATGGATCAATTCATTTAGTATTTCTCATAGGATTTTATAATGATACTTTTGGTGAGTTGTGGTTGGACCTGAAGTAATTGTTATTTTCATTTACATTCATCTATCAAAGAAGAGCGACTTGATAAGGTACTTAAGGCTAATCAACTTATGTTTGATAAAGGATTTATTCATGCTACTAAAAGAGATGGGCCTAGGGATAGTCTTGTGGAGTTGGAGAAAAATACAACTGTTTATAATGGGTGGAAACAAAAAATGGGAAACACAAATAATAGAAGAGGAGAGAAAGAACTCGGTATAGAGTGTAGATAGTTGAAATTAGGTTCTATGCATTCTCTTGAAATTATTAACAAAATGATTCACCCATTAAAACCAATCATAATAAACTTAAGTTTCTTGCTTGCCTATAAAAAACACCACCATGCAACAAACAAACTTGTTTAATACACATGTGTATTGGGATATAGAGAAGAGCTTGTTGCTAAAGGAAAAAGTTGATATGGTGAAAAATTTGTTTAAATTCCAACAATATGTTGTGTATATTTATTCATTCATTCCTACTATTTTTTCTCTCAAGTGGTAGAAGGATTGAATTATACCTAGAACAAAAGAAAGAAAATGATTAATAAGAAGAACAAAAGGCCACTCATAACCTAAGTAACAAAAAATATGTAAACAATACTACAACAGGGTGAAGCCACAATAGTGGTTTACAATTTGATGGAGGAAGGAAAACTGAGAAAAAATGACCCCATGGCAAAAAAAGTGATGTTGGGGGTTCGTACGAACCTAGAAGTTCGACTGAACCAAAAATGGGTTCGACTGAACCTGGGTTCGACTGAACCCCTTAAACTTTTTGCCGCCAAAAAAACAAAAAAAAAAACATATGAAAGGGTTTCAAGCAAACCCCCTTAAAGAGGTTCACTCGAACCCCTATGGGTTCGTACGAACCCCCCTAAATCCTCATCCCCTCCCTGAGACACACAAAAAACCTAAAATTTGGCACTTCAGAGCTTGGGTTGAGGATGAAAATGGAGGAATCTTCACAAACCCAACTAGAATCAGATATTCCTTAGAACGAGCTATCCAACGAATATAATTTTAATATTTTTTGGTTTTATTATGTATTTATTTTTTAGTTTTATTAAACATAGGTTTTTCATCGAAAACGAAGGTCTCTGTTCTGCACATGTGGAAAAATAGCAGATTATCAAAAAAAATTTTGAAAAATATGAGTACACCAGATATTGAAGTCCTTGATCCAACAAAAGAAAAAAAATTGAATTTTGATATATACAAAAAAAATTATGCGTTATATGGTCGTGTTATGTCTGAATCGTAATTGGTTTGACTTTGAAACTTGATTAAAGAAAAAATATTCAATAAAAAATTGTCTAACCAAGTGGAACCACTAGATATCAGAGTTATGAATCTAAATTCAAAAGAATTAGAAATTTATCCTTCATGGAAAAAAAGTTATGCGTTATACGGTGTGTCATTTTTTAAAAATAATGTTTTTTGAAAAAAACCAGTTTTCGTGGGAGATGGAAAAAGAAGTGCAATATAATTCCAAAAATTTTGAAAAAAATATTTTAAGAATCTACAAACAAAATGTGACGAGACTCTAGTTTGCATCATCTTCAAATTCTTCACGGTTTAGCTGCTATAGGTGCCTGAATGTGAAGATTTAGTTAAAAATAATAATTTTAGTGTCCAGTTTGGCCAAAAATTGTAAACCACTATTGTGGGATCACCCAACACTTAAAGTTAGGCTACAAGTTGGCTAGGTAATTTTTAAATTTAGTTGAGAAAAATCTCATATCTTTCAATTGAACTGTACCTGCTATCGTCATAGGTGAGCATGATTCAATAAGACATAAGGGTTTGACAACAACATTGAGGTCAACTGCTTTAGTTCTGATCAAGAAGAAACTACAAAATTTTGGGGCACTAGTTTCTATATCATCTATTTCCAATACTAGATCTGTGTTTGGAATATCAAATGTGAATGATAGTATAACAATTGAAATTGGTGGGAAGAACAAACCATCTAAGAGTAACAAAGAAAAGATGAAAGGTACTATTGTAGAGGGTACTTTATCAGATCCTTATTAGATAGTGAAGATGAAGACAATGGAGTAGCAAAGGAGGCACACATTTGGTAGTTTAAATAAAAACTAGTCTCAATCAATCAATCAATCAAATGAATTATTTAACAAAAAATTAAAAACTAGTCTCAATCAATGAAATGAATACTAAACACTATGGAGACTATGCTAAAGACAACAAAAACATAGTGATAATAATAAACAATTCTGCACAAATATATTTAGATGTTAGCAACACAAACCAATATGCATTGGATGAGTAAGAGATTGTAAGTTTGAATCCCATCACATGGCCATCAAAATATGAACAAGAAGATTAAAACTTAAACCAAAAAATAAAATGTAAACACAATGCTTTCTATTCTAAAACAACATGCAAACCTCATGATTAAGAAAATAATAAAATATGAATGATTGCAAATAAAACAATAAACTTACCAAATTTGAATCCCATGATGAAATAAATTCGCTCCAAGGGTTTGGGATGTGGTTGCTCGAAATATTTGCAACATGTACCTATTGAGGATAATTGGATGCTTTGCATAAGATAATGTGCTCATTTATTATTATTTTCTAGGAGGATATATGATCAAGATTCAAGAATGAGATCTATGGTTGAGATTGAATGAGAATAATTTCCTAAGATCAAGGAGAAAATAGAGGGTTTAGATTTAATTTGTTTAAAATGAATGACCAAGATTGCATTTACTAAAATAACAATTCATTGCAATCAAAATTAAATTTGCTGGTCATTTTTTTAGAAATGATGGAGGGGATATATGTAAATTAAATAACAAAATAATATTTTATTTAATTATCCATAGGAGGTAGAGAATGAAGTGATTAAATAAAAATATTAATTAGTTAGATGTGAGGTGGAAATTGAGGTAATTAAAGATTATTTAATTAGTTGATGATGAGTTAGACTAATTAAATAATATAATTAATGATGATGGAATATTACTATGAAATGATGATACATCAATTTTATGTGTCTACACTAATGTTGCATTAATAAAAAATTAGATCATATTTATTTAATTAGTTGATGATGAGTTAGACTAATTAAATAATACAATTACTTAAATAATTATTGATGGTGGAACATTAGTATGAAATGATGGTATAACAATTTTATGTGTCTACACTAATGTTGTATTAACAAAAAATTAGATCATATTTATTTAATTAGTTAATGATGAGTTAGACTAATTAAATAATATAATTACTTAAATAATTACGGATGATGGAACATTAGTACGAAATGATCATACAACAATTTTATGGGTCTACACTAATGTTGCATTAATAAAAATTCAAAATTGTATACTTTTGAAGGACCGACATTTCTAGTAGTCTATCTTACTTTATCAACATTCTAAAATCAATTATAATGCTTTTGGTACAAAATTATGTAGATTTTTAAGAACCTAGATTTGCAATTTATTCAATTATATTTTCTTCTTCCTAATAATGAATTACATAAAGTAATTCAAAAAATCGATACAAAAATCTACATAACTTTTTACCAAGAAACATTATAAAAGAATCTCTTACTAACCCCTAATTTATTAAAAAATTCAAAAAACGAGAATCTAATTTTCTTGTACAATTATTTAATTCCAAAACATTTAAATTAAAATATCTAAAATTTTGAGAGGAGGGCCTAACTCGATTGGCTAAAGTATCCTATTGCAGGCAAGAGATCACGAGGTCTAGTCTTCTCTTGTCCCCATGGTACTGGAGGGTGTGCCATCCCCTAGTCTCCCCCCATCCTTGTGGTACCTGAGGGTGTGTCGTGCCCCAATCTCCCCTCATCCCCGTGGTACAAGAGAACGTGCCATACTCACGTGAAAGTCTAAAAAATATATATATCTAAAATTTTATTCAATTGTCCATGAAACCCTCACCTTTTACAAAACCCTAAGAAAACTTTTCTTGTCAACTCCACTTTCACATTGCAATTATGATTGATGTTAGTGTACCATCATAAATGAACAAAGCAAAACAGACATGACCTCATTACACATTTAAAAATAAAATGATTGTAATGTCTCTTTTGTCGTTTTTGCCACGCTGGCATTTTCTAGGTTTAGAATCTTAAATCTTCTCACGAAACTATATGCGGCCACTGAAAACTGGTCCCATGGGATTTCACGACCTTATCTGATAAGCCATTTCTTTTATCAGAGAGCTTATCAATCCTAGGCAATAAGAATATTATTATCAGATAAGCTTATCAACCCTAAAAAGGAATGGTGTTCTTTTTAGCTTTTTAACACACTAACCGGTTGACAGGCTGTAGTCGGTAACGTCGTGACCGCCTTTGCTTACCGACGTTCATTTCCTTTTCTGTCGCCGGCAGCTGTCTGTGCCTCAGAAACTGACTAACTGTACAGCCCGTCGCCCGTGCAAGTGTGTGCGAACACGTGGAAGTCAGAATACCGGTCATTTCTGAGATGATTACCTCCACGTGGAGAGTATCTTATGGTGAGCTTTCGCTGTCTCGGTAATCTGGACTGATGTTGACAGTTCGTGACTTTTAGATTTGCCAAGTAAACTACCACCCGGCTTTGGGGCCCACATAGAAAGTAGAATGAATAATGAATAGCATCGACGGCAGATTCTTATTCCAAGTGTACAGGAATCCATCTGCGTCGCTGAAGTACATGGGAGTCCTCTCCAAAGTACTTGGAGCAAGCATAGAGGGAATGTCTCATTTTAAATTGATGTAAACTAAAAAAAAATTAAAAAATTAAAATTTATTTTAAAATGGGTAATAATGAATTTTATGTGATATTTTTTAAATGATTACCTTATATTATATTTGCATAAATCTTGTGTAACAATTATGTACAGTAGGAAAATTCATTGTTCATGGAACTATTGTACTCTATCACAATTATTATTATTTTTAATTTTAATTTTTTTTTCTTTTTGTTTAATTGATTATATGTAGTTCATATTTGAGGGATTTAATGTTATATTTTAGGTGTTTGAATTTTGAAAATGTTTTATGTTATAAGCTCGTTTTATGTGTTTAAGAGGAGGGAATGTCTCATTTTAAATTGATTTAAACTAAGAAATATGAAATTTATTTAAAATTGGATTGATTGCGAAAATATTTTAGGTAGTGAATAATTATGAATATTATTTGACATGTTATTAACAATTACTTTACATTGTTCTTGATCAAAGTTGTGCAATAATTATGTACAATAGAAACTTGTTGTTTATTTAAACATTTTGTACTATTACAACTATTTGTTGTATTCTTTTATTGACATTTTCCCTTACAACAAAAACATGCATGAAATTATATTGACACATTTTTCTCCTTTTGATAGTGGATAGTTGGTTATACACTTGATCCTAGATTAAGTTGGGATTAGGTGTTGTCTAAAATGAAGTATATGTGTAGAATACACTTCATACACTAATCTATCAAAGGAGATGTGTAAAAATTAAACTACTCACATAGTTACAAAGATATAAACACAAAAGCAATATACCATAATACAGTGACTTACATGGAGAAAACTCTTTGGAAAGAAAAAGCCCACTCCAAAGAACTCAATGTATTACTTAATAATCAAACGTTACAAAATGTTTTCAAGTCTAAGCTTTTGTATGCATATTAGTAACTAAATATTTTGAGTAATTCTAGCATCATATCAATATCTACAAAACTCATTATCAAAATCTTGATCTCAAGTGAAAGGAAATTTGTAGCAATAATATACCATTTTTGCATAAGTCTCATGAGAAAAAAACACAAAATGAGTATTCCAAATCCACAATGCAAAAGAATCAAAAAGAAAATTATCAAGAACACCAAATGTACCTTGAAAAAAATCTCTCATCTCAAGTAAAAAGATTATAATACACTTGCAAAGTCCCCATGCAAGACCTTTAAAGCATTAGGAACCCTAGTTGAATTCCTCCATTTGAACTAGTGAGAACCATGTAGCCATACATCCTAATATATGCTTCCTTTGCTCCCATATGCAACCTACAAGAGATGGGTAATCCAACCTTCGACAACAAGCCAAAGGTTACACTAGCCAACCTCAATAACTAGTCACACGCTTTATTTTATATAACAAGCTTGAACAAAACTAGTAAGAATTATTACATACATGTGGTGCTTCAAAACTATGAGCTCACTAAAACATGACCTCAAATTGAATATTTGGTACTATTTTTTTTCAATAGTAAATATTTTATAATGTGACATTGACATTATATATTTATCACAATGTCACATGCAATTTATAAATATACCCAATAATTTTTGTTAGAGTAATTGGTTATTTACTTGATTAATTAAACAATATTTGATTAATTAATTAAGTTCCATTTTATCTCTTTTACACTTAAGCTAACTTTAGGTGTATAATAATTAATTATTTTATTAATTATTAATGTGCAAGCCTAGGGTTTTCCTTTTTAGGTTTTTTTGACCTATATGAGGTTGTAAACTTTTCTTTTGTAAATTAATTCTTTTACACATTGGAAATATTGAGCTCCACATCATTGAGCATTTTTTTTGTGTTGCTTCTCTTTGCTTCTCCCTGTAACAGGTGTTTTTAGCTTGCAGAGATCTTTGAGCTCCTTCGTGGTATCAGAGCAAGAGGTCTGCAGCTCCCTGTTCTTGTTTTGAGATTTTGCATTAGAAGCTGGGGTTCCAAAAAACCAGGCGAAGAAAAAAAACAAAGGGTTCTTTAAAAAAATTTGATTTTTTTTTATTTGTGGCTTTGCATTAATTAAAGGAGGCAGAATTGTGCTTCTTCAGGAGACTTCACGAAATCGGGTCTAAAATGGGCATACGGTCTCCGTTTTTTTCAAACGAGATACCGTTGGAAAGATAATTCCGTGTCGGACGGCATGGTACTGGTAATTTTTTCCAGATTTTCTGTTTGACTATATTTTTTCAGTCAAAGTGGGGTCTTCTTTCTACATTTTCGGGGCCATAGAAGGTGCAAACGGACTCTGTTTTTCAAAAACGAATAGGTGTTGGAAAGCTCTCAACATGCTCTATTCAGATCTATGATCTTTTTTCTCAGAATTTTCTTCAGGTACATGAGAATTTGTTTTGAAGATTTTTTTGCTTATGCATTGCTTCCTCTTTCTCAATTTTTCCTAGGGTTTGGGTTTATCTCTTGTGGGGGGGTGTTTTTTCTCGCTTTCTGTCATTTATATCAGAAAATCAAAACACCAAACCTCTCAAAACAATCAAACCCTTATGTATCTTCTGTCTATTCTGAAAGATCACAAAATAATAAAAAACACAAGCAAGTACAGGTGCAAGGTTTCATGGCAGACTCCTCAATTGAGTTACTCACATCACACAACTATCACACCTGGAAGTCTCGCATGATGAGGCTTCTCAGGTCATGAGGGTTGTGGTCTTGTCTAGATGAGGTTCAGCCTCAGTTGCAGTGTCCTTTTGAGATTCTTCAACACAGGAACAAGATGGATGAAGCTATGGGTTTGCTATCCCTGCACGTTTCAGACAGTCTTCTATTTCACCTTGATGCTTTGCTCACTCCTCGAGCCATGTGGTTGAAGATTGAGACACTTTTTGGGACCATTAATGAGTTTTGAGCATTACAAATTGAGGCAGAGCTAACTTCATTGTTACCTGAATCATTTCCCACTATTGAGGACTTTTTGACCAAGTTCAAAACTATTTGCACTATTTTACAGGGTTGTGGCAAGAATAAGTCAGACACAGAGTGCATTTACTTGATCCTTTTGAAGTTGCGTGGTCCATTTCAGATATTTTCTTCTTCATTCTATTCCACCATGGATGGCCTGGGTGCTCATTTTACCATGCCTACCTTTGATGTGTTTTGTGAGCGTTTGTCTCGTGAGCAGTCACACCTTTCTTAGATAGATATGCTTTCAGGATAAAAGAACAAAGCATTGGTTGCTCAGTCATCTAAGGAGAAACTGAAGCAGAAACTGAAGCCCAAGAAAGATTCTACAGGCAGTGAGCATTCCTCCAAACCACCTCCTAAGTCTAATTCCAATCCACTTAATCCAAAAGAGGGGAAATCTTCGAAGTCTGGTGAGTCTTCCTCCAAGACTAAGAAGAAATCAAGAGACACTTGCAGCTTCTATGGCAAGGAAGGACATCTAGTTTCTAGGTGTTGGAAATGATTAGAAGCTTTAGAGGAAGCCATGTAGCAGCATCATGTCTCCTCACCTCAGTCATCTTCTCCTTCCACAGGGAAAGGCCATGCTCTCACTGCTCGAGCATCGACCTATGGGTCCACTTGGATTTTAGATTCTGGTGCTTCTCACCATATGACTCACACTCAGTAGTTGGTCACTTCTCTTGCCTCTTGTGGTACTTCATAGATTGCAGTGGGTGAATCTACATAGCTTTCAGTCTTGGGTTCAGGTTCTGTCTCTTTGAATGGGGGAACTCTATAGGATGTTCTGGTTGTTCCTGACATCTCAATGAACCTCCTGTCCATTTATCAGATTTTCCATTCTGGCTTTGGTAAGACAATTGTGTTCTCACCACATGATGTGGTTATTCGGGACCTCCATGACTCCGATTTGGTTGTGGCTAGTAGGTATGTTGACACTGCATCTCATCTTTATAGATTTCATGGATTTGACCCTTCTGAGGGTACAGGTTCATTTATTATAGCACATACAGATTCAACGAGTAAGCTTTGGCATGAGCATTTGGGTGATGCCAATTATAGATATCTTCAGTAGATGAGTACACAGGCACTTGTTCTTGGTCTTCCACAGATTTCCTACATAGACAGTGTTTGTCATGGTTGTGTGCTTGGAAGGCATCACATGGATCCCTTTCTGAAGGGATGAGCCACTCGTGCTTTGGCCCCCTTGGAATTGATTCATATTGACCTCATGTCATTTCCCACTCCTTTTTCTAGGGTCAAGTATGTACTCACATTCATTGATGGCTTCTCCAGATGCACATGGGTGTACTTTCTTAAGTACAAGTTTGATGTCTTTGATTCCTTTCGAATCTTCAAGACATCTGTAGAGAAGCAGTCTGGCCTTTCTATTCGGCGGATACGTACAAATAATGGGGGGAGTATGTGAATCAAGCTTTCAGAGATTTTTACACTGAGCATGGTTTGCAACATCAGTTTACTATTCCCTACACCCCTTAGCAGAATGGTGTCACTGAGAGAAAGAACAAGACTTTACAAGAGATGGTGAATTGTATGATTCAGTCCAGGTCCATGGATCCATCCTTTTGGGCTAAGGAAGTTAATTGCGCCAATTATATTCAGAATCAGATGTCTCACAAGACGATTCGACATATGACTCCTGAGGAGGCTTGGTCTCATGACAAGCCTGATGTTTCATCATTTCAAGTATTTGGTAGTGAGGCATGGGCATTTATTCGTGATGCTCAGAGGAGAGCCATGGAACAGAAGAGTCGACCCCTCATTTTTGTCAGCTACTGTGAGGATGTTAAGGCGTACAGGTTGTTTGATCCTGATTCCAGAGAGGTCCTATTTCGACGGGATGTCCAGTTTGATGAGCGCCTTCCCACAGTGGATACCATGTCTCTAGTGTCTACTTCACTACCTACTCCTCACACTGTAGCTCTTCAAGATTATGTTGAGGATGATTCGGATGAGGATGTTGATGATCCCCCATCCCCACCTCCACTTGCTCCACCTCAAATGCCCAAATGGGCTCGCTTTACTGTTGAGGCAGCAGGATCTATGGCAAGTGATCCTTCAGACACTCATCGCACCCGTTCTCATACTGTGAGTTCTAGTCTTTTGAGTTATGCTCTTTCAGAGGATCCTCAGAAGTTTTCAGAGGTGATAGGTCACCCTGAGTGGGATAGTGCTATGGAGGAGGAGTATTCTTCTTTGATGAGGAATAGTACTTGGGATCTTTGTCCTCTTCCTAAGGGCAGAAAGATGGTTTGGTGCAGATGGTTGTATCGCACCAAGTATGCTGCTGATGGTTCTATTGATAAGTACAAAGCACGTCTTGTTGCAAAGGGTTTCTCACAGGTTGAGGGTATTGATTACTCTGAGACATTTTCCCCTGTCGCCAAGATGAATTCTATTCACTTTGTACTATCACTTGCAGCTTCTAAGGTCTGGTCCATTTATTAGATGGATGTGAAGAGTGCATTCTTGCATGGTGACTTACAGGAGGAGATCTATATGGAGCAACCTCAGGGATTTGTGCAGGATGCTTCTTTGGTTTACAGACTTCGACGTTCATTATATGGTCTCAAACAGGCCCCTCGGGCTTGGTATGAGAAGATGGACTCTTTTTTGCTCTCCACTAGTTTCACATGTTGTCATTCTGATCCCACAATCTATATTCAGAATCTTGAGGGTGAGATCCTGATTCTTGTGCTATATGTTGATGTTCTCCTCATCATAGGTAGCTCATCCTCTATGATTCAGCATACTCAATGAGCTTTGATGGAGCAGTTTGAGATGACAGATAACGGTCTTCTACACTATTTTCTTGGTCTTCAGGTGATTCAGTCTTCTGATGGGATCTCCATTTTCCAGCAGAAGTATGCTCTTGATATGCTTCAGCACTTTGGCATGCTTGATTGCAAGCCTGCCCCCACACCTTTTCAATCAGGGGTTGTTTTGACTACTACTTGCCCCACTCCTTCAGTAGATTCTACACTTTACAGGCAGTTGGTTGGCAGTTTGTTGTACCTGACTCACACTCATCTTGATCTTTCCTTTGCGGTTGGCCTTGTCTCTCGATTCTCCCATGATCCTCATGAGAGTCACTGGAAAGTTTCCAAACATATTTTGAGGTACATTCAGGGCACCATTTCTTATGGCATTCAATACACATTAAGGGATCCTCACATTGTTGGCTACACTGACTCAGATTGGGTTGGTGATGTCAATGATCAGAAGTCTACTTCTGGCTTTGTTTTCTGTCTTGGCTCTGGTCCTATCACATGGTCTTGCAAGAAGTAGACTGCTCATGCATTATCATCTACAGAGGCTGAGTACCGAGCTGTTGTGCTCATTAGTCAAGAGATTTTATGGCTTCAACAGTTGATGACTGAGTTTGGTTTTCCTCCTGATAGTCCCACTATTCTTTGGTGTGACAATCAGAGTGCTATACACATTTCTCGCAACCCGATGGAGCATTAGCAGACAAAGCACATTGAGCTTCATATGCATTTCATCGGACAGTTGATTTAGGATGGTTCTCTCATCTTAGAGTATATTCTCACTACCGAGCAGGTTGCAGACATCTTCACAAAGCCTTTTGCATCTGCGCTATCTTTAGTTGCGCTCTATGCTTGGGGTGAAGGAAGTTGTTCTTGGGGGGTCTTTATGAGGCCTTCCTTCCTTCATCTTTCTTTCTGTATGTTCTTCTATCTCTTTTTGGAGAGGAGTTTTTTCCCATTGGGTTTTCTCCTTTTTCTTCGTTTCATAGAGATTTCCTTGTACTTGGGTACCTAATTTGGCCTTGTTTCTGGGACCCATTTCTTTTTGCTTTTAGTAACTTCTTCTAGGTTTTAGCTTCTCCCCAAGTCTAGCTTAAGGGGGGGTGTTAGAGTAATTGGTTATTTACTTGATTAATTAAACAATATTTGGTTAATTAATTAAGTTCCCTTTTATCTCCTTTACACTTAAGCTAACTTTAGGTGCATAATAATTAATTATTTTATTAATTATTAATGTGCAAGCCTAGGGTTTTCCTTTTTAAGTTTTTTTGACCTATATGAGGTTGTAAACTTTTCTTTTGTAAATTAATTTTTTTACACATTGGAAATATTGAGATCCACATCTTTGAGCATTTTTTTTGTTGCTTCTCTTTGCTTCTCCTTGTAACAGGTGTTTTTAGCTTGCAGAGATCTTTGAGCTCCTTCAATTTCCCTAATCCATGTGGTATCCACATCTCTAGGATGCACTATAAATAAATATTGTTTTTTACATTATTAACATTATTATTATGCGAAGTGTACAACACAAATTTCCCAACATTCTCTCACTTATTTTCTATGTTGCATAAGGGTTCAAAAGTAAACTCACTTATCAAGAGAATAATCCTTATATGATGCAGTAGCATCTGGGCTCACAAGCAATCCTGCATCATCAAAAACATATTTTATTTTCATGTTTATTTTTTCTATTTTTTGGTGTAGGTTTGAGCTTCAAAAGCATCTTGTGGAGTGTTGTAAGGATACAAATATCTATTTTTCAAGACTTGGCTTCCATTTAAAAAATCAAAGGCAACCAGGATATTTAATATAATTATATTGCACAATTTCAAAGGTTTCAGGGTTGAAGGGGTCCATTGGCATGGTAGAGGAAACTTGTAATTAAGATTAACTAATTTATGCAAGTTGGATTCCTAGGGAAGTTTTCATAAGGCAAGTGACCTTTGACATTCCATTCTTGTCATATTATTTCAATTTATCGAGGAAACAACAAGTGATTTTTTGGGAAAATAATTAGTGACTTCAGTTTCTAATTTTGGGTGAATGAGAATGAATTAATTCATGATTTTACTCATTTTTCAAAGATATCTACAATATAAAGGAATCAGATATGGTGCAAAAAATTTGATGCCACATTTTGAAAGAAAAAACTATGTTTTATTAGGAATTTCAAAGATCAAGTTGATGGAAATGAAAGAGCACATTTGGGTGCCACATTTTTAAGCCTCACAAGGGTTTTAACCTATATAAATGCAAATTCATGGTGTTAATAAGCAACAATAAAAAAACAAGGTTGAAGAAAGGATTTACAATTTCTCTAGTTGAATGAATGAGAATAGTGTAGGAAATCAACTTGCCAAGAGGAAAGGAATAGAAGAAGAGAATAATTTTGCAAGTGTGTTGTAGGTGTTCAAGGTAGCCATGAGAGTTATAGAATGAAAGTAAAATTCAGATTTATAATAAGGAGTGAATCCAAAAAGGTGTGAAGGTGTGAGGATTTGAAGACTGGAAGGAAGGAAGTACCTAGAAATCCTTGAAATTTTAAATTTGTTTTTCTATCAAATCAGGATTGTATGTAATTGATTCTTGAAGGATTTGTTGAATATAAATACATATGAGGGTTTGAATGGATTTTTTTTCCAAATTATTGAAAATTATATAGTGTCTTTGATATGTGCAAGAGTGTGAGTTGAATAATATGTTAAGTCTACAAAATTAAGTAGTTTGATAAGATCCCCTAATCTTGTCTACATCACTATAGCCAACATGTACCATCTAAACATGCACATGCTCCATATGCTCTATTAAGATACTTGTAATAGAAATCAAGGTGCCCACCATCTAAAACAAGAATCCTCTCATCCTCCATCATGTCAATGCATGAAATATAAGGTCCTATCCAAAGAAAGATGACACACTATTATCACATAGAAGGATCACTAAATTATATCTCAAAATGATATTCAAACACAAACACAAACACAAAATCTAACATGGTAACAAAAAGGCATGATACTTAGCTACCAAGAACTTACCAATATATCTAGAATTATAGTCATAACTAGTTGTTAACACATTGAACTAACCATACCTCAAAACCAAGGTATACTCATAATCATGAATAGACCTTCTACCATCAACATACCCAACCCAATACACAATCACAAGTCCTTGTATATACACTATCATGCACAAAGAAGTCCTAAAGACCTTCACCACTATGGTATAATGAGAATATACATGGGTAATGTCAAATTTGAAATTAATTAAAGCCTGAAATTCCACCATATAATCCTCAAACAAGTCCTTATAACTAACATCCATGGCTCAAAACTCAAGAACACATGAGATGAAAAGACACAAAGAAAGAATGTATCTAAAAATTAAATAGGTAATCTTTTTCAAATCATTCACCATTTAGATGACCAAGAGAAAGGAATGAGATTTATCCTCCATATGATGCACCAAGCCATCATGAGTCTCTCCATGAAAAATCTCCTCATTCGGTCCATGTTGAACTCACATCCAACTTTAGGTGTACACTTCTTGATCTTCATACTAAAATATCATCAAAGAGTAATCATCTCAACACATGATATCCATAAACAAGAGATCTATAGCCTCATCCAAGTCTAAAAATTATCCACGAGAGCCCAAATATCATACCATACCAACTAAACTCTAATTGCATCATTACAATACTTAAAATTTACAAGGTAGAATGATCACTACACTCAACATTAGAAGACTACCACAATTCAATACTAATGATTCCTCACATGATTATTATTTAAACCAAAAACTTACCATGATGTCATGATATAAATCTTCTCAAAAGAAGATCATATGTCTCTTATGAACATATTTCTCCCAAGAGCACCTATATCATGCCAAAAATCCAACTACTTCTCAAGAGTCCATCATGGAACATTAATATCCTTCCTCTAAACCAAGAATCTTTTGTCAAATTGACAAATCATACTTGGTAACTCAACCAAAGAGTCCAAGAGCCCTCCATGGTAACAAGATGTCAACATCTCCAAAGAACATGAAGATAAGAATCTTCTATAAATAAAATTAAAAAATATCAATGAACTCTCATTACATACAAGAGGCAAAATTTAAGACATCATGACACCAACAAAAATTATAAAAGATCATCCATCACAGAGTAATAAATTCACATAATTACCAAAATATCTCATTGGAATGTGATATCAAGTTACATTTGGGATCAGGATAGGTTCCATCTCCTAAATAAAGATCACCCATGTTCATAGCATGATCAAATAAATCAACTACAACACTAGGATCTCCAAAAGAGAAAACTAGAACCATGATCTATAGACCAAGAAGATAAACCACCATGTATAATCTAATAATCAATTCATCACCACCAACTATATATCCACATAAAAAACCATGCTATGCCAATTATATATGCATACAAGATCCTCCATGACACCATGATCACTGCATAAATATACTTGTATGAAACTCCCATTGAATCTCAAATATAACTATCTCAAGTAATATTATCTCTCTACCTCATAATGAAAAACATACTAATGTTAGGAAAAATGGTGTCTCAATCTTGCAATTATAATAGGTTAATATATTGAGTATGGGGATTACAAGGGGGGTACCCCCTTGTGGGGTTCGAGGAGGATGACCCCTTTGGAAAGGGGTTTGGGGGTCATGCACTCTAGTGAGGGTTTGAGGGCAGCACCCCTAAAAGCCACATTTTATGTATATTTTATTATTGTAAATATGGATTATTCATCATTAGGTCTCATATCTGATGGTAGATATTTTTTTGTCTTGTCTTGACCTAGAAGGAAACCCTATTTTATGAGGGAATTATATTACAACTATGTAAAGTGATGTATTATGAGAGTTTGATAGCTATTGTGTTGACTTCAAATCTCTAGTTGGTGATACATTTATGAGAAGATTTCTCTATAAGTATATTATAATCTTCGTGATTTTTGAATAATTTATCGGGTAACTTTTGAGTGTGTGGTTTTTCTCCTGAAAGGGTTTTCCCCATGTAAATAATTGTGTTGTGGTATACATGATATTTATATTTAAGTTTCTATAACTTTTGTAAATATCTATAAAAAATTTCAATACCCTCCTCTCAAGTTTAGTGTAGGAAGTTGTTCACTACCTTAGCTTCCTTACAAGTGGTATCATAGCTTGATCACCTTTGGTTTCAGTTGTGGGTTGTTGGGGTTTCTGAACTAATCTAGATTTGAGTGGGATCTTGTGTAAAGATACTTTGTGATCTTGTTGTAGAAATTTTTAAATGGAAAGCTAATTAGGGAGAATAGACGTGGAGAATTTTTTTGGAAATAATTTTGAGATGTGGAAGCTGCATATGGAGGATTTTTTGATAGATCGAGATCTATGGGATGTTGTTGATGAGAATGTTTTAAGACCCACATGTCCTACTTTGGATGCTCAATCTAATCTTATGGACGATAAAAGCCAAGGTTATAATTTGTGCTTGGTAGACTTTATTTTAATCAATGTCCATGAAGAGACCTATGCACAAAAACTATGGAAGAAACTTGGTGCTCGATGTATCAAGCAAAATCTTTAGTGAATAATATTATCTTGAGGAAGAAATTATATTCCTTGAGAATGGAAGGTGGAATAATTACATACCACCTAGAATCATTCAATATGTTGGTGGCTCAATTGGCATTCATTGGTGTCAAAATGGATGAGGAGGAGAAATGTCAAATCTTGCTTTGTTCTTTGCCTGATTCATGGGATTCTCTTGTTATGGCTATTGAGAATACTTTTGTTATCTTGAAGACTGAAGATGTGGTGGGTTCTTTGATTTTTGAAGAGATCAGGAGGTAGGTATCCTTCAGTGCCAAGGAGGCCTTAAATTTTCATGGAAGACATAAGGAAAAAAGAAAGAAGAATGATAAGTGTGATAAGTCCAAGGGGAGATCCAAATCTCTTGGAAAGTCAAAAATTATTTGTTGGAATTGTGGTAAACCTAGACACTTTCATAAGAAGTGCAAAGAATAAAAGAAGAAAAAGAAGAATTTGATTTTGATTTTGAGTCCAAGAAGGAAGATGGTGATGCATTCATTATAGCTTTGGAAACTTGTGCAGGTAATGATGCATGATTAATTGACTCTCAGGTGTATCTTTCTATATGAGCTCTAATAGAGAAGCTTTTTGAATATGGAGAATTTGATGGAGGTAAGGTGTACTTGGGTGATGATCTTGTTTAAATATTGTTGGTTGTGGTAAAGTTAGAATCAAGTTTCTTGATGGAAGAATAAAAAGGATTGTTGGTGTCTTGCATGTCCTTGGATTAACATGAAATTTGTTATTTGTGAGAAAAATAATAAATGAGTGTGCAAGTATTTTTTCTTATGCAAGATGTAAGATGGTTAGATGTGTTATGGTGATTTCTAGAGGTTCCAAATACAACACATTGTATAAGATTGATGTATGCATTGTTGAGTGCAATAGTACTTATGTGAAAAGAAATTTTGTGGCTACTTTGTTGAAAGAGGTGAGGGTTTCATCTTCAATAGATGATCATGGCTTATAGGCATGCAAGGGTGCACTTTCTTCCGAATCAAAGTTACCTACAAAGAAGACTATGTTATGGCACTAGAGACTTGGCCACATTCGAGAAACAGGTCTAAGGACCTTGAAAAATAAAAACCTTGTTGAAGGGTTATCTAATTGTAATCTTGAATTTGATTTATGTGAGCATTGCATTTATGGAAAACAAAACCACATTTAGTTTTACTCGAGTTCCAATAAATCTTGTGGTGTATTGGATCTTATCCATCCTGATGTGTTTGGTCTTATAGATGTCCCTATGTTTCATTTATTGATGATTTTAGTAGGACATGTGGGTATATTTTATAAATAGTAAATCTAAAATTTTCAACTGATTTTAAAGAATTTAAAGCAATGGTTGAATTGTAGACTGGAAAGAAAATAAAATTTTTGAGGATTGATAATGGCGAAGAAATTTTCTCTAATGATTTTGATAGGTTTTGCAAATATTATGGTATTCATAGACAAAAGACAACTTCGTATTCTCGACAACAAAATGGATTTGTAGAAAGAATGAACAAGACATTGATGGAGAAGGCTAGGAGTATGCTAAGTGGTGTTGGTCTAGAACAAAGGTTTTAGGATGAAGTTGTTGACATTGTTTGTTACTTGATTAACATGTCTCATACATTAACTCTTATTGATTATATTCCTATAGAGGCATGGCCAAATCACAAGCCTTCACTGAGACATCTTAGAGTTTTTGGTTGTGAGGAATATGCACATGTGCCAAAGGAAAAGTAAACAAAGTTGGAGAACAAGGTTGTGAAATGTATCTTCATTGGATACATTTATGTTGTGAAAGGATACAAGTTTTGGGATCATATTGTACAAAAGGTAATATAGTAGAAGTTTTATTTTTTAGAGAAACTAATCCTTCTTATATGTTATATTGCAGCCTAAACAAACTAAATAGGAAGATCTGATTAAACTTCCCTCTATGCTTTAAAAAGTTGAATTGAGGCCCCTAGATAGACAAGAAATTGAGGAGATCTCATCTAGCTCTGAATCTTTAGAAGAGGAGGAAGAACCTCTATCTCAGCTTGTTCATAGGTTTACAAGGCATAGAAATCCATCTGAAAGGTATTCACCCGATGATTGGAGATGTAATTTTTCTCCGAATACTAACATGGATGAACTCAAATCTATAGAAGAGACATTAGGTATGAATGATACATATTGGACTAAAAGATTTCTATGGATGAAGAAATGACAACTTTGAAAAATAACTATACATGGGTCTTGTACCATTACCTAAAAGACAAAAAACTATTGGTTGCAAATGGGTGTTTAATAAAAATATGGGTCTAGATGTAGGTATTGAGAAGTACAAAGCATAGTTGGTTGCAAAAGCCCACTCTTAGGTTGAGGGTGTTGATTAAAGTGAGATATTTTCTCCTAATACAAAAATGAAATCCATTAGATTTTTTCTTTCTATTGCTACTTATTTTGATTTAGAGGTTAAGCAAATGGATGTAAAAATGAATTTCCTTCATGGTGACTTAGAGGAGAACATTTATATGACACAACCAGAGCACTACATGGTGAAATATAAAAGTAATTTTTTCAATAAATTGAAGAAATATTTGAGCAAACTAAAACAAAGTCCTAGGATGTTGTACTAGAAATTTGATACATATGTGTTGAGTTTGGGATTTGAGTGTTCTAAATCAAATCATTGTGTTTAAATTATAAATCTAAAGTTAATCATTTCTTGTTTATTTCATTATATGTTGATGGTATGTTATTTATTGGTAAAGGGAGAGGAATGATTTCAAAACTCAAGTATAAACTTGTAGCTAAATTTGAAATGAAAGATCTCAGTGCAAATAAAAAAATTCTTGGGATGGAAATTAGAAGAGATAGAGTGAACATAAAGTTGTGGCTTGTCCAGATTAAGTATGTCAATTCAATTCTATATAGGTTTAATATGCAACATTGTAGTCTATTGTGTGTTTCATTTATAACTAGAATGAAATTATCTCTTTCAAAGTTTTCAACATCCCATAAGAGATGGAAGACATGAAAAGAGTGCCTTACTAGAGTGTAGCCGGAAGTTTTATGTATGTTATAGTCTACACTAGACCAGACATTGCCTAAGCAACAAAATTTATTTTTAGATATATGTCTAATCCTGGTAGATTTCATTTGGATGCAGTTAAAAGAGTCTTCAGATATTTACAGGGTACCTCAGAGTATTCCTTGTGTTATCATGGTAATTTTATAGGAGATAAAATTTCCCTTGATATTCATGGTTATGTGGATTCAAATTAGGTAGGCGATGTTGATAGTAGACAATCTACCAATGATTATGTGTTTACTTTATTTGGAGATGCAATCAATTGGATGAGTAAGCGACAATTTGTGGTTGATTTGTCCACTACTAAAGTTGAGTATATGAAATTTACTCAAACTTGTAAATAATCCATCTGGATTAAGGGACCGTGTTCAAATGTTGAAATAAAACAAGGTGCAGTGAAAATATTATGATAGTCAAAGTGTAATCTTCCTAGCTAAGAACCTAACATCTCATTCCTAGACTAAGCACAATGATGCACAATATCATTTTGTCAGAGATATGGTTGATGATGATAGGGTGAAGCTAGTTAAGGTAGAAAATTTGATGAATGTTGTGGATTTGTTAACTAAGGCTATGAGCACAAATAAGTCCAAATTGTGTTCAAAGTCTATAGGCCTCTTGACCCCTAGCAATTAAATCATGGTATTGATCCTCCCATTGCTCTTGTAAGGTGTTCAAAAAGTGGTAGAATGTTCAAAAAAATGGTGTCTTAACCTTGCAATTATAATATGTTAATATATTGAGCATGGGGGGTTGCAAGGGGGTATCCCTCTTGCAGGGTTTGAGGGTTGTGCACCCTACTAGGGGTTAGGGGGAAACACCCTTGAAAACCACATTTTATACCCTCAAAATCCATATTTTATGTATATTTTATTATTGTAAATATGGACCATTCAACATTAGGTCTTAGATCTGATGATAGATATTTTTTTGGCTTGTCGTTCCCTAGAAGGCAACCCTATTTTATGAGGGAATTGTATTATAACTATGTAGAGTGATGTATTTTGAGAGTTTGATAGTTGTTGTGTTCCCTTTGAATCTTTGGTTGGTTATACTCCTATGAGAAGCTTGCTCTACAATTATATTTTAATCTTCATGATTTATGAATAATATATTGGGTGACTTTTGGAGTGTGGGGTTTTTATCCCGAAAGGGTTTTTCCCATGTAAATCACTATGTTGGGGTATGCATGATATTTATGTTTAAGATTCTATAACTGTTGTAAATATATGAAAAGTATTGCAATACCATCCTCTCAAGATTAGTGTATGAAGTTGTTATGCTACCTTAGCTTCATTACAACTAAGCATCAAGTGGTGAAACAAGTCCAACCATTAGAATCTACCTCAAAATTGAAACCACATTCAAGTTATCTATACAACCTATAAGTATGTACATGGGCTACGAAATTGCACAACTCGTAGATCTCATGAAGATATATATATATATATATATATATATATATATATATATATATATATATATATATATTCAATATTTCATTAGTAATCATATAAAATACAGACAACTAGAGATTAACATGTAGATTCTATGTCTCAAACACCAAATTAACTCTAGATTAAATTTACCACAAATCCACAAAGTAATCACAGTTAAAGAACCCAACAAATAACTCCATAAAAATTTAAGTGAACAAATCATATATTAACACTTCTAAACTTGATCCACTATGAAGTAATACAAAAGGTTCTTTGTCACCTATAAGAAGTCCAAAATTAAATACTATGACCACAATATACGACTTTTTGAATTAAGGAGAACAAAACTAGATTCTAACTAACATTTTGTTGTCTAAATAACAAAATATATAAAAACCACTAACATCACAATGCAATTCTCAATAAATTTTTTTGTCAATTATAAGAATATGAAAATCTAACTCTTTGGACAAAAATTATGGATCCTAAAATATGCTTCCTTTCTGTACAAATAAAATTTACCACTTGTATTCTTTGGGTGGTCCTTTGGTGGCACCACTAACTAAGTAGTATTGATGACAATAGAAAGAGGTGGAACCACCTAGTGGTGGCAACATATTTGAGTAGTATGGCCATAGCAGAGGTGAAGTGGTGAATTGTGTGATTTTTAGTGGCATGACTTGTAGAAGTAGTGGAGTAGGGTTTTGGTGGGTCACAAGTGGCTCAAATTAATGGTTGTCTACTATTAGCAGTGCTTAGGCTCAACCCTATGCCTAAGAAAACTGCACAACTTTGTGTAACTATTGTACAAATGAAATCACCTAGATGTAAACTTATACTCTACCAAATTTTTTAATATTTTCTACCAATGTTGTAAAATAAGTGTCACATGCCTATGTAGGTACTAACATAAGAGAATATTCCTAAATATGTTGGTTGTATAAAAAAATAGAACTACAAACTGCATGGTTATACAAATCATATAAAATTTACAAAATTTTGACTTGAGAGGTTCCACCATACCCCCAAAAATGGCTTAGAATTTGTTTCTCCAAAAGGTATCAAGTTATATATGGATGATCTATATGTTTTTTTTACCTTCTCAATTCAATTTTGAGGTTTATTTTTTCCCAAGAGGCCATTTGAATAACTTAACCTATAAAATCCTTTAAAAAAAAGTCCAAATAAAAATCCATTTTATAAATAAACTCAAAACCCTATATCTACAACACCCCAAATCTACATATTTAAAATATTGAAAATTCCTTCATTCTTTTTTAAACAAATCTATTGATTCTACTATTCACAAGATTCTACTCACACCAAGCGTTGATAAGTAAGAAGATGTATAATCTTACAACCTAACAACTAGGATCTAATACCAAAGGAAAGGAAATTTACATCAATAATGTACCATTTTTACATAACCCACATAAAAGAAACAAATACAAAAAATGTCTTTGTAATCCATAATATAAAAGAATAATAAAGAATATCATTAAGAACACCAAGTTTACACTAGGAAAACACTCTTAAGGGGAAAACCTATCCTCTAGAAGCACCCACATATTCAATGTATTGTCTCAAGAAAACATAATTTTAATACACTCACACAGTCTCCATAGAAGGCCTTTGAAGCATCAAGCACTATAGTTGCATTCCTCCATGTGAACAAGAAAATGAGAACCATGTAGCCACACATCCTAACCCATTCTTCCTCTATTCACATGTGCAACCTACTCGAGATGCTTAATTGAAACTTAGCCAACAAGCCAAAGGTTACACTAGCCAACCTCAACTACTAATGTGCTTGCTCTTATAGAACAAGATTACACAAGTTACACACTAATAGTTATGTAATCCATGTTTCTTAAAACTATATAATCACCAAACCATGACCCCAAATTAAATATTTGATACTATTTTTTCCTAATATTAAATATATATTTTATATTGATAATCATTTACAAATATTATGCTCATACATGAGCATCGACATGAGACCAATACAAGTTTTTGCGAGCACAAAAATGAGACTAATACCATATCCCTTCAAGAAACCACACTAGAAACCACCTATAGAAGACCAAGAGTCACAACTTAGAAATCCACTTATTTAGAAACCACCTCCATACTAAAACCCGACTATGGAAGACTAAGAGTCACAACTTAGAATTCCATATTAGATGTCCCTTTGGGATTTGAACTTGGATCTCCACAATGGGAACTCAAAGCTTTAACTAATTAAGATTAAACCCTTGGAATATATTTAATATTTTCTAATTTGACGCCCACATTAAATATTTATCCCAATGTCACATGTACACACGTCCCTAACAATGCCTAATCCATGTGGTATTCACATCTCTAGGATGCACCACAAATAAATATTTAATTTTACATTGTTATCATTTTTATTATGTAAGTTGTACAACACAACTTTCCCAACATCAAGCACCCAATAAATAGGATACACAATACATGACTATAAAATGGTAACTATAAAATTGTTGGTACCTCATTTTGTTGGTATCTTATTTTTGCCCTTTTCTACTATAAAGGTTTGCATTTTTCCTTTGTTGGCCCATTCTTGATAACCGGATTGAGATAATTGACTAGATGCATTGATATACATGTAAATGGCTCACCTAAGAGTAGTAGCTTCCTCGAGAGTGAAATTTCCTATCAAACAAGTGTCATTTACCATAAAACAAGTGTCATCCACAAATTGAATATGGGAAAGTCGATCCATACCTTACATAATATAAAAGCTATAAATAGACCTAAAACACTTAAGGTATTTTAAAAAATTATAAATTAAGAATTTTTTTTTTAGAGAAGTTCAATAGCAATTATATCAAGCACAAGATTAATAGAAGTTCAATAGCAATTCTTTTTTGAAATTTACTAAAGTTGCAGCTAAACATTTCTTTGTATTCTTTGGGAAGCTTACTTTTCTTGAATTAGCAACATAGAAAGGTTAAGGTCTTTTACCAATCTTCTAAAAATATTTTGTTTGAGTCTACTACCAATCCCTCTTACATTCTCAAAAATAATCATGTGAAATGAATGAGCGAGGGATGTCCATTGGATTGAAAAGATCGGAAGCTAACATGTGTTCTAAATGTTTCCATTTATTATGGACAATCTTACAATCTTGTTTAAGTGCCTCTTGTCTCCCCTATTTTTTATTCTCACTTTGTTTAATACCCAAAGTTCAAGTTGAAGGATGTTAAATTTCTTATTTTATTTGAAGGAATTTGATTCAAATTATCTTTGGATGAAAAATAAAAATATTTTCTTGTTTATCAAAGTCTATTAAAAGGGTTAGACACATGTTCAAGATTATCAAAGGCAAAAAAAAGTCTCCTGAACTTTAAGATTTTGAGAGTTATTAGGAGTAAGAAGAGGGTTATAGGTACAAACAATAGAATTACCTAGAAACAAAAGAGCATGATGGCTATTAAAAATGGCAATAGGAACATCCAAAAATCCCTAGAAAGTGGAAGATCTTGTGCTATATGACCTTATTTCACATTGAAAAAAGTTCGCACCTTGTATTTGACCATGATTTCTTTGATCTTGAATTATTTTATCATTCCCTTGATTTAGTATCATCCTTTTTTGGTTTTCATCTTGATCATCCTAAATTCTAGTAGGTATTTCTCCAAAAATAACAAACTTATTTTTATCTCAACTATCAACTTTCACTCCTCTACAATTTGGAGGAGGTCTAGTTTTAACTTTCCTAAAAGCCATGATAAAACCAACAATATTAGAATGACCAACAATAGAATCTTGATTATCATATTAGATTTGTTGTTTATCTTTTTTGTCCTCTTGTGGTAATTTCTCCGAAGAATCATTTGATTTAAGCTAGGGATAATCCCAAAAAGATGGACACTACAATGATGACATTCTCTACATCTAAAAAGAATGACCCCAAAATCTTGGGTTTGATGCCAAATAAAATCTTCTACCTTAGTCTTAAGAGTTTTTGACAAGGGATTATTTAAATCCAATTCTAGATAGATTCAAGCATAACTATAATTTTTTTTCTCTCTATTAATATAAGAAGTACCTAACTAGAAACCCACTGAATCACCCAAAACATTTAGGCATTTCATCTTTCTAAAAAATTAACATAGAAAATAAATGGATCCGAATTGGAGCCTTGGAAGGTAGTTCCATAGTTGGGACAAAATCTAGATTCCAAGGTTTCATGAAAAGGCCAACATGTTTGAAGAAATAATGACCTCCTTCAAAATTTGAACACAATAAAAAACATTATTAAGAAAACAAAAAAATAGTTGTTGTCAACTAGGATAGTCTCCATGCCTCTTTCAATTAGTCAAGTCCTTTGTGATCAATCCTCTAGCATCATCAAATTTAATCTAACACCCATGAACTTACAAATGAGGACATATATATGGAAAAAAACTAAATCCTCTACTACAGAGTCATGATTAAAAACTATTGTTGAAAACTCCTTGATTCAAGGAAAGATTGATTTTAAAATCATTAGCTTTTATTTTTCTAAACAAAATTGTTGTCATTAAGTAAGACTCGCCTTAAAATGAAAGTTAACATTCAATTTCCAACCTAAAATGTTGTGAAAAGCCTACATATTATAGATGGTATTGTACTTAAAATGTTGTGAAAAACCTACATATTGAAGACAATAAATTTTCATAGTGCATAATATTGGATATAAGCGTTTCTAATTTGATTGTTTAAACTTTGTTATCATCAATGTTTCCCATCACACTCTATGATCCATTCTCTTCTCTATCTCTCTTCATCTTTTTGATGAATTACAAAATATGATCCAGAATATTGACGATAAAAAATATTAGGCAACTAAAATAAAAAAAAATACGGCTCTAGGAAAATTCACCACGATCAATTCACCACCAACAATTCACCTCCAACAATTCGTCGCCATGGAAAATTCACCACCACCAATTCATCGCCGTGGAAAATTCATTGCATATACAATTAGGAAATTGTTGGTGGTGAATTTTCCACGGCGATGAATTGCTGGTGGTGAATTTTCCTAGAGATGAATTTTTCATAGCAATGAACTGTTGACGGTGAATTGCTCGTGGCGAATTTTCCTGAAGCCCAAAAATACTCATATCTCATACGCCATATTTGTATGTAACAATATAAATGTTTTCATTAAATAGGTTTGTTCCAGAATATATTAGGTTATGTTCCCTTTGGGATGGGCAAGAAATCAAATGGAATCACTAAAAACTTAAAATATAATAATATAAATCTACAGTCACCCATTATATCCTCCAGGACAAATAGTAGTTCTCATTTATTTTACTGAAACTATGATGTGAAATTAAATACTTGTGTTTGTTTCTTATGTTCATATGTGTAACGTTAACTTGCAAAAATCCAAGGACATCTAATCAAAGCCTGTGTCATTGTCTTGATGTAACTGGTCCTCTGAAGATACAATGAATTGGACAAGGAGGCGCCCCACATCATTTTTTAATTGAATTCAAGGTAATAAGAGATTACAGAAGACAGTTTACAGATGCAAAGTCGTAGTTGTACATGCACTGTCAAACAGGAACAGTTAAAGAACATAGAATCAGTGCTGAACAGTCATAACTACAGCAGAGGCACTTTCCTTCCACCATTGACATGGGTGGGAGGTTGGCACTGTACAATGATGTTAAGTATGAAAAGAAACTGAAAGTGATGTAAGAAAGTATATGTCACAATCCATATACAACAGCATTAAAATGTGGTAAGAAATATTATTGTTCTTTCTCAGTCAAGATAATCATTTTCATGAACATGTAAACCTTGGGTAAGAATATAATATTTGTGGAAAGATGTTTGTTGCGTGTCTGAATAAACAATATCTTACCTTGCACAAGTGAATGAGCACCTTCAATTATGTGCTTGTTTTGTTGATATTCTTACATATCACATCATGTTTTTTATGACAAATTTTGTAATAATCATTATTAAATAATTTTAAAGTGTTTTTTTAAAGAGAAGCATGAAAACAATGTTTTATAGGTATAAAGTGCAATGCTTATCTACTTGTGGGCAAGCTGATTTGGTGTTAAAATTTAAGAGGGTTTAAAGGGTGAGAGATAAATTAAAATAATTTGTAAGTATTTTTAAATGGGTATAGAATTGATTTTTAGAAATAGAAGTCAACCTAATTAGAGAAAAGTTGGGGGATTAAAAATATTTAAGTCTTTACTAGTTTAAGGGTTAGGAGGTACACAATTAATTATGAATGAAGATTTTTCTTATTTTAAATTGTGAGAGGGTTAAAGTTATTGTAAAGGAGGTTTGGAGTATTTTTCCATTTTATTTTGTAAAGTTGAATTCTAATGGTCCATCTCTTGATATAATTTGGAGAATATAGGAGCAACATTTAATATTGATAAGAAAGATGATGACTTTGTTAATGATAAATCTTTATTTCTAGGTCATCACACAAATAATAAAAATAAATGAGGGGTAGTAGGGATGGAAAATAGTATCCTTCATGTGTGTGCAATAGCTTGTAGTTGAACGGGATTCCCTTGTAGTGATCAATGCACTCATAAGAGGATCCTATCCTTATTGGTGACTCGGTAAATTTTTAAAGGAGGCTCTTTCTCTTCACCAACTATTCAAGGAAATTATTTTCACTCACCATCATAGAGCTTGTAATATGGCTATAGATCATTTGTCCAATTATGGGATTGATCACGAGCCCCTTACAACCTTATATAGTAGACTCCTATTCTCATGGGTAGGACAATATAATTTTTTTGAAGTCTTAAACCCTCATAGGAGATCTTCTTAACTAAGTATTGATGGGAGGCTACTATTGTGTTCAAATGTTTTACTTGTGCAATATTAGGTGAGCTTCCCTACATTTAGGATGGATTTTTGGGATCCTTGTTATACTATTAGGATGTTGTAGTATTGTATGATTGTTTTTTGGTTTCCTACGGCTAATTGTATGCTTTGGATTTGGTGGGATATTGGCTAATAGTTATGATGGCATGTAAGAGGTAGTCTTACAATGTTTGCTACCCCTATAGAAAAGGTTGAGTACATGATAAGCATCTAATTTCATCTTCATATGTAATGATATGACAAATCTAGGGTTCACAATATTCCTCAATAGTGTAATGTATTACTAAACACTCCTAAAGGTTTATTAAGCTTCTCAAGGTTTGATATATGTGTGTTTATGAAATGGTCAATTTTTTGTGCTATTGATCTTTATGCACAAAGCTTTCCCTACTCTAAAGAAGTTGATTATAAAAATCCCAACAACTAGTCTCCCTACTATTAAATCCTCCACTTTGTCTAGCCATTATGCGGCTTCTATCCTCATGAAATATGCTTCTATTCCCATTCGTGTCTCCCTCAACTACTCAATTAATAGATCTATAGTGAGGGTCAATATTCATAGAACCCCTACCCCCACCCCCTCTACTATAGTCCTTGATACTCTTAATGATCTCCCTACTTGAAAAACTATCCTAGTTACTAATAAGAAAGGAAAATCTCTTGAGATTGAAGGCTCTTCGAGGGTGCTTAATGATGAACTCTCTTTTTATGATTTCAACAATGCTATTAAATATATTGCTAACATAATTGAGGCAAGGCCCTCTTTTTATGATTTCAACAATGCTATTAAATATATTGCTAACATAATTGAGGCAAGGCCCTTAGTTAAAACAATCAATTTGGACTCAAACTCGGCTTGTCAAGTTCTATACACTAAATTGAAATCCTTCGATGATGGTTTCAATTTGTAGTGTTGCATCCTTAGGTGGTTTAAAAATGATAATGAAAGAATGAAATAGAGGACAAATTCTTTATACAAATAGGTTTATATGGATGCTCCCAATCTCGAGGTCAAGGTGGAATTCTCTAAAAGGGAGTGGGCCAAGTCTTGTAACTACAACTTATCTTCTAATGTTAATGATCTTAAGAAAATAAAGAAGAGGCATGAGGAAGAACATGATTAATTGATGAATTCCTTGGATAAGGTCGTCACCCTTAGTAGGACAACTATAAAGAACTCTATTGTTTGTATTGTCATCATTCATGAGAGTTTCCTTAAGAGCAAAAGAATGGCTATTGTTATGGGTGGTCTAAACAAAAGGGCCCTTATGCAGCAAATGTAGAAGGAGCCAATGGTTGTGGACTTGGTTAATGAAGCTATTGAGGATCATTTAGGTTTTCTTAGAAAAAATGAGATGCTATAAGTAGTCTAAAGGAGTTGTCTACTATTAAGCTTTTTGTTGTTGTGTGTTTGTTGGTGGTCCACTGCGTTTACAAATTTTGGTTGTTGATTTTGTTTGTTGAACTCCATTTCTCGTGGAGTTTGATTTCCTTTTGTTTTGGTGTCGAAGTTTTGTGCTTTTTCATGCCCCATTGTATAAAGAGTTGAGTCCTTTCAAAAACCCACATTTATCAATAATAAAAAATTAGTTGCAAGATTTTTTTTCACTTTATGTCTATATTTATTAAGATATCAAATATTTTGATTAATCCTCCACCTTCTAATATACCAAAGTAACATAAAAGTGAAAATTATTTATATCTATTAAAACTTTTTTTTCAATTATTTACTAAATGAACTATTATTCTACATATCGAATTACCAAAATATCAAGAAGTGTCACTATCTTTTTAACTAGTCCTATTAAATCTTTCTGCTTTATCAATTTTGTTTAGTGGTATGCTTTTAAAGTCATGCTAGGTATTTAAAAAAGTTAAAACACCTCTTTTTCCTTTGCCATTGTATTTCTCATGATTTTCTCGGAGTGTTAATGTCCTTTGTTGCTTTCCCAAGTCTCCAACATCTTGAGTACTTGAGACGAAAAGTGTCATTTATCCCACTCTCTTGGTTACCACTGCTCATATGGGCATGTATTGTTATGGACTACGCACATAATCAATTTTCATGATGTGCTAATAGAAGTTTACATATTCAGATTTTTTCAAAGCACTGAATTTTATGATCATTGGTATATCAGAGTGATGGCACATCGAATTTCTGTCAAAATTTTGAGGTTTAAATTGTGGAGATTGTGTCAAGTGGCATCATAATGCACATAGATTTCAAACACAGAAGAAAATCGAAGGAAAGAAATTGATGAAGATATGAAAGGTTTAATCATATAAGGTGATTTATAACATGTTGCGTATGATTGGTTTTGGTTTTAATTGTGTATATTTTTCAATCGACATTTTCGATCACACTCTTCTCTTTTTCATGAAAGATCACTGAATGTGATTCGAAGCATCAATTGAAAAATATACATAGTTAAAACCAAAAGCAATCACACACAATGCTTCATGAATCATGAAAAACTCATACCAACTATTACAATATCTTACATCGATTCATTACATGAATTACAAACACGTTTCCAATGCCACAAAGTCATTTCAAGATTTCAATGTTTGTGAAGTTTCAAGTGAACAATATTTTGAGCTTGCAAGATTTGACTGAAAGATATCATAGGAAGAGATAATTTCAAGACACCACCTTTCTCCCAGTCTGTTGTCATCCAGACCCTACATTTACTTATTTTACAGATTCAAAAATGCAAACTGAGTTTCTTCAAATGCTCCACAGCCTATCCTAGATGCAACATGCTATGCACTGAAAATTTGAGCTTCCTATCAACACACAGCAGCTGCCGAACCTTGGTTACTCCCTTGTCCTGATACAATAAAAGATGTCTAACCAATTTACATTGATGAAACATGAGATTTTAAAATCTGTGACTGGGGATGGGAAGTAAATGAACCAGACCTGGAATAGTTAATGCATTAGAGCCAGAATTTAGGAGAATGTTTAAGCTCTCAGACCAAAATTTGAAGTATGAATATGATAGGATAGACCAGATGAGAAAGAAATGTACAGAGTTTTTTGTATATTGGTCTGAATTTCTTAAATGTCTCAAGCTTTATGCATCCTACTATGTCTTTTGTGCAGGTTGTTAGGGATGCCATGAAGTTTTGTTGAATAAATTATAGCCTCAGACATAAAACATGTGAATATAGCCTGGGTGCCTCTACTTCATATCATTATTATGAATGGGACTATCCAAAGCTGGGGAGAAATCATCTCCTTTCATTTGGGAAAATAGTTAAATGAAGCACAATCTGCTAGCAAATTCTACAAGTGTTCTTGATAGATGTATTTTGCAATGATTTAACCTTTGACACAAGGTTCCTCCTTAGATGGAATCCTATGTATTATTTGGCCATTGATTGGCCATATTCAACTATCAAAAACATTATATATGGATTTGTAATCACTTGTGGTATGTAGTATAATTCATTCCACAAGGATGAAATCAAAGTGATTGGAAGCTAGTTTTTTACAGCAATAAGGAAATTTTATATTTTCAAGAGTTTGGCTATCATGGTGATTTGTTATTAGTATGTTAATGGATTTGCAAGATTACTAAAGGTTAAGTTTTTAGAAGTGTATTTCAAATTAACAAAATGTAAACAATTTTAGAAAAAACTAGCATATAACATATATGATGTATTTTGAAAATCTTTTGAGAAAAAATCCAACAAATAATAATACCACTCTAAAAGTATATTCATAGTACAAGAAAATTACAAGATATTGAGAGAATTTGATCATATTGTCAAAGGAGATCTTCAACATTTCTTGCTAGAACTACTTTAGGAGCATGTGATTGTCTTCCAACAACATCCTACACATCCTATCTTAGAACTCTATAGGGTGAGTCCATGAAAATGGGGGGTGGTAAAAGAGCCAAAAGTGTACTTTTTTTTCTTCTTTTGAAAGTAGCAAAAATTAATCTTGACACGAAATTCAAGATACCACACTCGAAATTTGAAGATGTGTCAAGAACAAGATTAACAATGTTAAGAATTTAGTTTCTAAACTACTTTTTTTTTTAAATGGTGGAGAATAAGAGGATCAAATAGTGGGAGCACACAAAATAGTCTTTTAAAAAATAAATAAATTATAATATAGATGTTAGGAAAAGGGCATTGTGTTGTACACCTTACACAATAAAGAATTAATTTAATTATGTAAAATAATTTTTTATTTGTGGTGCATATTTGGAGATGTGCTTAGCCACATCTAGTATTTATTTGGTCCACTTGTAAAGTTGTATTGGACATTGGTTTAATATTTTATGTGTGAGAGATTTACGATAAATTTTTAATATTTGAGCTAAATATTTAATTTTAGGGGTCAATCATTTTGCATTCTTATGGTTTTGAGGCACATGGTTTAGTTAATACCATAGATGTATTTGTGTGTTGGCTATCATTTGTATAGATTTCTCATTTAGAGTGCACAACTAAAGTATGACATAGGATGTGTGGTTGTATGGTTACCCATTATGCTTGGACACATGGAGAATGCATTGGAGGAGCTTGATACTTAAAAAGTGCTCATGGAAGGCCGATAATTGTATTGTAATGTTTTCATTGCTGAATAGTATATTGAGTGTAGGTGCTTTTAGAGGTTAAGATTTTTCCTCATGAGGGTTTTACCAGTATACATCTTATGTAATCTTGTGGTATGCCTTTGATATTTGGATTATGGTTATTCTGAGTACTTTTTTGCATATTTTCTTTCTTGGGGTTATCTGGAAATAGTTTATATTACTACAATTTTTATTATTTGATATCACAACTCGGTGGTCAATTTGTGGAAGAGATCTCCCTAGTTGTTAACCATTGGACTTGGAGTAGATTCTTGTACATAGTTGAATTCATGGCCTTGTAGGCAAATAATTAAGGATTTTTTAAGGTGATAGGTGTATTTACAAACTTGAGCTATTGCAATTCAAGGGTTTGATGAATATTTGACAAGTAGATTTTTGTTAGGGCTCTTTGTGTGAGAATTTTGGGGGTGAGTTTTTGTTGGAAACCTCTTGAAAAAAATGAATCTCACCATTAAGTATAAAAGGCCAAAAAAATTATGGATCTAAGGCCATGAAAGAATGGGGATTGAATTTTTTTTCCATTTCTAAGGCCACAAAAGAATCTTCACAGGGAATATTTTATACAACATATACAAGTGTTGGTTGTTGAATGTCTATAGTAGTTGTAGTCACCAAAAAATATATTCTTCTACACATGTCATCAATGATCTTATAGTTTCATAAAGAATATTTTAAAAATAAATAAAATAATAATAATAATCACAATTTAAAAAATCTATAGAATTTTAAGGGCTCAAGCCCTAGTCCAATGGGTGACCGACCACTCATGATAGAGGGCTTGGTTGCAAGAGGGTAGCCCTTAGTCAATGCTAGCTAATGGGGGGCCTAAGAAAAACACAATGGTTAGCCACCTGAGAGCTGCTTGTGTGTCACCATGTTGATTTTTGAAGCATATTAAAGTAGTTTTTCTAGAGGGCACAAAATTCACCCACAATATCACATTTTTTAATTCTTATAGGTGATAGAAAGGTCTCTTTGATCACCGTGTAGTGGTTTATATTTGACTATCATATTTTGTTGTTTATCTTAGAATTTTTTGTTGAAGCCAACATTGTTGTGAAATAGTTAACATGTGATATATTGAGCATAAAAAATATGATTTTGGATTTTGAATAGTCATTGGAGATAATTTGTAGTATACTACATAGTGTATTAGGTGGGGTTTCACTTATAAAATAGGGAGAGTGTTGTACTTGTTTGAGTGCTTGTAGGAGCCTAGAATTTGGGGTGTGATTGTGTGAGATTTTAGACAAATTTATGGGTAAAAAATTATGGGTGCATATTTTTATCATACCAATATAACTGTATAATATGTTTCATATAATTTAGTGCTCCTGCTACATACTTATAAGTATTTTTAGAGTGTTGACTTTGTTGGAGACATGCACATAAGTTTTCTTCAAGTTTGAAGAAATAATTTGATATGCATATGAGACTTAGATTCTTAGTTTAGTGATAATTACTTGTATAGTTACAATGATGGTGATAATTATGGTGTCATAGGTTTTCATGTATATTTGAGCATTGGTATGACATGGTCTGACAAGTGGTTAATAGGATTAGGGTATGGTATTGGATTGATTTATGATTATAAGTGGTACTATGGTTCAATGTTAGGAGTTTGTTCTTATCGCATAGATACTTTTTTGGTTCCTAAACTATGGTTACTCATTTGTGGATTTTTTTGGTAAATCAATTATACAAATAATTTAGTGTTTGAGTTTTAAGACTTGTAGGTTATCTTTTTTACTATCTCAGTTTCATGGATATTGATGTGATGGTGAGTTTATTTATTGCATTGGTTTGGGATCTTGAGAGTTATGCAGTTTTATGCATTGGCCACTCATTGGTTGCATTCATGACTCATATGTGGACTATCTATGTCCATAGGTATTTTCAATGTTGATACAAATTAAGTTGATTGACCTTATCTATTGTCATTTTTGCATTGGTATTATTATTAAATACATAATGCACCCTTGAGAGCACCCTTGAGAGAGTAATAAACACTCCAAGGCCATGGATTGCCTATAGATTGGAGTGAGTCTCTAGAGATGGTTAGTTCCCTTGGTGTTTCCCCTAAATAATCTATTCTACCATTGTTTCACAAGGAAAAGAGGTAGAAAAATGTAAAACTAAACTCTAAAGCCTAAAAGGGGTGATACACCAGATGTTTAGTGACTTGTATTTGCTTTAGCTTGCACACTATGATTTAGAAAGACTAACAGACTATGCAAAATTCAGGTTTTGACATGTTCGCATCAATGTTTCATAGAAAAGTTTCCAAGTTTATGATAATTCTCAAAAGGAAACAACATTCACAATTGAATTCTAACATGAAACTTAATAGAATAACACAAATTATGACTTGCAAATTAAAATGGTGTCTTCCCAAGGTCCTTTAGAGGGTGTTTTGAAATTGAATTCATCTCCCTCACTTGCTTTGCATGAACCAACTATCAGGGTCGAGCATGAGGCTTCTAATGTAGGAGATTTTTTTGAGATGTCATCAATCTCACTAGAGAAAGAAATCTTTAAGACTACAATTTTTTTTGAGGAATCACCATTGCTACAATAGAATTTAGGAATCGTTGTTCACAAAGGTGAAGAAAATTGCTCAAAAGGAGAAATTAAACAAAACCTACAATTTTTTCCTCAAACAAATCTCAAATGGACATAAGTAGAGAGGAAGAATTCAACCCCTTCAAAACTCAAGCATAAAATGATGCTAAGATCTTGAAAGTAAGGAAAAAATTCTAAAGAAATGTGTGTTCTTGTTGTACCCCTACTAATGGGCTCATGCAAAATTCTACCTTTTATGGATTTATCTAGTCTTTTTTTCTAGTTGTATGTAATAGGTTAACATAATTACACTATTTATAGATATATGTTACCCTAGAAAATGTAAGGACCTAATTTTTTTGCAATCCACCCAAAACACATTATAATATTTTCTATCTAGTTTAATTGAATGGGAGAAACCCCCTATGATTGTAGTTTATTGAGAAAAAGAAGTAAATATTGAGAAGGAATATTCCACCCTCTTCATATCTAGATCTTGGAGAAGTGGTTATCACAAGTGTGCCTCTCCCATGAGGGTGGATCATAATTGTGCCATATTCAAATCCTTGTTAACCTCTATAGTATATGGTGTGCCACATAGATATATTTCTATTAATCATATGTTGTATTTCTCTTCCCTTACACATTTCCAACATGCCATCTTTGTGCATGGTTAGTATCATGTGAAATCACATATGATGGCAATGCATGTGTATGTATCTCACATTATCATTTTTTAGTTCTTATGGTTTCAAAATGATTATTGGTTGGGTTTTAGTTGAGTTTATACATGAATGATTTAAGAAATTACATCCTCATCTAAATCTCCATGCAATTATTTTGTCTTAGCATCTATTTTATTAACCTCCAAGTCGTACATCAGAATGATGGATAATAGAAATATGATGAAATTTAACTTTACAACATGAGTGAAAATCTCACCAAAATCTATTACTTCAACTTGAGAATAGTCCTTACCCACTAATCATAACTTGCATTTTTAATGTTTCCCTCATTGAACTTCTTCTTGAAGACCCATTTACAACCAATTTTTTTCTTCTTTTTAGAAATTTAATGAATCCTCAAGTCATGTTATTCTATAAGGTTGTTATATCCACATCTACGACCTTCTAGGATTTTACATCCTTTGATTCTAATTCCTTCATCATAGTTCTAGGCTCATTATCACTAAAAAAATAAAAAAATATATAACAAAATCGAGTTATTTATACCTCTTACTTTTTCTTTTTATTTCATTAGTGGACCCCCTCATGGGTTGAGTAAAAGCTACTTATTCCTCCTTATAATCCTCCTCGAGATAATCATTCTCATTAGGTCCATAATGAACCCTAGTTTATCCTCAAGTTTAGTCTCCTCAAACTTGATCTCAAATTGCACTAGTATTTTCTCTTTACCTCTAGGTAGTTTAATAAGAGAAGATTTGATCTCTTTAATGATTAAATTTTGACTATAAATTGTATTTCTTAGTCTTATAATTCTAAATATTATATACTTCAAGGACCCCATCACTATAACTAATAAAAAAACACTTCTTTACTTTGAAATATAGACTACACTTCTTTTTCTTGGTCACATACACATATGCATCACAACCAAGAACTTTGAGATGCCAGAGATGGGGTTTCTTTCTCATCTAAACCTCCTTGAGGTTTTGTTGACTTACTAGTCTAAGAGATCTATTGATAAGACAAAAAATAATTCTAAATGCTTCTACCCAAACCATCTTATCATCTTGAGCACCGCTAAGCATACTCTTATGTTTTTCCATTAGTGTCATGCTCATCATTTCTTCAACTCCATTATAAAAATGAGTATATTTTTAGCCTTCTATCTAGCTATACCACTATCCTTTGAAATCTTCTTAAATCCTATATGGAAAGATTATCTACCATTTTCTATTCTTAGAACCTTGATCATCTTCTCATATTGATTCTTCATTCTAAGAGTCTTAAACTCTTTGCACCTACTAAAGATCTTTGATTTTTTTGTAAAAAGAACATCTTTTTTTTTTAGAGAAATAGTTGATAAATGATAACATAATATAGGGATTTTCCTAGTGTAGGTACATCAATAGTGTTAAAAATATCACTATGAATCAAATCCAAAATCTTAAATGATCTAGCATAGATAAAATAATTTTTAACATGATTTTATTTCCCATTTATGCAATGTTCACCTAAAAAAATATTAAAAAAAAACTTAACTCTCCTGAGCAATATCCTTGGACTTTGAGGCTCTAAAATCATTTTCACCAATGCGACTCATTTTTTCATGCCAAAAATTTAATGGTATTGAGTTCTATGGCAATAGCTTGAATTTTTTTGTGAGAGCTAGATATTTTTCAAGTCCAAAAATTTGAGGTATTACATGGGTAATACCTTGAAATTTTTCATTTCCAAGAAATTGAGGTATAACTTGGGTGATACCTTGAAGTTTCTCTTCAACAATAACTTGAGGTATTAGTTGGGTCATACCTTGAAATTTATCCTTGCCAATAACTTGAGGTATTACATGTGATTAGAAAATTAGGCCAAATATGTTGGACCATTAGGATCATTTTTCTACTTAGAGAATATGGAATAGTACTATTGTGTATTGGATTCATTTCCAAAACAAGTTGCAAGCTAATCTCAAAAAATGCACTTTTGGCATGAAAATCTACTACCTGAGGAACATAATTGATTGATCTAGTATAAATGTAGACCTTAAAAGATCAAATAAATCTAGGATTGGACAACACCACAAAGTATCACTAAAGTATAAATTTCTTAGAATTTCCAACTTTTGTAGTAGCTTCTTGGTTACTCACATATTACCCAATCACTCAACTAGAACATACACATCAAGACACCATTCTCATGGGCAATAGCATAATAATTTGGTTTCAAGGATCTCAACTAGAACTCTTGTGCAATAGCTATTCTTCCAATTCCAAACATTACACACCCCTTACAAATTCAAAATTAATGTATTTTCCTATGTACTAGATGTTGTACAGACACACCACACACCCAATCACTTTTCATTTAAACACTTTTAAAGACATGGTCTAATCCTACTTCACCTATAAAAATTCATCAAGCAATGAAATCACTTCATTCTAAGAAAGGAGACAATCATCCATATAGATCACTAGCTTCTCCAGTTCTTGCATACTTAAAGCAACTAGAAAATGTGAGCTAGATGACAAGGATGACATAATTTTAACATTACCATATGGTTATCAAGCATAAGAATAGAAATAAAAATAAGTCAGTTGATTACTTCAACCAACCATGCATTCACATGCTCAATATAGTGATAGACTTGAGTAGTGGAAAATTCTTTGACTAGAAGTCACTCTATCAAGAAAATACTAACTTTGCACATAACTACATTGAACTATTATAAGAAAAATTATAGGTTAGGTGAGTTATGCATATTTGACAAGCTTGTCTACAATCTTGGACATCTCTATGTTTCAAATGTTGTGTCATGCCAAAGACTCATATGGAAAGCTTAAACCGAAACGACTAGAAACTTTGGTATTACTAAGACATTGAAGCACTTTGACAATAATTCTACTAGATTCACATGATCATAGATGTTGAGAAGCTCATCAAGTCTTGCAATCATTACACCATTGTAAATCCTTCCATTTGGAAGCTTGGACTTTACAAACTTCTCTCAATTTCGACATGGCCTTGGGAATCCATTAATGTTGACTTCTTGATACTAATTATAAAACGATTAATAAACAATAATCAAGGATGCAAGTGATCTATATACTAATTATAATATAATATTTTGATTCTTTTTAATGCTCCAAACAAAGTGTTTCTATAAAAAAGATTTCTTGAATACATAAGATTTCAAATGATGATTAAATGATTGATTAATTTGCAAATGGATGTCTTTAAATAAGACATAACAACTCATCACATAAATTAAAAATCTACATTATGAAAGATCAATTACATATGCCATGAAAATGATCAAAACTAAAAATTATAAAATCGAAATACGAATGATGATAAATGACACATATATAAAAATAAATGCAATTAAATAGAAGTAAAAACAAATGTATTAAAGAAAAAATAATAAGAATAATTGATGAATACAAAAATCACCATATAAATCTAAACAGAAACTTGCATGCCAGATATTTAACTAGAGTGATAGTCTTCACTAAAACCAATTTTAATGACGTGAAAGGCACAATCACATGAAAAGCAATACAATAGTTGTCTTTTTGTGCCCAATACGTTTAAGATGCATTACAATTGATTGCAACGGATATAATTTATTTTTTTCAGGAGTGAGAATTTGGTGTCAAAGCTTGGAATTGAGATGGCTTTGCTGTCACTAAAAGATTGCCTGTCTATGTAAACAGTTGGTGTGCAGGCCCATCTGATGGTTTGTAATTTAATTGTATTGATGTTGAAGGGTTTAAATAGTTAGTATGGAAATTTTTTTGTGATGAATAAGTGTTTTTAATTTATATCTATTAAAAAAAAGTGGGTGGAAAAATTCATGCTGTTAAAATTTGGACACAGAAGAATTTGGAATAAGAAAAAAAAAATAATAATATTGATGTTCAAGGGTTTGAATAGTTAGTATTTTACTGTAGTATAGTTAGAGGTGGATAGTCTTTTTCTTATTTATTTTAATTTATATATATTCAAAAAAAGAAGTGGGTGGAATAAATTCTCTGTTAAAACTACAGAGAAGAATTTCGAACAACAAAACAAACAAATTGTTAAGCTGTGAGAGCAAAAGCAGTAATCAGAAAAAAAAAGTGTGGTCCAAATTTTATTCTTAGAATTCTTTTGGATAAGATTTTATCAAAAGAGAGGTTTATAAAAGTTGCCAATCAGAATTAGAAACATAATAAATTGAAATTCTGATAGAAAACAAATGTTTATAAAAGTTGCCAATCAGAATTAGAAACATAATAAATTGAAATTTTGATAGAAAACAAAGGTTTATAAAAGTTGCCAATCAGAATTAGAAACATAATAAATTGAAATTCTGATAGAAAACAAAGGTTTATAAAAGTTGCCAATCAGAATTAGAAACATAATAAATTGAAATTCTGATAGAAAACAATGAAAACGATAGATTACCAATCTAAAAACTCCTAACCTAAACAGAGATAATGTAAGATTGTACCTAATTTCCTTGTAGAACAGAAGAAAAAAAAAGTATGCTACAGTAGTTAACATAATAATAGTTTAAGTGGAACCAAAACTTCCAATAAACAATTATCTCCTGACTTCAAATAAAATAATTTACGCTTGGATCAATATTTAGTATGCATCAAACATGGGTATTACCAGTATGTAAGGTCCAGTGCTGCAGGCCCTCAAAAATGATGGTCATTGGCTCTACAGTCACAATAACAACCAGTTTTGCAGAGCTCTTCTCAGGAGAATCCATGAATCAAGAAAGATCAGTGGGTCCACCAGGGACAATCAACAAAGTATAGAGGAAGATAAAACAACTACTTTTCAACTGAAGAATTGGGTCTTCACTGAAAAGCTCTTGTTTGGCCCAGTTTATTACTTTCTTTCCTAACATGGCCAACCAAATGAATGTTGGAAGCAAAAAGGGCCATCTAGATAATGGTCTTGACAGAGTGATATTATCAAGTTACTTTTGTATTCTTGCCTAACTATCTTGAAATCTGAACACTTGAAACAGTGGCATTTGCTTACTTTCTACGCTTCTTAAATATCCTAGTATAGCTGCCATCATTGAAAAGTATTGAAGTATTGTGTAAGGCTTGGATTGGAGCCAATGGGTCCATGAAGAAATTATCAAGTTTCTGTCAGGTCATAGAACTTGGTTCTCTTACATAACCAGGTGCTTGGAGAAATTGCTTTCTTGTTTTTCTTGAATATATAGGAAGATTTACAACTCAAGATTCAGATTTTGACAGGAGGGAAGCTGTCCAGGGGTTATGTTGCTCAAGAATTTGAAAGGTAAAATTTTCACAACTAAATATTTAAAATATATTGATCCATAGACAAACGGTTAGAATCTTGACAATCTCTCATTTCAATTGAACTTCATCAAGAAGAGGTATAGTAATCAGAAATCTAGTAGACTGGATTATTTTTGAATGAAACAATGATGATGCTAAGTATCAAAGTCCAACTCCTAATATCCATAAAAATAATAAAAGATTTAAGCATTTTTTTATGTAAGAATATATATTCCCAAAATTAATACACACAAATCAAAAGTTTTTAACCCTATGGCCAAAGTTAACTGATGATTATATTTGTATGCATGTATTAAATTCTGTATTATTACTTCTAAGTGAACTTTGAAGAATACTTACACACATGGTGATTATTGTTTCAAATGATCTTTTTATTTTTTTTATTTTGGATCCAACATGTTACATATTAAAGGTTGTATGTGATTAGTCATTATGTAGATGATTGAGATTGAATTTTGAAAATTTTGAATATATGTGTATATGTATACACACATATATGAATGTATATGTGTATATGTATATGTGTATATGTATATGTGTATATGTATATGTATGTATGTATATTAGTTTTTAATAGTAAAATTTATATATTGATTTATTTTTTTATTTAGTTTTGCATTTATGTGGATGAAATATCTCATATATAATTACACGTCAAGAAGTGACACTCTGGTATTAGGTTTAGTTCATATCTCAATGCCCATCCTTCTCTATCTATTCTTACATATTCCTACACATTCACCATTAAACTTTCATTATCACATTCATATTTGCAACCATTCTCATACATTTGTCTATACTGTGAAATAATCACTTCCCTACCCAAACTCATAATTGATGGTACAATGCATGTTGGAAAGAAAAAAAGAGGAACTACAGTCTGGAGATTTGAACCTAATATATCTTATGTAGGTTTTTATACCTTGAAGGATGCAATGAGAGAAAATAGTAATTGCAGAAGGGAAAACTAGATCAATATGAATTTCACTTATAACATTTGGGAAAATCACCTTCATTCACCCATAGCACATATATATTAATCCTTATATCTCCATATATATTATATTATATCAATTACAAGGAAGGTCTTAGTCTCTGCTTTCTACATTGCTTTATGAAACCTTTTAAGGCTTAAATCATTATATTTTCTAAAAATATGTGATTTTAGCAAAAATCAGTTCCTCCCAGAAATTGTAAACCAGCTCTTTGTGGGATCACCCAGAGATTTGGCCCTTATAGAGCACCTCTTTCTTAGCTTCTTACGTCCGCCTCAAGTTTCGCAAGTCCTATGTGGTAGTGTAGCGTAGAAAAATGTATCTTTGGACATTTTCATGCTCGTTTGGGTCCTTCCTCTAGATGTTGGCCTAATTTTGCCTTGATCTAATGTTGTAATGTGGTCAACACATTCACATTTGGTCTTGGACCCTTTTGAATTAATAAGAACTTTATGATGCCTAGTAAAAGTGTTGTGAAGTGTTGTAACACACTTTCACACTTTCCTAGGACCTTATTAATATATTTCACCTAAATAGTTCCTCTTTTTATCACTTACCAAGCCTTATTTTAAAGTGTTGTAACAAAATTTCATGCTTTTCTAGGCTTGTCATCAATAATTTACCCCTTTCTTATGCTTTATTTGCCCCATTTTACACTTACAGGCCTTAAGTGTTTTTGAAAATAATTATGATAAACATCATTTAATACACTTTATTTTTGACACCCACTTAAAATGCCTAAGTGGGACCCATTCACCACTAGGGGTGAATGAGTCCCCTTTGGCTCAAAAATCAAAATTATTTCAAAATTTTGACTGGTTATTGTTTTCTAAGACCTAAGGTCGGCCTATGATGTGGTATTTTTGGGAAATATTGCATAATTGTGTATAAATATAGGGTTTTTCTTCTCATTCCACCCCCCCCATTCATTCACTTAATCATTCAAACAATTATCAATCATTCACTTAAGCATTTTAGGCATTTTCAAGCATTCTCAAGTCTACATCCATTGGAGGTTTTACTTGCATGTCTTCAGATTTCTACTTCAAGGGTTTGGTGAGTTGTAGCATTGCATGTTGTTCATTCATCATTCTCTTTTCATTTCATTTTTAAGGGTTTAATTACCAAACTGAGGTTTGACCAACGAAAACCCTTATGCACTAACCCTCAACAATTTTTTCCCCTCTTTACATGTGCTTTGCAAGTCTAGTGTGCAGATTTGTCAAAGAGCAAGGTGTTAAAAGTTGTCAAAAATTGTCCAAATTCATTCAAAGTTATCAAAGCCCTAAAAGAAGCTTGGAGAACACTTACAAGTCAGATTCTATAGTTTCAGATCTAGAAACCTGTTAGGAGCAGAAGTGTAGACTAGGAGCTACATATTCCACTTTTGAATTTCTTGAAATCTAGAAGTGGACTAAGTCACCCAGCTTGGTGTACGAGTCCCACTACTAGGCCCAAAATAGAGGCTTTTGCAGTTTTGTGTACCCAGTTGTCTAAAACTTATTCATGCAAAATTTCCCTAAAACTGGACTAAGTCACCCAACTTGGTGTATGAGTCCCAATTAGATTCAACAGTGACGATTCAACAGTGACTTCTACAAGATTCCAGAGCTCCTCTCCATCACTTTCTAGCTTCGAGGTGCACATCTTCAGTCTCATTATTTTTTGTTACAGTTTGTTTGCATTTTGAGGTCATTGTGCATATCATAGCGTGTTTTCAAACATCTTGCATTTCATTAGTTTTGCATTAGTAATTAATCTCTTTTATCAATTCTTTGCATCTAGGACATTCCCCTTAGACAGATTTCAATCATCTTTGCTTTGGAATCTCAAGGGAATATTCTTGAGTGAGCCATTAATACTTTTGGATACCTCTCCTTTTAGGTGCAAAACCCTAGAAGTGTAAGAAAGCTCCCACATCCAAAAATTGCTGGTTCATTTTGGCAAACCTACATTTAGAGCATCATTTTTTTGATTTAGAGTGCATTTTCATCCTAGGAATAGCTTACATCAACATTGCATTGCATTTTTCATTATTTAATTTGCATTCTAGGGTTTTCAAATTTGCATTAGTGAATAGCTCATCTAGCTTGCATTTTTGCATTTCATTTCATTAAAAATCAATAAAACTCTAAATTTTCATACTATACATGCATTAGAAAACATAAAAAGCATAAAAGACAATTAATTTTTTTTGAAATTTTTCAAAAAATCACTACCTGGACTCATTCACCACCTTGGGCGACTTAGTCTAGTTGCACATTTTGCACTGCAATTTCTGTCATTTCTAGTTCATTCTCTACATTTATGTTTTATGTTGTTACCTTTCTATTTATGTTTCTAGATTTCTTATTTCATTCAATTTCCCACATCTAGTTCATCTTGTGCAATCTAAAAAATTGCATCATGGATATGTGTTTTAATAAGCTTTGGATGTCATTAAAATCCTTAGAACTGACATGCCAAGTTGTACCTTTGGAACTGATCCTAATGACATTGAACTCACTCATGATCACTCAACTCCTAATGCATGTCCTCCTCGTGATGTTGACATCATTGGAGAAGATGATGACAACATGAATAAGTTCCTAAACAATTGCCTAGACAACCTTGAAGCTAATGCATCATTTTATTCATCCATGAAACAACAAGACCTTCCTACAGTACCACCTCTTGAAATGTTTGGTTATTTACATCCTAAAACAAAAGCTGAACCTAAGTCCCCTACACAATGTGAACTTAGTTCTTCTAAACAAAAAACTACTCAACCATTTTATGATAACAAAGTAACAAACACTCCAATCAACCTTGAAGAAACATATGGAAAAGGTTTCATAATCTTGTGCAAACAAGGATGTGACACAACAACTAAAAATGGAATTCATCAACTCTTAGAGAAAACTCCAACAAATGAAAACACAACGGGGTTAGGATAACAAGATCTCCCTCATAACAGCCAACCTCCTAAAGAATATCTGAGGCTTCGTGATGATGGCATGGTGATCTTTGACTCCCCTCCAGATCTGAATGTCCTTCCTTGAGAGCAACCCTTGAATGGTAACAATTTCAAGGATGAGAGGATCACTTTGGGTCCTCCTCCTTCACTTCGCGAGAAGGGTGAATCTAGTGAATGCAAGTGGCCTTACAAGAACTACAAAAACTCAAGTTTCCTCTCCATCCACCACCTGAATGTGAAGGTAAATTATAAATACTTTTAAACAAAGGACTCATACTATTACCACCTATGAATAGGTTGGTGATATATCCTAAAGATGCCAACGTTCCACACTGTGCATATCATCGTGTTGATGAGTGTCGTCAATTGAAAGAAATACTGAGCAATTATCATTTCAATGGTGATAATTGCTATCCAGTGATTCCATAAACCACTCTCCTACTCCTTGTCATGTAATAGGTGTAGAACATTCCCTTCTCACTATTACATGACCTTTCCCATCACCTACCTAGGCTCATTCTTTCCTTGCACCTAGTGGGGGCAAGAAGTTGTTAGCCTTGTCCTAGTAATCCATTTGTCCTTGTCCCTTAGTTGTGTTATTCACCTTCCGCTTATACAAACTAAGATTGGAAGGCGGATGACTTGCTCGATGGTTGACTCGCATTTTCCTTACTAGTCTTTTGCATTTTCTTTTTATTTTTCATGTACGTAATGTGATCCCCGTTATGTTATGTTTGATGTTCTCCCTCTTTGTGACATTTCTCTATTTGTACCTTCATTCTTCTCTATGTCGTGCATTGATTTCACCCTTTTCTCTTTTTTTCTTTTGTTTGTGTTTTCTTTTTGGGATGATGCAAGGCATTGGGACATTCATGTCTCTTTCATGTTGACTCAAAAGGATTTTCTTTTTCTTTTCCTTTTCTTTTGTCTTTTTCTTGTGTTTTCCTTTTAGGGATGACACAAGGCATTGAGACATCCATGTCTCTTTCATGTTGACCCAAAAGGTCCTTTTCTTTTACCTTTTTCACTTGTCTTTTTGGCTTGTGTTTTCCTTTTGGGGATGATGCAAAGCATCGAGACACCCTATGTCTCTTACATGTTAACCCAAAAGGTTATTTCTTTGTCTTTGTTTTGGCTCTCTTTGTGTCACTCTTCCGGTTCTATGTTTTTGGGGGATGATGATAGTTCCAAGCTCTCTAACAAACATTGCAGAAAAGAACATACTGACCCCAAATCCATAGATCCCTTATGTGTTTGGTTTTTCTATTTTGGGGGCAACCCTTTTCTTTTCTTTTTCTTTTCCTTCACATGGCATAGCCTTACTTGGAAGCATATGACTTTGCATAGGGCTTTCCACGTTGGCTCTCATGTCTTTCTTCTTCTTTGCATTTTTCATTAGCTACTTTAAAGTAATTTCTCATAGTACAATGTGTAGGAATTCCTTTAAAGTGGGGGCATACATTGACATTATTCTTTTGTATTTTCCTTTTTCATGGTTCTTAGTGCAACCTTCTTACTTCATACAATGTGTTTTGTCACTTTGTGGATGACATTGGGTGTGATTTCCTTCATGAGCATGATCTATCTTAGCATATTACATTCCTCTTGGTGGCTTAATGCGATGCACTGCATCCCTTAAGTTGTGAATTTTCTTTGATTAGTCCTCTCTTGGAGAAATTAGACACAATGTTCCATAAGTTAAAGACCTCGCATGAACTAAGCAAGACTCCTTTGAACATCCTTTGCATGTTTCATTTTACATTTGATATATGGCAACCTTGCATAACATGTAGCTTGCATCACTATGGTGTGATTGTGTTTGTTCTTGAGTTCCAAGCATATGAAGTTTTGCTTGTCTCATGAAGCTCAAAAAGTCATTTTTGTTTTGTGGTGCCTTATTAAAGTTATCAGGAGGTATAACTTTGGTATGGTTGAGCAAGAAGCCCATTCTAAGGCATGACTTTCCCCATAGCCACCTACATGTGTGTGAGTACATACCAGCCATGAGTGTATGTTTCTCACCTTTTAGAACTTCTTACCCGGTGGACAGCCATGAGTTCCATTG
>VDFB02000002.1:241877096-242208435 GCA_007258455.2 Sequoia sempervirens
GCTACAAGGCTATTTTCATATTATGTATTAGGTTCTTTTTGTATAAAAAGTTGCATATTTTTCCATTGTAGGCCTATTGAGGAATGTATCTTGGAAAAGGCATTGTAAATACACTAATAATAAAGTGCCAATATTGTTATATATTGGGTAGGTAGTGATTTCTAAGACTAGTGGAAAGTAGGGGTATATCTCGATATATTTTTTCGCACTCACTTAAAGTGAATTTTTTGTATCAATTTTGGGGGGATTATATAAGAAATTTGTAATTGTGAATAGAGATAAAGTTTCATTCAAGGGCAGTTAAATATGTCTTAAAAATTATTTCCATCCTTCTATTGTCAAGCTAACTTTAGAGAATTACTTGTCCTAGAAATAAGGGATAAAGAATCATTGGCTTGAGTAGGATCTACTACCCTATCTCCTTGGACTCATTCCTAATCCATGTGACTATGATCAAAATAATGCATGGTTTAACAATAAATGACATAGTCTATGGACTAATATGTATTACTATTTTTTAGGATATCCTACATCATGTAGTACACATTAAATGAAATTTCACTACTTAGACCATAATTTGAAATTTGTATGGAGACATTGCATCTTCATCTGAAAGTGATGTTTCCTTGGAGAGCCAAGACACTGTGGATGATATTGAGGTTTTTTCTTCCACATCATGTGTGGACACATCTTATATGGATGATTAATATATTGATACCCCATCAAAAATACATATTGCTACTTCATATTTCCAAGATGCTTCTGAAAGCTTCCAATGATTCATTGCACCGTGTTAATTTATGTCTTTTGAATTCACTCAATTAGGACCAATTTCTTCTAGAATTTGTTTATTTGTCTATAGACCATTCCTTTCATAATTTTATTAATCATAATAGTTTTACATAGAATTCAACATTGAATAAGATAAAAGTTGCATTAAAAAGTTAAATTTTTAGGAGTTTGTAGAAAAAATGAAAAATCAAGACATAATTTAGATGAATTCATGTAAATTTATATACAGGATTTTAACTTAACAAAACAAATCTTATGGGTATTTACTTTAAGCCTTTAGCTTTGTTGCATTTAAGTTCATTTTTTCTTAATTCTTATGGGTCTTTTATTTGTTATTAATTATGTTAATTTTTTAATTTCTTTTCATGATTTGTGTCTCCCCTTCCCCCTCCCCCTTACCACATCCTCTCTTTTCTTCTTTTTAAGCAACTTAGTTCTACAACTAATAATAAATAATCTCCTTGACCACTATATCATCCTGATGTTGGATAAAGGAGTGTGATTTGAAACATTGATGCAAAAAATCTCACACAATCTAAATCCAGAAGCAACATATTGATATACAATATTCTTATATATTCCATTTTCATTGCTTATAGTGGTCCATTTATATCATGGTTAGTGGAATTCACTTATTTTCATTCCATTTTTTAGCAAATGACCTAAAAACAAACAAATTGATTCACTCTATATTGGCTAGAATGTAGGTGGATGTCAAAATCTCAAAATTATTTGCCTTTTCTTGTCACATAGATCAATTTATTTTTATTTTCCTTTTCTTTTAAGTTACAAATATTGGTGTAATTAATTATTAATTACACTTGCATAATTTTACTTAGGTAATATTTTAATTCCTAGGTTATAATTGTCATCCTTATCTTGTTGAGTTATATTGTTGCTTAAGATAAGATTAGGGTTATGCATACATTGCTTTTATAAAGAAAATCATCTCATGAATGTAATTATGAATTCCTAAATAATATTATTTTCACATATTTTTGAAAAGCTCTTGCTTTTTTATGTTTTTCTCTTATGTGGAAGGATTTTCTAGTTTGCATGTCTGATCTTGGTTTATAACATGGTATCAGAGCCTTGATTTGGAGCCCCTTCTCAGATTTTTGGAGAAAATTATTGTAGATTCGTTCAGGATCCCTCAAGGGTTTCATGCCTTGAGCTCATCTATGTAGTGTTTTGGATTAGATTGGGCATCACCATTAGATTCAAAGCATTGGAAAAGTCAAGATTGTCTTTTATTTTAGTTATTTTGGTCATCATTTTCCAGATCTATGAGGGTTTCAAGTTTGGTGATTTTTTGGAAGCTCTAGAGGTAGCCAATTTTTTGGAGCATTTTGGGTACAAACGGAGGTCACCATAACATTTACAGTGGCCAAAAGCCCTAAGATTGCCTTTCATTTCATTGATTTTGGTGAAAGTTGATTTTGGGGCAATTTTTTTTGCCAGGGAGGTTGTATGGCCTCCCTAGCATGTAGACCGATGCACATTTTTCAAAAAAGAAAAAAATTAAAAATGTTCCCTATTTCATGGACTACCAGTAAAATAAAAATCTGTTGTCAGGCAGCCACTGCTCAACCACCAAGTAGCCACCGCAGCATTGCCCAATTTCCACCTCTGCCTGTCTGATGCTAGTATTCAACCCCTTCCACCAAACCTAGGGTCCTGTGAAGAATTGGGTACTAAGCTAAGCCCCCGTAGGCCCCTTTTAGCCCCGTCACAATCCTATGGTGGACTTGGAGCCTTGCATCCAGCCCCAACCAACCTCCCAACATCAAAGTATTCCAACAGATAGGGCATATATTGGTAGCCGTTCAATTTTTGTAGTAGGGGGGCACTTTTTTGCCCCAACGGCCTCTAGGCCATCAAATTTTTACTCGAGAAGTGCTAACATCAGCAGCCATACAACACTCCAAGCTGCCCTCCTAGCCCCCATTTTCCCTAAAGGAGCACTTTTTTTCTTTATGGCATAACTAAGGCATACAGAGTCAAAATCAAGAAAATGAGATATCATTGAAAAGCTGGTTCCAAGCACTATCTTGTGGTGTAGTTTATTTCTCAGTATTTTTCTATTTAGATAAATTTATTTCTATTTGAAGTTAGATGCTAATTTATGGCCTCCAAGCTCATAACTTTTTTCTGTGATCTCTGATTTTCACTATCTTTTCTTTGTTGGAAAGGTATTGAGGAGCTCTATCTTGTTGTCCATGCAATTTTTTCTATATATGTCCTAGGTTGATCGTTATTCCAGATTTTTCCTAATGAGTGTTTTGGAGATTACTTGGATGTTTTGGTAGTTAGAAGGGAAAAACTTGAATATTTGCATTTCATTTCAGTATTAGATCATTTTATCTTTTTTTTATGCATGTTTAGCATTCTCTCCTTTTACAATCATTGGGTTATTGTAATAAATGAACTGATATAAATTTTCATTAGGGGGGTTTCTTGCATAATAATCTTATTAGAGTGTAGTTTCACTTTGATCTCCATCTTGATTTGATGACAAATCTCATTGGTTGTATCTAGTTTCTTACTTTCTTTTGGCCACATCTTGCTCTAGCTTGACACATATCAAATTCACATCAGTTCACACTTCAGATTGGGAGCCCATGGTTCTTGATCCACATTGGTTTAGATCCATCTTAGTTTGAGGGCCATGTTTTTATGGTTAATGTTCTAGAGTCTTTATGGTACTTGTTTCCATGGAAGAGTTTTAGTCTCAGTTTGGCATCAGCATCAAGATACAAGGTTTCTAGATTTTGTCATCATAACATCTATTGTTTCTTCATAGATTCCAGGGTTGTTCTAGTTTGTGAGTTTTCCAATGTTTTGTGGCATCAGGTCTGCTATTGCATTATTATGATTCCGTCCAAGTCCTTTAGTGACTCTCATTTTGTTTCTTGTAGAAAAGTATCTTTCCTTGCTTTCTGTATTTTGGTTTTGGTGTTACTCCATAGTGTTCTTCTAGTGCTTCTTTATAGCAGTCATCTCATTGTAGGGGGGTTTTTTCCCAATGGGTTTTCCTTCTCTACTTCATTATTGCATTTGTACATGGGTACTTGATTAGGCCTTGTTTTCGGGACCCATTCATGCTTTCTTGCATTCATCCTAGCATTTAGGTGCATGCTTTTTTAGTCTCCCTAAGTTGGACTTATGGGGGGGTGTTGGTGTAATTAATTATTAATTACACTTGCATAATTTTACTTAGGTAATATTTTAATTCATAGGTTATAATTGTCATCCTTATCTTGTTGAGCTATCTTGTTGCTCAAGATAAGATTAGGGTTATGCATACATTTTATTTTATAAATAAAATCATAGATCATATAATTAGGAATTCTTGAATAATATTATTTGTACATATTTTTGCAAAGCTCTTTCTTTTTTCTATTTTTCTCTTTTGTGGAAGGATTTTTTGGTTTGCATGTCTGATCTTGGTTTCTAACAACAATTACCTACTACCTATATTATGTGGAAAATTATCATTTAGATTGAAGGGAGTTGACATTGCTGGTTTGTTGGGGTTCAGGTTGACCACATAAGCTATTCACCATTAGCAAACAACTAGTAACCTCAAAACTTATTCATTATCTAGGACCTCTAACATTGCCTTAGTCTCCCTTAAGACTTCACCATAACCTCAAAATTCTTCAAAATTTTCACTACTAAAAAATCATATCTTCCTCCATCCCCACTATCATTATCTACAATTTAATGAGCACACCCTCCTTCCTTTCAACATTTCAAGACATCCATCCTCTTTTTTACTCCTCTTATAGCTTTCATTGCTCCATTTACCTTGCCTACATTATATACTATTGCAACAACCTTTATTGCTCTTCTCCTTCTTCTCGTTCAATATCTTATTATCTCAAATCACCCTTTCTCACCTCTACAACTCTCCTAGCCACAACCTTCTTTGTTGTAAGGAAAATAACCCACTTGGTTCTCTACATGAACAAAAATTTCAATGAACTCTTAAAATATTTAAATCATAAATAAATTTATTTCTCCTAGAGTTGTAGTCTTCTCATATACCATGTTGATGGAACCACTCCTAAGTGACAACTTTTTTTAACTCAAAACCAACCAAAATATAGTATAACCATATTTTATTTCTTGATTGTTTTCCTGCACTTATTTTTCCAGCCAAAATATAGTATAATCATTATACATAATATTTGTATTATATATGAGGGGTTTCATACTAAGACAATATTTATTGACTTCCATCAATTTGTAATGTTATTTTAGGACAGTCATTTAATTTCTTCTATCACCATTTCTTAGCTTCCATTATGACTATATTTGGTTGGACATGATATCATTTCTTAGTCCATTTCCATCATAGCTTTCTTTGTTATACATAGAATTCAACATTGAATTAGATGAAATGTAATGAAAAGAAAATACAATTGGCAGATGCTCCTAGTTATTAGTTATGCACTGTGAAGTAATTGCATAACAGTTAAGCACTTTGGTTGACTTTCAAAAAAATAGGATGTAATTAATTTTTTTTCATCTATCAACATCAAGGTATTAGTTATGCAATGTGAAGTAATGCTTTGAGTTTGAAAGATGCACAATGCAATTTAATCAATGATATGTCATGGCTAGTATATATTTTTTCCAAACATCCATAGCTTGTTCGATAGCACCTATGTTAGGATTTTAGACATAGCAGCATGATAGTGCTTTTTTTGTTAAAATGCTTTTATATATGTGTATGAAAAATGTAGTAGCATATACAAGGCACTGAGAAATTTGAAAAAATGCCTCAAAGAAATGTGGTCTCATGGAATGCATGAGTTTGAATAAAATTGGATTGCAATTTAACTTTTGTCATAGATATCAACAATTAGTTATTAGTTATACAACATGATTTAGTAATGTTTTAAGTTTTAAAGATGTGCAATGCAATACAATAAAAAAAATGAATATGTTTCATAAAATTCTTTGGTAGACATGTATGGAAAATGTGGTAGCATAGACAAGGCAGTGAGCAATTTGAAAAAATACCTCAAAGAAATGTGGTCTCATGGAATACATGAGTTTGAATAAAATTAAATTGAAATTGAAATTTTTTCATAGATATCAACATCTAGTTATTAGTTATGCAACATGAAGTAATGCTTTGAGTTTGAAAGATGTGCAATGCAATGTAATCAACAATATGAATATGTTTCATAAAATTATTTAGTAGACATGTATGTAAAATGTGGTAGCATAGAAATGGCAGTGAATTTATTGAAAAAATGCCTCAAAGAAATGTAATCTCATGGTGATGCATTGATGTAGAGCCAAGGTGGAGATCACTCACAATAATGGAAACTTCAATTCTAAATCAAGGAACTCTTCTTTACAATGCATTCATAAAACTCACCCTCAAGGGTCTCAACCCCTCAATCTTGCATGTAAACAAAAAAAAATCACCAAGACCTCTAAAAAGGTCCTCAACATGCATATAATGACATTTGAATCAGTTGAAAACAATCTCCAAGACAAATTCAATGAAATCTCCAAAACTCACCATTTGGCACAAGCTTTCCTTGTAATAGTGGAAACCCTATTTTTTAGGATTTTGACTAAAATTTTCCAAAAAACATAGAAAAAAATCATGGATTCAAATACCCATTTAATAGATGTACCACATACTAGAAAACCAAATACACTTCCTTAAGATCAAACACCTCAAAATTGGGTTGTTCACAGTTTTAGGCCTCAAATTAGGCCATTTTTACAAAGGGTCTACCTCTAGATCCCACCCCAGACCTTCTAGCCTCAAAAAATTCTTGGTGTAGGTTCCCAAACCAAATATTTTCTAGGTCTCATGACTCCAAATTCTCAAGTAATCCTTCAATTCAAAAAGCCTCCTTGTAGCCTAGACAACTAGGGTTTTAGGAAACCCTTATTGTATCTTCATCTCCCCATCCAATCCTAACCAAACCAACTACTTACAAACCTTTCAATAGGTTCTAATATGCTTAAGGAACACTCACTTGGCCATTAACAATGTGGCTTATTCATTTCATAGGTCTGACCTATCATCTCTTCAAGGAAAAACACACATTTCTTGCCCTTATCTCACCCTTTAAGCCAAGGAATCACTCTGTCACACCTCTTAAATATCATCCCCTACATTCTAAAACATCATCCCATCAAGTTACAATTAAATATAGTATGTGGGATGATGGTTTTTCCATCAAGATAACCACAAAACCTTAAAACTATTCAAGAACCCGATATGAAGTTTTTGATGATTCAAAGCCTTAAAATTTTAAATCAAACCCTATCAAAGCACCAAATAAAATTAAAAAATATTCCTACAGATACATATAAGAAATAAATGCATATGGAGCCTATATAGCCTATACACAGTTGGGAAACTCAAAAAACCAATGAAAACAATGAGAAAATAGAGTAACTTCAACATTTATTTTATTTCCTTGGCTTCAACAACCACAAGTCAAGCCTCTCAAGGCTTTACATAGTATTTTTCAACCTTCTCAAACTAACAAATTCTCCTAGCCACCAAACAAACAACTTTTAAAAACATATAACTATTCGGATTACAAATTTGTTGCATAATGCAACTCACAAATTTGAAACTTTTGGCATTTTCCTACCAATTAAACTAATGACTCTATTACATCATTGAGATACAATCTTTCATGTTTCCTTTTTAGGCTTACAAATTCAATTTGGTGACTCCTTTTAATACAAAAGTACATTGGACCACTAACCATAAGAATTTGTCACTAGGTGGTTAGGTGCTCCCGCACCATGCATGAGAAGAAAATAAAACACGTGGTATCTATTAACAAATGCATGACCTATTTTAAAAAATTACTAATAATTGCATGTGGTATCTAGTAAAATATTTTTTTTGCTATGGTCATGAAGGTTTTATGGCTATGGTTAGTGATCATTACTTACTTTTGTTATTTTTGTGTTTGTGAAAATGTAGCATTTAACATAATGCCAAGGAAATACGCAAAGCCTCTAGCATTGGATGAACATGAAGCTAGAAATGAAGGGAGAAGAGAAACAAAAAGGAAACTTCTTGAAGAAAATAAATTATAGCCCATAGAGGAAGAAATTCCCATGTAATCTAATAGAGATGTCAAATTGGAAGCACAAAGGGACTTAATGCAAAAACTCTGTGCAAGGAGAGAAATGAATCCTGAAGTTGGGGGCACATCATCAACCATAAGTGAAGTACAATGCACACCATCTACAATCTTTCATGTTCAAATTACATCAACAATCACATCTCTAGTTGAAGACACCATCAACAACATGTGGTTTTGAAAGTACATTAGCAAACACATCTATACTCTAATACACTCCACATACCACATCTCAAGTTGGAGGTATACATGTCAATATCAAGGAATCCCATCAATTTCACCTCAAATTGAAGGTATGATATATATCCATGATGTTGTTGATATTCCTAATGTTGACACAACTTTAGCTTTGAGAACTCCTAGAGTTTTGCATAAAAAACCTAAATATTTGATTGATGTTGATGCTAATGTTTTGAAACCAATCCTTAATAAGATTCGAAAATGTACATGTCAAAGATATATGAAGATGATATGAAGTTTATTATTTGAGAAGCTAAGTGAGGATAGAAGCTATTAAATATTTGTTGAAATGATGAGGCAACTAAATTTTAGGAATACCATGAATATTCTTGGTAATAGAACATTGGAAGACTCAAGTGATAAATCTTTGTAAATAATCTGATGAGTGCATATGAGAGCATGGGTTCTACTTCATGCATGAAAGATCTAGTTGTGCCACTCGATGTGTGATGCCAACAACATTGTTAATTAGTCAAACTAGGAATAAGATGAACCTTTCAAAGATGAGTAAATATTTGAAAATAAGTAGATCATCTCTAATGAGAGCCAAAATAAGGTGTGAAAGAGTGGAGGATCTAAATAGCAATGAGTTATGGGCATTCTCGAATAGACTACGGCAAAAAGATAAAGAAATTTCTCAAGACTTGATATCTTTAATACAAGATTTTTGGAAGAATAACATAAGGGTCTCTCCCAATCAAAGAGATGTTATAAGAAGGAGAATTTAATTCAATTATGTGAGCCATATCCAAATCATTTTTTGGATACCACTCAAATCCATTTTTTTGCTAAATTTGTAGAGGTATCCTCAAGTTAAATATGTCAAAGTTTTTTTAAATGCTAAATCCTTTTTATGTCAAAATAAATATCACACACACTACTTGTTGTTGTAGAGTAAATATTGAGTTTTCTAACCATTATGATGTTTATCAACGTATATGTGTAGATATGTATCCTAACAATATTTTGTAGGAATGTAACATAAGGCCTCCACCTAGATCTTCAAGGGATTTCTCATCTACCATTTTGTATGAAAGAGTGGATGGTCAATTTTTTAAAATAAATCATGTTTGGATGGCACATGTGATCATTGTGGTGGCATGGAACATTTTTCAATTTTACAACACATGGCTAGTACACATGCAATTGGAAACAAAATTGTGGAATTTGGAAAATATAAGACAATGGCCTATAGTCTAAGAGATGGGAAAGAAGCAAAGAAGTGTTAATTGGTCAATGATAAGATTCTAGTGTATCAGTTTATGGGAATTTTTTTTATCATGTGGTCTATGAGTATGTAAGGCATATACATAGAGATTGATGGATGGACTTGTAGTTCAAGTTATGCAAGGACATATTTCCACTTCATAACATCATTTTAGTTGTTGACTTCACAGAGAACTACACACTATAGCCACACAATGAGCTGCAATACTACAAATTCACATAGGTTGCTATATTTGTGCATATATCATTCATTCATTCAAATGATAGTACAAAGGATAACATGAAGTACTGAGGGAGTGTCACTTTTACATTACTGATGATCACACACATTCTACAAAGTTTGCGCAAGGTTTCTTTTAGATGTTCTATGATGATTTGGCTAGCAAGTGCATATCATTCAATCAACATATCATATGGTTGGATAAATGTACATCACAATTCAAGAGCTCTAGAATTTTTTACTAGTTGAGCGGGATGCATAGAATTAGTGGTGTTTAGCATATGTGTAATTTACCATAGGCTGGGACATTTGCCAATTTTCCAAAACATGGCTAGTACACATGTAGTTGGAAACAAAATTGTGGAATTTGGAAAATATAAGACTATGGCCTATAGTCTAAGAGATGGGAAAGAATAAAAGAAGTGTGAATTGGTTAGTGATAAGATTCTAGTGTATCAATTTATGGGAAATTTTTGTGATCATGTGGTCTATGAGTATGCAAGGCATACACAGAGATCAATGGTTGGACTCGAGCACATATATTTTAAAGGTTCAATTTTTTAAATTGCATTCTTTCGTAGATTTATACCTTAGCTTCATTCTAACTCATATATTGTAGTTGATGGTTAGACTATATTAGTGTTGAAAGAGTATTATTGTACCCTTCTCAACACATGACTATCCACTATATGCATTGTAGTAACAAAATAAGTAGCATTTTCCTTGCTTGCTTGGATAATTGACATTAAATCTAAACTAATGGTGTCTTGGAGTGGTGTTGTAATGGGTTGTACACATTCACACTATTCTAGGACATTTATTTAACTAAAACATGCCTTAATTGGTCCTTTTCAAAGGTGTTGTAAAGTGTTGTAACACACTTTCACACTTTTCTAGGACTTATTTGCTTAATTTAGCCTAATGGGCCCCTTTTCAATAAAAATTTACATAATGTGTACCTTTTTTAGGTGTTTTAAAGTGTCTTAAATAAATTTTGCACTTATCTAGGTGGTCTTAATTCATTGTGGTTAATTGGAGTTATTAACCCTCTTTTGATTCAAAATTTTTCCTTAATTTTGACACCTCTCAATGATCTTTCCCAACAATCATTAATTAAATATCAAATTATTTCATTGGGAAATATTTAGTCTTGGTAAGTTGAGCTAGGAGCCATTCGATCTTAATGGAAAATGGGTCCTCCCTTAATAGGACCTCCCTTTCTCATTTGATCTAGAATGGGTTTTTGGCCTTTTTTAGCTCCCCAAAGATTGGTCCTAGAAACTTAGCTAGGACCCGGAGCTAAGAGGTGGATGTACCATTGAAGATCTATTAGAAACTATTGTTTACATCATTTTCAAGGATCCTAGATCTACATTCTTCATGGCCACTACATGATAGTTTGTAAATTTGTTTCACAAGACATCATCCAAGGTGATATCATTTTACATTCATGCTTCAATTTCTTCATTTCATCATTTGGTTTAATTACCTACAAGGGATTTGAATGAGGAAAACCCCCATTCACTAACCAAATAACAATTTTTTCTTCCCTTGAGTGTGTGATTGTGGATTTATAGGTTAAAGATCAAGTTGGAGCAAGATTTGGAGTAAAATTGTCAAAGTTGCAAAGTTGCTAAAGTTTTCATTCAAAGTGGAAGATCACAGAAAGATCTCTATATAATTGCATACAGACTTCCAAAAGTTGATAAAAAGGAATTTAAGATTGCAAACATCAGGGAATAGGATCCTAAAATTATTTTTTTGAAACCCTAAAAGGACCCATTCACCATTGAAGGAAAATGAGTCCTCCATATCTCAAAAACAACAACTGTCTGGCTAGGTACATAGCTTTTTATGCTCTGAAAACATTCCTCATAGTTGCTATAATAGTTAGGTTACTTTTTTGGTTATTATTAGCATCATATTTTACATAATTTTAGCTAACTTGGGCTTTGAAAAATTAGTGATCCATCCTCTTGTTCACTCATTTGGGTGGATCCTATTTTACACCATTTCATGCATATTACTATGCATAAGAAATAGCATGACCTTCACTTCATCATGCTTTATCGACCCTACTTTAACCAAAGTTATTACATTGATTTTGTTCTCCCTACCACCTACCATCTTCATTGCTTCCCCTTATTGTCTCATGGCCACTGATGCTTAGAATTTTTTACTAGTGATACAAAATTGTTGATCTTTAAATTTATTCTCCTTTAGCCCTTTGACTAGTATCCTTCTTGACCAATATAACTGTCATCTTCCTTGTTGCCCCTCCTTGTCTCATGGTGTGATTCACAGTCATTTTCAGCTTGGTATAGTGTTAATATAGTGTTATTATAGTCACTTGTGAGGGTTTAACACATGTTAATTATGCAAAGAAACTCAAGTATTTGTTGGAAGTTCCTGTATAGAGGAATAGAATGTAGCCTAGCCTTCATTACCAAGGAATGGACCTTGTGATGAGTATCTCCTATGTTTCACAAGTGGAGTTAATATTGTGCTTCACATTCTTGATGAAAGAAACCCTTCAATACAACAATCATGCTAAAGATGCCCCATATTGTTGTCTTATGTGAAGCATTAAAATTCATAATAATGTATTTCATAGGTGGTAGCACACGTAAATTTTTCAAAAGGATAATGGTCTAAATGAAATTCAGAAGGATAATGCATCTAATCCTTTTATAAGACTGCTCATGAATTGAGGTGACATAAAACATTATTGGAATCACACACCTCTATTTTTGTGTAGCTTAAATTAGTGTAACTGATTTGTAATGAAAATGGATGAGCCATGTAGGAAACAACAAATGTTGAAGTTGAAACACATCATAATAGGAATGGACATAGTTCATTTTTTCCTCCACATTTAAAGACAAAGGACTTTTTGCATATTGTGAGTTTTTTATTAGGAAGTGAACACTCTTAGGCATTGAAATCATTGTCAACCACTTTGTCAATGTAGAATGCCAATCCAAATACTTGCAAAAAACAATAAACAAACACATTAGATGTTCATATGCAAGTAAGAACAAGGATTCCCCATGAAATCCATTAACAATACTCAAAATAGGAATGAAAACATGAATATAATGAAAGAACAAGAAAGTAGATTAAATCCTATTGAAAATAATGCAAACTCTTGATCCCATGGGGGAATTGGTGCTAATTTGATGTGAAAATTGGCCCTTTCCCAACTCCAATGATGAAATGAAGATTATTGATGAAAGATGCATGCTTGTGGTGATGACTTCAATGGAGCTCCATATTGAAAATCTACAAAAAATCCTAACTATGCTTGGATGAATTTTATGATAGATTGCTATGGATTTGAGTATAGTAAGTTTACTTAAGTGCTGGATGATCAAATGAAGAATAAAGCCTCTTATTTATAGAATATTAAGTTGAAGAGATGTAAAAAATGGAGCAATGTGGGACTAAGAATGTACCAATGGCAAGATTCCACTTGTCAACATGTGAATGGATGAAGGATGTGCAAGTTTTGAAGAATGTGTCAATAAATGCATATATTTGAAATTTGAAATTGATGAAATGACATGTAAGAGGGAAAGAAAATGCATTGAATGCCACTTGGCTCAAGGAAAAAGGACTTATTAGGTGGAGTAAATGCCTTGTTGGAAGGACAAAGTCGACTTGGATTTTGAATTCAAATTTGAGGAATATTCCTTTAGTATGCCTTTTGAGAGAAAATAGAGATTTAATAAATGAATTAAATATATTTTCATGTGCAAATTGCAAAAGCTAGAGGATGGGACATGAGAAGAGATTAAATTAATCAAGGTTAATTAATTTAATGAGAGATTAGCTAATGTGACAAATTTGACTTACATTGATGGATTGATTTAAATCAAATATGAGAAGAATATGATTTAGAGACAGTTAAATAAATATTTTTTATTTATTTAACTAAAGAAGGTGAAAGTTAGATTAAATCAAACAAATTTTAATTTATTTAATTCAATAGGATGACTTTAGAGATTTAATCAACTAAAATGAATTATTTAATTAAATAGAGATAATTAGATTAGGTTGATTGATTTAATTAATGGAATAGAATGACTTAATAAAATAGATGATTTAATTAATTAAGGGAGGAAAATTGATGAATTTAATCAAATAAGGGAATTTGATTAAATGGTTAGATCAAGGATGATGTAGGATGAAATGGTGTTAATGGTCGAGATCATATGTGCGACATCAATTAGTACATTTTCTATGTCTACATTTTTCTCCTCTTTCAAGCATTGTACTTGCTGTGTTGTTTCAAAGAATAAATTGTCTCGATCAAAAGATAATTTTTTATTTAAAAAAAAAAAAATTCCCACTACTGCCTTGGTGAAGGAAATATGCCGATATACTGCTCCCTCAAGAGATTGGATGAAAATTCTAATTTTTGGGTGATCTCGCAAAGAAAGAGGACAAGGTGGCCGATAGGTCCAAAAAGGGTCCAGGAGGTCAAAAAATGAGGTAAAATGCCAAAAAATAGTGTAAAATGACCTTCATATGGATGAAAACAGGTTCAGGGGACCTAGACCTCTTTTGGATGGCCAAATAGGGTCAAAAATAGGCTTAAATAGGTCTTAGGCGACTACTTCCAATTCATTTACACACATAGCCTTTAGAATTCCTTGAGATTTGAGCCCTAATACCTAGACTAGATGGCACAACGATAGCTCCTGATGCACATTTATGACCGAGTTTGGACATACTAGTTGTTGTGCATGGTTTGTACACATGCCCCATTGTAGGCAGGGACCCCTTTTTTTTCACTCTTGATAGGCTACTTTGCTCCTATCTTTTTTGTGTGCCCCATTTTCCAAGACCAAATTGGTCATGTGCCTTCAAATGATCAAATTCCCCTTACCAAATTCACCCACTTAGGTATTCAAATCCATAGAGAAATGAAGTCCCCCATCCCTTTTTTGCCCATTGTCTTGTTTTTGCTAACTTGGTCCCTGATCGCTTGATTCACTTTTTTCTACATTTTTTACTTTGGGGCCAACTTTTTGGTGGATTTAGGATGTGTTCTTGGTGCCTAAGTGAACTGCCAAGGTTTCCTCAACGTTTCATTAAGTTTCGGTAGTTTCAGAACTTTCCCTCTAAAACTCCCTTCCTCTTTAGCTATTTTGGAAACATTTGTGGACCCTTGCTGGTCCAGTTTCCACATTTTTTACTTTGGGGCCAACTTTTTGGTGGATTTGGGATGTGTTCGTGGTGCCTAAGTGAACTACCAAGGTTTCGTCAATGTTTTGTTAAGTTTCGGTGGTTTTAGAACTTTCCCTCTAAAACTCCCTTCCTCTTTGGTTGTTTTGGAAACATCCATGGACCTGTGCTGATCCGGTTTCCACATTTTTGACTTTGGTGCCAACCTTTTGGTGGATATGGGATATGTTCATGGTGCCTAAGTGAACTGCAAAGGTTTCGTCAATGTTCCATTAAGTTTCGGTGCTTTCAAAACTTTCCCTCTGGAACACCCTTCCTCTTTGACTATTTTGGAAACATCTGTGGACCCCTGCTGGTCCGATTTCCACATTTTTGACTTTAAGGAAAACTTTTTGGTGGATTTGGGATGTGTTCATGGTGCCTAAGTGAACTGTCAAGGTTTTTTCAATGTTCCTTTAAGTTTTGGTGGTTTCAGAGCTTTGCCTCCCTTTAGATGTTTTAGAACATTCGTGGAGCCCCGTTCGACCCAACCTCTGGAGCCCGACCCCTTTGTGGCCATTTTCGGGACTCCGACCCTTCATGGAAATTTTGAACATCCATGGAGCCTTGGCGACCCAGCCTTCGGAGCTTGGCCCCTCTGTGGCCGTTTCTAGGACTCCATCCCTTTGTGGTCATTTTCAACATTCATGGACCCCCACCAGTCTAGTTTCCATATTTTTGACTTTGGAGATAACTTTTTGGTGGATTTGGGATGTGTTTGTGATGCTTAAGTGAACTGCCAAGGTCTTGTCAATGTTTTGTTAATTTTTTGGTGGTTTCAGAGCTTCATCCCCCTTTGGTTGTTTTAAAAGATCTGTGTAGCCCCGACGACCCGACCTCTAGAGCCTGGCCCCTTCGTGGCCATTTTCGGGACTCTGTCCCTCTATGGCCATTTTGAACATCTGTGGAGCCTGACCCCTCTATGGCCATTTCTGGGACTCCACCCCTCCATGGCAATTTTTGAGACCCAGCCCCTCCGTGGCCATTTTGAGCATCTAGTTTTTGTCAAACGAGTCCAATCTTAAGGAAGTTTTTTGGGAACTCTTCCTTCCCCTTTTCCCATGTGCTATAATTGAAAAATCTTGGTTTTTCTAAGTTTTGTGAGGTTTGGGAACTTCCCTTTTGTTTGCTATACCTTGTTCGTTACCTGCCCACTTGGGCCCGCATTAATGTTTATTGTCCAAATGAGCTCCAAATATGAATATTATGATCTTTTGATTATGCATGGATGGATCTAACAAGGATTTTGTAGGATTTGACTAATGTTTTCCTTGATTTCTGGTATGAAAGAACTTACAACAATTCACGTTTGCAGGATTCAAGAAGCCTACCATGGGTTCGTTGAGGAGACCGATGGAGAAAGCTGAATAAGGAAAAGTGCATCGCTCCTATCACCATCCATTTCATGTTCGCCTCTCCCCTTAGCACCCACCAATAGGGTCAGTGTTAGAATAAGGTCTATGCCAAGGAATTCAAGGACAAAAATGCAAGGGGTTGGCCTTGAAGAAGGCATAAGGGGTTGTCTGCTTGGATCAGGAGCAACCAATCAATTGATGCCAATCATCAACGGGATTGTTTGATCCAAGGAAGAAAACTACAAACACATCAAATAAGAGGGAATCTTTCAAGCAGTTTCAACTACAGTAAAAGGGAAATCAACTAAATGACAAAATTGTTATAGCACTTGAGCACTAGATGACAAAACAGGGAAAAGAGAAAGATGTATTTTAAAATTGGTGAATATTGTGGGGTAGGTGAAACTTGAATACAAATCAAATTTGGGCCATTCATTTTCACTTTGGAAAACTATAAATAGGGGCTTGACCCTCATTTGTAAGGGTTGGAGAACTAATGTAAAGACATTCTAAGGCAATAGAAAGCAACATTTCATGATTTATGGGTGTTCCTTTTGAGTTTTCTCCTTATGTATGAATGGTTCAACTTCCATAGCAGTTTTAGCTATAGATTCTTTAATGGAGGTGATAATGGAAATTGTTGTTATGGTATTTGATGAACTTTTAGCCCATACTTTTAGCACTTGTTGAAAAACTACTGTGTAAAGTTAGCCCAGGCTTCTTGATTTCAATGTTGTAACTTAGTTCAATCACATGTGCATGATGTGTATATGCAATTTGAAAATCAATAGTCCTTAGAAGATTGCACTAGTTTTGTGCAATTGTAGGTTCTCTTGGCCAAGAAAAACCTAGTTTAGGGAGTTTGTCTACTATAGTAGCCTCCATGATCATTGTTCATTTGTAGTTTCAGATTTATGAACCTTCTCTCTTCCCTGCCCTTTTTCCTTTTTTTTAATAAGTACCTTAGGAAAGGTTCATTGCACATTGTAAAGCTAAATCCAATGATAAAATGGAGTTCAAGACTATTGTTTGAACCTATAGCAAATGCACAACAAATTCTCCATCTTAGGAACTCCATTTCAAGACCCAACTTCCCATGCTTTGTAACTCATCTGTAAGTCCGCCTTGTGATTCCAACAAAATAACATCAAACAATTGAGATATTCCAAGCACTATCAAGACCTGACATTAGAGACATTGGGATAGTGTTCTACAATCTGATTGTGGAAGATTGTCTTTCAAGAGAGGTAGTGCACCTACACACTACCTATGTTGAGAAGTGCATGAAAAACACATCAACACCAGTGACCTCCCGACACTGGGGCACTGGTAAGTGATCCTTACTTGAGCTTCATTTTTCATTTTACATGTTCATTTATTTCTTCCAAACTTACTTTTCCAGGAACGGTGCTATATAGCACCGCTCAAAATTTTAAACTGCACCACTTAGTTCTCAAACTAAGCTGCCATCACAAGGTGGATCACCGTGGTGGAGTTTGGAGCTTGGGAATAAACTTCAAACTCTGATGCATATGTGAAATGCAACACTAAATTCTAAACTCTGACGCAATGGAAAAATTAAGAATTAGGGTTTGGGAAGCTTAAGCAAAGTGCAATGCCATGGTGCAGTTTGGGACTTGAAGGTGCCAGTATCAAGGTTTACAAATTTCAAACTGCGATGCTTTCATAGTTTACAATGCTAGGCTAGTTTCTTGAACACTCAGGATAAATTTTTCTTGACAATTTTAGCACAGTGACCTTTCCTGATGTAGGAGGCAGCGAGGGAGCTCTATTCTTGTGAGCATAGATCGTAGGAGATATTCGACTACTTGCGAGATCTAACTGATAGGGAGTAGGACCAACTTTGTGATATGGGGATATGGTACATTTCCTATGTAGCACCTATGTGGACCCATCTCGGCATGATGTTTGCACTTTTCGAGAGAGGGAACAATGAGAAATCCTCCTTTCATCTTCCCACTAGTGAGGCCACCATCACCTTGGAGGACATGTGGCACATCCTTAGGTTGTCAATACACGGTCGATGAGTTATTCATGATATGGATGTTGGATGGGATGCTTTCCATGCATTCTTGGCCACAAAGGATGTGATATACTGTGAGGGCCATATCAAGCCAGAGTGCCACAAGATGCTCATGACACCCTTCCAACTAGTGATTGTTGCCATCATCTCAGGTCTTGTCACTCTAGATCGAGGAGGTCGATACTTTAGTCCTAGTTGGGGGCTTTGTTGGGAGTGGATGGTTTGTGATAGACCACTCCATTTTTCATGGGGTCTCATTCTTCTTGCCTCCCTTTATAAGTATTTACATGAGTACATATACTTGGACAATAGGGCACTTGGTGCAGGTGTCACACTCCATGTGTGGGCATGGGAGCATATCTCCATTCTTCGGTTGTGGATTGTTCTAGCTCCAGTCGAGCCCAATGATCTAGTGGTTTCAAATTATAGGGGTGGTGTGTCCTTCACACACATAGGTGAGCATGTGATCCCTCACTAGAGGAGGGTCATTGATGAGATGATGGTGTTCACATGGTGCCCATACCTTGGTCTACCCAAATGGGCTGATGATGTTCAACAACTATTCTTTTCTTGCCAGGACCGGCTTATGTAGGGGTGGGAGCATACTATGATCAAGACGTATTTATGGAGATGAGTTTAGCACTAGTTTGTTGAGGTATAGGATAGAACAGATGATGGCTATGTGGCCATCTTTTCCAAGAAAGTGAGCCAGGGCTCATGGGGATGGTACATTCCTACCTCCAAGGCAGTGGATAATTTCAAGTAGCTAGTGGCCTAGCCATGGGCATATGATCAGGGAGTTGCAGATCCAGGGGTGAATCAGGCCTACAAAGATTTATTTTGACCACCTCTATGATTGACAGTTCTAGGTACACCCTCCACTTGATGGAGAGTCGAGGGGAGGGGGGCAGGTTGAGGACAAGGAGGTGGCAATCCTCCAATAGGTCAGGGGGTACAAGACTAGCTACTACAGATTCAGATGGATTAGCCTCATGTTGATGTACACATGTAGGAACAAGATCAGGAGCTGGACAATGGACATGATGGGCACTAGGATCGGGTTGCTACCCCACCATGAGACCAAGGTGAAGACCAGCCTCATGGGAAGCCTCCACCAGTATAGCCAGTGAGTCAACTGGATCCGAGGGACATTTATATATTATAGTTGTAGGCCCAAGTCCAAGCCTTGATAGAAAAGAGGGACCAGGCTCATGCAGAGAGAGATCAAGAAATTATTGAAAGGTAGGCCATAGAGTTATAGGCAGCCACAAAGTTGGGCCACAAACAACAGCTAGAGAGTATGGCGGCTTCCTCCTCTCATAGCATAGTGTCTCTTTGCTCATACAGGGAAGCCATCCAGGAGGTGGATTACTATTGGTTGCTTTACCATCAGGCCATACCTAGAGCAACCCGGGCCCCAACTTTTTCATAGCGGACCAGCCACAAACCAACAGAGAGTCATGGTGACAGAGGTGAGGGCCACAGACATGAGGGTTAGATCTCCTTTTTGATCGAGACATTATTCTTATGTACCTTATGGGCTCACTTTTTATAGCCCCATGGGCCTTTGTACTTAGTGGCATACACATGTACAGTGATCCGATTATTATTTTGTACTATGATAATTACTTGATGATATATATGAGATGATGATGTTGATGTGATGTGTCATGTACCATTTATTTATTATGCATTTGTGGATGGTTCTATTTATATATGCGATGCAATAATGTTATGGTATTATGATGTATGTGATGGATATACTATGTATGGATGCATTTCTTTCTGATGATGTATGTGTTATGTGATGGTTATGCAACTAACAGATCTATACTATGCCTTTAATGAATGATGGCATATGATATGCATTTGTGATATGTGATATAGATGTTTATGATTATGCATTTCTCTTGTAGTACCTATTTATGTATTTTTTTATGATGACCAGTGTAATGTATATGATGATTTATGTATGTTGATGCAAATTTGACGATTTATGCTATGAAACAATTTCTTTTTCTATATCTTTTTCTATTATGATGGTGATGATGAAGTGAATGCAATGATCATGATATGTGGCTATGCAATAATGAATGTGTGTTATTTTCCATGTATGATATGCACTTATGACAATGTTATATAATGATGTGATGTGATGTTATATATATGAAATGATATGTTACGCAAAATGGTATGGAGATGATAATTTATGATGTATAAAATGATATGTGAGTAATGACCTTATGATGTATATGTGATGGAATAATGAATGCTTTTATGATATTTTTTATATGATTATGGATGATATGTATGCACTTAATGCAATGGGTTATTTATAATGCTTACATACCTATTATGCTTCATTTAATTATGCACTGGATGCTTATAATGATATGGGATGACTTATGAAATGTTTATGCAAAATGATTGTAATGTGGTGATTTATCAAATGTTGAGAATAACAAATCTATATTATATGATGATGGAGATTTAATACATATGAGATGATCATTGTTTCCTATATGATATGCAAGTATGCTGACAATTTGTGGATGCAAGACTAATGATGATGGTGATTAACTATCATAGTACCCTGTTAGCATGAAAAGTGAGAAGGAATGAAAGAAAGAAGAGATTTCAACAAGACAAAAGGTGATGATGATGATGAATATCTATTGTGGAGTTGGGATTTTCAAAGGGAAAATTATCTTATTTTTGATAACACACATAAATACGATACATCAAGGTATTAAGGACCAAGATGACTTGGTATCTAGTGCGATGGATTTTGACTTAACAATCAGATAGGAGTATCTTGTTCACACTTGACATATGAAAACCTTACTAGGATGCACTTTAGGTATTTCACACATCTCGGACCAAAACATAGGAAGGAAAGCCTTCATATGTGGTCAACAAGTTATCTAAAACACCCTCCATACATACCTAATAAAGCAAGTATGTGCCAAGTTATATTACAATAACTCCCAACAAGCGCAATAGATAAAATATAATGATCATTGCCCCATTCCTATCTCTCTAAATCCCTTCATTGGGGACATCATTGAGAGGTCCTTGGAATGAGAACAATAAGCTGAATCAAAAGACAAAGATACAATAAACAAACAAGATAATGTTCTTTAATACCGCTAACCAAAAGGAAATATGTTTTTAATGATAAAAACTAGAACTATTACCAAAAGATAGTGCCTATTGTAGGAAGGATACAGGACTAGGACATATTAGTGGATGGCGACACACCATTTCATTTATCCAAAGTGTTCTTTTTGATAAATAATGCCCATTGTAGGAAGGATACATCCTAGGACATGATGTTATTAGATGATTGATGTGGGACTAATTGGATGATAGGCTATTGACACAAAGAGTTGACTAACTTGTTTATGTAATGACCTAGTCTTGAGACTTTGATGTTTTGAGTTTTCACTTTTAACCTGCTAGACTTGTTTTTGACTGTTTTACCAAAGGTTTAGGATGACAATCATTTATTATGAGTGATGTTTATTGTAGGTGAATGTGAAATGGGATGGATGGATTTTTTCAAATATTTGGATGTTTTTGGAGCTTTGAAAATGTTTTGAGGCTATTTTTGGTATTTTTGAGATTTTACAAATGTTTTGATTTTATATTTTCAAATATTTTGGGGTTTTTTGAGATTTTTACCAAGAGACTAACCTAAAGAACTATCCTAGGGGCCTCAGGGGCTAATTAACAGATTAGCCTTGCCTACGTTATACACATAGAGACCATGTAGTTTGACTGATGACTTGACTGATTTACAGATGAAGATATACATGATGAAATGTTAGTTTATTGTGATGGACCCCTAAAGGATTGACCTAAGTGTCTTAGGGGATGATCAAAGATCAACCTTGCCTATGTTCAAGGCTCAAAGACCCATAGTTCGACAAGATGACTCTATTTTTGAATTTTTGTCTGACTTTCTAACTTGTTTTTTGGATTTTGATATGTTTTGAATGATTTTTGGATTTTTTGGTTTTATGAATGTTTCTGGGTTTTCTAATTTTCTGATGTTTTTGGATTTTCTAATTTTAGGACCTCAAGAAAATCCATGAATCCAATTTGATGAGAACATGCCCCCAATGTGATACAATAGACTACTCTAATAAAAGCAAGAGCAAATGACCTTGAGGATGGGCCAAGGAGTACCAGGAGGGATCATGATATGAACATAGGACCAAGCTATGATGCAGATGTGGGTGGATGATGGATGGAGATATGGAATGTGATGGAGATGGATGTGTAATGAATGGATGATGCAGTAAAAGTTGTGAAGCTCTTGGTGGATGGAAAGTACTTATTACACAAGGTGCCTATTTGCCAAGTTTTCACCAAGGTACTTGTCATAAGTGCCACTGAAGTGGTTTTCTCCATAGGACGATTTTTCTCTTTACTATTTTTTGAATCCTTTTTCTAATTTTTTTGGATTTTTTTTTTGAGTTTTTTTTTTGTTGTCACCAAGACACCTATTTTCCAAGTTTTCATCAAGGTGACCCTTTTTTTAGAACATTTTCTATTTTTTTGTTTTTTTGGTTCTAGACCTTGCAAGATTAGACATAAAACTTTTTAAGATGAGAGTTTTTCATGGGCTCCTATAGAGGCTCACCTTCCAATATTGATATATGACATGCCCCTGAATTATAGCTTGATGTGATAACAAATGGTCCCAACCAGTTGGGTTCAAATTTTCCTTTGTTGTTTGGAATTGGGGCGTTCTTCTAATTCTCCTTTAGTACTAGTTCTCCAACTTGGAAAGTCTTGCTTCTAATTTTCTCATTATAGCTCCTCTTGAGCTTGTTTTGATAGACTTGCAAATGATTTAAAGTGTCTACATGATGCTCATCTAGTAGCTCAAGCTCATTCATTCTTGATACTTGGTATTCTTCATCTGTGATGAGGGTTTGCAGTGATATTCTTAGTGATGAGAGCTTGATCTCAATGGGAATTATGGCTTTTGATCCATAGACTAGGGAGAATGGGGTGACACCAGTGGGTGTGTGGATGCTAGTTTGATAGGACTAGAGGGCGAGATTGAGCTGTAGATGCCAGTCACGACTTGCATCATTAACTATCTTTTTTAGAATTTTTAGGATGGTTTTATTGGTGGCTTCTACTTGGCCATTTCCTTGGGGATAATATGGGGTGGAGAAGTGATGTTGTATTTTTATTTTTTTGCATAATTCATAGACCTTTTGATTCTTGAATGGTGTCTAATTATCTGAGATAATGGCTTGTGGGACACCATAGCGATAAATGAGATAGTTCAGAATGAACTTTGATATCTACTTCCTGATTATATGGCATAGGTATGGCTTCCACCTGGACATGGTAAAGTACTCAGTGGTGGTTATGATGAACTTTTTTCCATTAGATGAAGTGGGAGTTATTTTTACAATGAGATTGATTCCCCACTATGAAAAGAGCCATGGTGTGATGATGGGATGAAGGTATTGAGCTGGAGCATGGATGAGGTCCCCATGTTGTTGACATTGTAGGCACCTTTTGATGTAGTCATGTTCTTCTCTTTCCATTGTAGGACAACAATACCCCATCCTCAATAGTTTCTTGGCCAAGGTCTTTCCACTTTAGTGCAAATCACAAATCCCGTTATGCACCTTAGTTAAAGCAGTCAAGGCTTTGTTAGTATTAAGGCAATGTAATAAGGTTCCTTCTATGCTTCTATGGTATAATGTATTTCCTAGGATGACAAACCAAGATGCTTTCTTGAAAAAGCTTCTTTTTAGGCTCGAGGGTAAGTTGGCAGGTAGGACACCAATTCGTAGGTAGGTATAAATATCATGGTACTAGGGATCTCCAGGACTAATGATTTAGCACACAAATTCTGACTCTAGTACCTTGAATGTGGGAACAAGAAGCTCCTCTACCAAGAATTCATTTTTGAGGATGTTGCGAAGGATTTCCAATAAGGATCCAATTGTTGTCATGGCATCCAAAGCTCTGTTGTTTGCTCTAGGAATTTTTTCAAATGTCATCATGATGAAGGATTATTTGATAGTCTCCACCAGTTTCTTGTATAGAGTGAGCTTATCATCCTTAGTTTGGTATTCACCATTCACTTGATTTATTATCAGCCAAGAGTCTCCATATACTCTAAGGGCCATGATGTGCCACTACACTTCTATTTTGAGGCCTATGGTTAAAGCCTCATATTCTAAAATATTGTTAGTGCAGTGGAATGCCAATTCATAAGATCTAGGAATACAATCTCCCTATGGGGTGATGAAGAAAACAACAAATTCTGATCCGTGCTACATGTATGAGCCATCAAAGTAGAGTTTCTGGTGATCAACTATGTTGAGGTTGAAGATGGATTCATCTGGAAGTTCTGATATAAGTGGATTCTCTGAATATATTGGTGCTTCTATAAGTTGATCTGCTATGACTTGGCCTTTGATTACTTTCCACTCCACATATTCAATTTCATACTCTGCTAGTATCATAACCCATTTAGTCATTCTTCCTGTGAGCATTGCTTTTGACAGTAGGTACTTGAGGGGATCAATCTTGGCGATGAGTTTTATTGTGTGTACCAACATGTAATGTCTGAATTTTTGTGAAGAAAAAACTACTGCTAGACATGTTTTTTCAATTAATGAGTAGTTTAACTCATGGCCAACTATTGTTCTACTAATTTTCTATCCCATTTTCAACATGCTGAGCTAGGAGAGCCCTAAGGGCCACTGCTATTGATAACACATATAGGATCAATGGATTTCTAGGGATCGATGGCATAAGGACCAGTGGTGTAAGAAAATATTCTTTGATCTTATTGCAGGATTCCTCACACTTATCATCCCACTTGTACATTATTCCCTTGTGAAGTGGGTGAGAATACAAGATTTTCTTATCTACCATTTATGTGATGAATCTTTGAATGGACTGAAGCCTTCCCTAGAGACATCTCAATTTTTTCAATGTATTGGGTGCTTCCATTTCAAGGATTTCTTTTACCTTGGTAGGGTCTACCTCAATACCTCTCATTGAAACTATGTATCCTATTAACTTTCCTGATTGTACGCTGAAGACACACTTCTTGGATTTAATCAGACCTTGTATTGCTCTAGCCTTTCAAAAATAGTACTCAAGGTTTCTATGTGATCCTTCCTCTTTCTATATTTGACTAGTATGTCATCAACATAATACTTAATAGTTTTATGGATGATGTCATGGAAGATTAATGTTGTGGCTCTTTGGTATGTTGCTCCTGCATTCTTTAAGCCGAATGGCATCATATTCTAGCAGTAAGTCCCCCATGGACAAGTGAAGGTAGTTTTGTGTTGTTCTTCCTTAGCAATCATTATCTAGTTGTATCCTGAGAAACCATCCATCAAAGAGAGCATTTCATGTCCTGATGTCATGTCTACGATCATGTCAATGTTGGGCAACAAGAAATCATCTTTTGGACATGCTTAGTTTAAGTCCCTGAAATCTGTGTAGATTTTGATGCTCCCATCTATTTTTGAAATAAGAACTAGATTGGATACCCACTAAGGGTAGTCAATTGGTTGTATGAATCCTATGTTAATTAGCTTCTTTAATTCCATTTTGACTATTAAGGAAATCTGAGGGTGTATTTTCTTGAGTTTTTGTTGGATAGGCTTTGCTTTAGGATACACTACTAGATGATGAAGTACAATCTCTGGGTCAAGCCTAGACATGTCTTCATAGCTCCATGCAAAATTAACTTGTCTTTGTATCAAGAAGGCTACTATGAGCTCTTGTTCCTTTGATAGTAATGACTGCATAGAATGTGATGCGTGGTGTCTGTTCTGTTCCTAGGTTGACTAGATTACACTTTTCGACTAGGACCGCTAAGTTTTCTTGATGGAGAACTTTGAAAGGAAGATTGAATCCCCCATCCTTAGGTGCCTCATAGAGGTTTTCACCATTGGATACATCCTCTCTTTTTATTATTTTCAAGTTAGAGAGTACCACAATGTGGTTTTCACTCACTAACCTAGAGATTATTCTCAAATTTTCACTTTTGTGACTAAGGGATTTAATCATTTTCCCATAGTATGCATGTGTATCTAGCTCAATGAAAAATATTTCTTTGTGATCCCCACACAAAATATTATCTTGTAGCCCCATGAACTATGAGAGAACCTCATTATTTTCAAATGTGTCAAGAATTGGTGGTCCTCGTTGGTCATAATCAGTGAGTTGTGGGTAGACAACATAGATTTCATGGTTTTGATTTTCAGACTCATAGGATAAGGTGCTAATCATAAGGAGTGAGGAGTTCTCAAAAAGCATAGGTAGGTTGGTCATGGGGTCTTCATCATCACTACTACTACAGAAATTAGCTATGTCAAAAGTGAAATTATCTATGATGTGGCTAGTGGATACAAGAAAGTGAAGTTCAACTAGTGTTGGTTCACAGGGAGTCTTAACTGCTTTAATTGGGGAACCTCATCCACGTATGGTTATACTAGGAGGGGTACATCTAAGCCAATATTTCTCATTCCCGTCTTAGGAATGAGGGGTATTATAATCCCATTTTCATTTTTCCCTAGTTTCCAATTTATGTCATAGCCCATTGTGAGCATCATTTGCAAACCTTTGCTTCTATCATCCATTGGTAGATTAGTTGTTGGTCCATTATCTTGGTATAGAAGATGAGATGGGTCCTATTCTATGACTTCTCGGCTGACATCTCCCCAACTTTTAAATTTTGGATAGTCTTTAGTGGATGTTTGAGAAGTGGAGGCTTCATTTGATTGTGGACGTCCTCATGATCTAGGAGATTGTGGTAACTCTCCTACCACAAAGGAATTTTTGGGAATCATATAGTTTTCACAACCATTGTCCTAGATGATGACTTTGATATTAGAGATGGTAGGGATGGTGATATTGGCAGGTGTCTCTGTCACGAAAGTGGAAGTGAGAGTGGCCGGATTAATGTACGGTGTTGATGGGCCTTCATCATTTTTAGGCACTTGAGGGATTTTGTAGTATTTTTCCTCAAGGTTCTTGCACTAGGAGAATGGTTCAAGATCTCCATGGATGGTGACCTCTTGTCCTTCATATGTAAATTTGACACATTGATGGAAGGTTGATGCCACTACTTTCATTGCATGGATCCATGGACACCCCAGGAGAATGTTATAAGGAAAGTCAAGGTTTAGGACTTGACAAGTTTTTTCCATGATATTTGGCCCTACTTGAATAAGGATTTGGATTATTCCTTGGGACACTCTTTCTTGATCATCATATGCTTTGATTGTAATACCTTTTCCTTTGTCGATAAAATTCTCTGAGATTTTTAGGTTTTTAATGAGATTAAGGGAACAAATATTCAAGCCTGCACCTCCATCCACCAAGACTCACTTGACTTTATTTTTATGCACCAAGAACTCTAAATGGAGTGCACAGTTGTGAGATGGTTTAGCAGGAAAATCTTGATTGGAAAATGTAAGGAGATTCAGGGTGATGATGTTTCTAACCATAGCTTAGAATTGTTACACATCAAGATTTGTGGGGACGGTTGATAAAGCCAATGCTTCCTCAATGATTTTCTTGTGGGTGGATGAGATTTTTAATAACTCCATGATGGAGATTTGTGTTGGGGTTCGTTTTAGCTGATCAAGGACATTGTAAACATTGGGAATAGATTTTGGGTTGGGTGCGAGTGCTTTGTTTGGCTTAGATGACCCTACAATGGTAACTTTTCCGCCTCTTATGGTGACTCCACAATTGGCATAGGCTCCTTTGATGGTGATGGTAGCATAGTAGTCATCTAGGGAAGTGATGAAATGATCGTACACATGATTAACATTTTTGAAGGTATCTTTCCCTTTACCAGTGTTATTGTTCCCTTTATTGTTATGGTTAGGCATTAGATTCATTTATATTTTGAGATTTTGATTTCCTAGTGGTTGTTCTACATTTATGATTCTTTGATCAATGAGGTCTTGGACTAGGTTCTTTAACCTCCTACAATTGTTAGTGGTGTACCCTTTGATTTTGTGGAAGTCACAGAGTTTATTTTCATTATACCAAGGAGGTTTCACATTTGGTTCCTGGTAATTCTCATAGGTGGGAGCCTTGATGAGGTTTTCATTTATTAGTTTCTTCATGAGGACTTCGAGTGGTTCCCCAAGGGTGGTGTACTCTTGCTTGGTGGAATTCTTGTTTTGTTGGGGCAGTCCCCTTTGATCATTGATGTTGTTGATTATTTGATTGTTTGGTTGTTGTGTTGTTGTGTTAGCTTGATGGTTGTTTTGATGATGGTTTTGTATTTGTTGTTGTGGTGTGGGTGTGTTTTTTTGAGGGGCATTGATGACAACTTTGGCATCGACAACACCATTGTTGGTAATATTTTTGTTTCTTGCCCATGTGCAAGCTTTGTCATTGTAACTGGTGGATGGGTGATTATTTTTTTGTTTGGGATATGAAGTTGATCCTCCATGTTGTGTCATAAGGGCTCATTCGATGCTGAGCACCTTGTAAATGAACTGGTTATACGTGGTGATCCCTTGGACTTTGAGATGGAATGCTAAGAGGTTGTCAAGGTTGGATATGATAGTGCACACTTTTTGTTCCTTGGGCATAACCCATTTGCTTCGATTGGCCTTGGATCACCATCCTTGTAGAAATGAAGTGAATTATTCATTCTTACCTTGTTTCAAAGCTAATAGTTCCTCTAGAATGACATCCATAGTGATATTGCATGCGTAGTTTTTGATGAATGCATCTATGATTTCTTGGAATGTCTTGATTCTTGTAGGTAGGCGAGAGAACCATTTCATGGCATGGCCAGCCAAACTCCTAGGAAATAGCCACATAAGATAAGTATCATCATATGCGACTTCCATACAATGAACCTAGAATTCCCTAATGTGATCTTTAGGGTTTCCCATCCCATGGTTTTTATCGAATCTGGGGATCTCAAATCCCTTTGGGAATGGTTTCATCACAAGGATCCTATTGAATGGATAAGGACACAAGTTGTCAGATGTTTTCGTGGTTTGCCCTGATTGAAGATCAAGCACTTGTTGTGAGAGTAATTTTATTTTTGTTGTGACATCATTTTGTAGATTAGGGGGTGGGATGAAAGAGTTATGAGGTGGTTCATTTGTTGATGGGATGGGTGGATTGGTTGATGTGGTGATTGGTGGTATTTTCATATTCTACTGAGCCATGTACACTTGTACTTATTGTTGTATCAATAACACTTGTTGTTGTATCAACAACATTTGTTGTTGTATCAACAATTCTTGTTGTCGGTCTTGTTACTACTATGCTAGAATTGTTGTTGTTGAGCCTGCTATTGTTGTTGCACCAACAATGCTTGTTGTTGTGATGCTAGTTTGGATGCTTCTTGTTTTTCTTGATATTGCTTTAGTGATTGTTGATATGGTTGGTACTGGGCGGCTTGTTGGTGTGAAAATATTGTTCTTGTGCTTGTTCTTGTTGTGCTTGATATTGGGCTTGGGCTTGAGCATGTGCTTGAGATTGTTCCTAAGCTTGAGATTTTGTAGCTTGTCGTTGTTGTTGTTGTTGCAATAAGATTTGGGCTTGAGCAGCCTATTGTGCTTGTAATGCAACTTGAGCAACTTGAGCGGCTTGCTAAGCAGCTAGTTGAATGGCTTATTATTTTTGTACTCTTAGGAGTGACTTTTGATAGGAAGCTTTTTGAGTGGCTTGCAACACAATACTATATTGGTTTGATGTATTGGAGCTTGGTGGTGGTCACAGTGGTGGTGGATTTAGAATGGTGCTGGTTGTGGTGGTGAGAGATGTTGTCATGTTGATGGTTGGGGTTTGAGTGGTAGATGGTGCAATTGATGTGGTTGGTCCTTGAGAGACCATGTTTTGAGGGATGGTTGATGATGTGGTGATTTCTTGTGTGGTTTCCATCTATTGTTGTGATGTTGATGACAAGTTTTGAGAGTTTGGCGTGATGCTTTGATTGATGTTCGGGATGTTGGTTTGATTTTAATTGATACTTGGTAAAGGGGGAAGCCCTAAGCCAATAAGTGGTGTGGATGATGATGGAAATGGTGGAAGTGGTGAAAATGTGAGGGATGGTGTAGTGTCGAAAATGCCCCCTGGTCCAAACATGTTACCCTCTCTTTATGAGGTTGTGGAGAGAGAAGTCTAGGGTGTTGCACAAAAGGATGATGATGATGGATCATTGGGATCATGAAAGTGAGAGGGACATATGTATGTAATGGATTTTGTGGTATGGTTTCCCTCAAAATGGTGTTTTCATCCAAGTCTTGATTATTGACAAGGGGGTGTTTTTGTAAGGCATTGAGAAATGCACTTCCCTTGTTAACACTGGGTTGAGTTGGAGAAATGGAAGACGTGATTTTTGGGATGTTTTGAGTGATACTTTGGAATGGGGGTGCCGATGAGATGGGGAGTGTGGAATAAATTGGAGGGATGACCTCTAAGGATGGTTCCACTATAGAGCTCACATCAAAATCAGAAGGGAGTTTAGCCCCTTGCTTTGCTAATTCGAGCATGTATAGTGAAGGGTTGATTCTCATCATGATATTGATAATCTTATGGTTCTTTGAATTTTGAATCATTTCAGTGATTTCCTCATGTGACATTCCAAAGGGATTATTGGTAAGATCCTCTACTTGGCCTTCCTCTTGAGGGTTTTGTGATGATGAAGGAAATTTGATTAGAGGATTACTTGATTCAACGGGATTTATTTTGGAATTTGTTTGACTTAGGTCACTTTTAGTGGATATTTCTTTGTTGGATTCCATGTTCCTCTTGTATTGAGATCTAGTTTGAACCATAAAATAGGGATCAATTTTCAAGAACGTGGGAGATGAATCTCTAATTCTTTGGACTGATCTATCTTTTAGATACAAAATAGAAATTTTAGAATGTTTTTAAGGATCAAAGGTGATAGGATGGGGATGATGTAAAAGATGGATGATGTGGATTTTTGAAATTTTGAGAAGTCTTGAGGGGAATGCTAGACTTTTAGGACTTTTTGGATTTGTTTTGAATTTGAATTTTGAATTGACCTTGATTTGATTTTTGGTTTTCTTTTTTTTGGGTTTATGAAAAAATAGACCCTACCATGTTGGATGATTATCTAAGGGGTAGATTTACTCAAAGGATGATGATTTAAATATGTGCAGGGAGAAGGATGCATCTACCAACACCTATTTAAACTAGATGATAATTTAACCAAGCATATGAAGAAGGATGCATCTACATATATACCTAGCTAAACAAGATGGTTCGATAATTTTGACCAAGCATACGTAAAAGGATGCATCTACACATACCTAGCCAAAGATGATTTGATGTTTTAATTCAAGTGTTTCAAGGATTTTGCTTCAAGGATTTGATGATTTTTTATTTTTTCCAAAAGCCTAGCATGGAGGATAATTTCAATATTTTTCAAAAGATGATGGTGAGGTGAATTTTGTTTTGATGTTCAAGGATGGATGAAGGTTTGATTTTGATCCTAGGATGTACCTAAAAAGACACTTGTTTACTAAACCTCAGAATTGAAGAACATGCAATACTTCTAAGGACCTTTTAACCAAGAAGTGGTTCAAACTAAGCATAAATTTCTAGATTGTTCAAAGGAATGAGTCTATAGAACCTTGTGATTTTTTTTCTTACTTTGATATGTTGCTTTTGATTGCACTTCCTAATGTATTTCTTGATGACCTTTTTATTGTGACTCCTAAATTTTGAACTTTTTCTCAAGGAATTTTGCTTTGGGATTTTGACTTTCTTGGAAATCATGAGGAACTAACACATGTGTGAGAGACAATTTTGTTATCTTTGCTTAGTGATTTTGTTTTATCACAAACACACTCTTTGGTTTTCAACCTAGATGTCTAATGTCTTAAATTCTTCTCATTCCACAAGGTATGTCATGTGGAACTTTGAAGAAATTGAGGCAAGGGTTACCTATTGTTATCTTTAGTAAGAAAATTGAGATATAATCCAAGTGTTTAGAAACCTCTAAGGATAAAATCCCAAGGGAAAGCAATAACACATGAATTTGGTTAATTTTATTTGCTTCCTGAAGGGTTTGAAGTTTTGATGACAATGTTAAATTGTTGTTTCCAAATTTTTTCGAACAAGCAAAGTGTTTTGTAACCAAGAAAAAGCAGAATACTATGGATATGAAAGACTATATTTATTGAGTCCCCATTTGGACAAGTCCAACTATGCTTATTTTTAGTGAATGGTTAGATACTTGACCCCACTAGCTCCCCTCCATGACACTCACTTGGGGAAACCAAGCATCAATACCCATGAAACTTCCATGGAATACTTTCCATTTCTACTAAAAACTGTAAAATTGTGGGGCAACTTTAGAATGACCATTCTTGCACCAACAAATAGATAAGGATTTTGGCCTTTCTACAACAAGGGTTTTAATTCAGACTTTTTGTTCATAGGAATTGACCAAACATCGTGAGAGACCATTGATTCCCTTCTCATTTGAGCCAACCATGTGCTATTGGCCTTTGTTCTAGTACCCACTTTTATATCCTGGTTGGAAATACTCTTGGCTTTAGAGTGTTACTGATTGAGTTGTTCCCTTAGGTGAGTGTTTTTCCTCAAGGCAGGCCCTCTAAGATAAACAATAGCAAGCAAATATATCCATAACTCAATCGATCTTTGCTGAGAAACAAAGAAGGAATACACGTGATAGGTTTGGCTCACACTCACAAGATTTTTTGTTCAATTTTAGTTCCCAAAATGAAGTGTGGAGGTAATTACTTTATCCCAACCTATGACCACCAAAAAGCCTTTTAATTCTCAAGATCACTGTGAGGCGTGAGAGAAGCACATGTCTTTTCAATGGTGTTAGTTTGAGTAAGCAATCACAAAACAAAGTAGCACATGTTCTTTTTAATCCCACAAAGTAATAATGACTTCTATTTATAGCACCAAATGAAGTGTGAGAATTTTCCTTGTTCAATTACTAGCCCCAAACAAAATCTAGTGAGTTTGTGTCCTAAAGTTAATTTTAAGCTCCTTTTGTAACAAGAATTTAAAGAGTTATTTTTAGAGCCTAAAATGAAACTAGTAAGTCATAAGCATGAAAGATAACAAATTTTTCCTTAAGAGGAATAGTGAATCCTCTAAGAGTGTTGAATAAACACTAGAGTGTTTAAAAACACTTGGTATCAAGAAATGAAGTCATCATGCTTCTTTTCCTCTTCACCTTTGATCAATCCAACCTACAAGAAAATTAGTTAGGTTCTACAAAAATAGAGGTCAAGAAAGCATAAAATAGACCAAATAACTAGAATTTGATAAAAAGTATGTGTTATAAATAAATTTTCACTTTCTACTTCCCTCCAGTGGTGCAATCCATGAAGGTGTTAGAGTTTGAAATTACCAGCGGTGTTGTATAGCACTGCTTACTAGTTAGCATTGCTCTGTAGCCAAACTAGTCAGCATGAAAGCATTGCTATTATGGTCAGCAGTGCAATTTGGATTTTGAAAAGATTCCAGCGAACTAGAAAAATTTAGTGGTGTTGTTTGAAAATTTGAATTCTGGGCAGGAAGTATGGAACGTCGCAATTTGAAATTTATAGCAGTGCGATATGGTGACACTGAGTTCTTGGTGGTGCTAAACAGCGACATTGAGCTTCCAATAGTGGAGTTTCATATAGGCATAAAAACAACAAAGAAAACATGAAATTTAGTGCAAAAATGTGATTAGATTTTCAAGAGTGCCCTCCTTCTAGCGCAAAATGTAGAACCCCAATCCAAATATCTACAAAACACAATAAGCAAACACATTAGAAGATCATATGAAAGTAAGAACAAGGATTCCCCATGAAATCCATTAACAATACTCAAAATAGGAATGAAAACAAGAATATAATGAAAGAACAAGAAAGTAGATTAAATCCTATTGAAAGTAATGCAAAATCTTGGTCCCATGGGGGAATTGGTGCCAAATTGATGTGAAAATTGGCCCTTTCTCAACTCCAATGATGCAATGAAGATGATTGATGAAAGATGCATGCTTGTGGTGATGGCTTCAATGGAGCTCCATATTGAAAATCTATAAAAATCCTAACTATGCTTGGATGAATTTGATGATAGATTGCTATGGATTTGAGTATAGTAAGTTTACTCAAGTGGTGGATGATCAAATGAGGAATAAAACCTCTTATTTATAGAATATTAAGTTGAAGAGATGTCCAAAATGGAGAAATGTGGGACTAAAAATCTACCAATGGCAAGATGCCACTTGTCAACATGTGAATGGATGAAGGATGTACAAGTTTTGAAGAATGTGTCAATAAATGCATATATTTGAAATTTGAAATTGTTGAAATGACATGCAAGAGGGAAAGAAAATGCATTGAATGCCACTTGGCTCAAGGAAAAGGGGCTTATTAGGTGGAGTAAATGCCTTGCTAGAAGGACAAAGTCCACTTGGATTTTGAATTCAAATTTGAGGAATATTCCTTTATTATGCCTTTTGAGAGAAAATAGAGATTTAATAAATGAATTAAATCTATTTTCATGTGCAAGTTGCAAAAGCTAGAGGATGGGACGTGAGAAGAGATTAAATTAATCAAGGCTAATTAATTTAATGAGAGATTAGCTAATGTGACAAATTTGACTTAGATTTATGGATTGATTTAAATCAAATATGAGAAAAATATGATTTAATAGAGATAGTTAAATAAATATTTTTAATTTATTTAACTAAATAAGGTTAAAGTTAGATTAAATCAAACAAATGTTAATTTATTTAATTAATTATAGATAATTAGATCATGTTGATTGATTTAATTAATGGAATAGAATGACTTAATCAAATAAATGATTTAATTAATTAAGGGAGGAAAATTGATGAATTTAATCAAACAAGGGAATTTGATTAAATGGTTAGACCGAGGGATGATTTAGGATGAAATGGTGTTAGTGGTCAAGATCAAATGCACAATGTCAATCAATACATTTTCTATGTCTACAGTCAATAATTTGCAAAATTCAATTGTAGTGGGGTTGTTTTGGAAACAATATCAAAGATATTAAACTAATCATATTGTTAAATATCCTTTACCAATGTTAAGGATTTATGATATGTTTCACAATATAGTTGAGGACTCTACAATGGGAAAGAATAGGTTGGTAGTTCACATTTGCTCACCAAGTGAAAAACATCTCAAGAAAGAATAGGTTGATAGTTCACATTTTCTCACTAAATGTAAAGCATGTTGGGGTTATGGATGTTGTCATATATTTCATTCAACCTAACAAATATGTCATACTCCATTCAAAAAATCAAAGATAAGCATCAATGTCATTCAATTATAATGGATAAAAAATGCATTAGGCATGGCATAAAATTTTGATGTATAATGGAAATATAATATACATCATCTAACCCTAATACGTAAGTGCACTAAGACTCATCATGAAAGTTACAAAGGGGTGTAACTTTCATTCAGGAACTCATGCGACCAAACTAAAAGTTCCAACATGTCTAGATGGGTATGCTTAGGCTAGGCATAGTCCTATTTTGTACCCAAACATGCCATAGTGGTCCAAGCTACATTGTAGTAGTGATGTCCCTTCAAAGTCTAAATAACAAAAGGATAGAAATCTTTGATGAGTTGTTACTCAAACACCATGTTGCTTCAAAACATTATGTTTGAGACTAGGAATCATATAGGGCCCCTCTACAATAGCCTCTTTTAGTTTTTGATTTATCTAAGGTGTTTTTCCATAGTGTCCAATTTTTAGTTGATGGAAAAAGTGTTAAATGCAAGTAGTGTAAAGTTGCAAAGGGGTGTAACTTTTTTTCTACAACTCATGCGACCAAACTAACAGTTCCAACACATCTATATGGGTATATTTAGGCTAGGAATGGTACTTTTTCATACCCAAAAATTTTGAAGTAGTCTGAGCTATATTGTACCAACGACATCCCTTAAGAATCCAAAGAGCAAAAAGGAAGAAATATTTGATGAGTATTTAATTGAATATTTTTTCACTTAAAAACATTATTTCTAAGAATACATGATTAGATGGGTCCCCTCTACAATAACCTCTCTCAAATTTTGATATCTCTAAGGTGTTTTCCCATGGTGTCGACATTTTAATTGATGGAAAAAGTGTCAAATGCAAGTAGTGTAATGTTGTAAAGGGGTGTAACTTTCATTCTACAACTCATGTGACCAAATTGATAGTTCCAAAATGTCCAGATTGATATTTTTAGGTTAGGAATGGTCCTATGTCACACCCAAACATGACAGAGTGGTTCGAGGTATATTGTATAGGTGATATCCCTTAACAGTATAAAGTGTAAAAATGTAGAAATATTTGACAAGCAGTTACTCAAAAAATGTGTCACTTAGAAAAAGTATGTCTAAGGCTATGGGATCACATAGGTCCCCTCTATAATAATCTCTCTTAGGCATTTTTCCGTGGTGTTGACTTTTCAATTGATGAAAAAAGTGTCAAATACAAGCAGTGTAAATTGCAAAGGGGTGTGAATTTTGTTCTATAACTCCTGCAACCAAAAAAATAGTTCCAACACATCTTGATGGGTATTTTTAGGATAGGAATGGTATTGTTTCACACCCAAACATGCCAGAGTGGTCTGAGCTACATTGTACCAATGATATCCTTTAAGAGTCCAAAGTGCAAAAAGGAAACAATATTTGACAAGCAGTTACTCAAAAATTGTGTCACTTAGAAACATTTCATCTAAGGCTACAAGATCATGTTGAGCCCCTCTACAATAGAATCTCTCAATTTTTGAAATCTCTAAGGTGTTTTTCCCCGGTGTCCATTTTTTAGTCAATGGAAAAAGTGTAAAATGCAAGTAGTGTAAAGTTGCAAAGGGGTGTACCTTTTTTTTTGCAACTTATGCAAAAAAACCAACAGTTGCAAGATGTTTGGATGGGTAATTTTAGGTTAGGCATGGTCCTATTTTTCACCCAAACATGCCAGAGTGGTATGAGCTACATTATACTGATGATATCCCTTAGGAGTCCAAAGTGAAAAAATTAAGCAATATTTGATGAGCTATTACTTGTACACTCTATTGCTTAGAAACATTTTGTATGAGGCAATGGGATCACATAGAGCCCCTCTACAATAATCTCTCTTAGTTTTTGATATCTTTGAGGTGTTTTCTCAAGGTTTCTAGCTTTTAGTTGATGGAAAGTGTCAAATGTAAGCAGTGTAAAGTTGCAAAGGGGTGTAACTTTCATTCTACAACTCATGTGACCAAACCAAAAGTTACATGTTGGATGGGTATTTTTAGGCTCATGTTCCTCTTTCACACCCAAACATACCAAAATAGTCTGAGCTACATTGTACTGATGATATCCCTTAAGAGTCCAAAGTATAAAAATGGAAAAATATTTGATGAGAAGTTACTCAGACACCATGTTGCTCAGAAACACTCCATCTAGGGCTACGACATCATGTAGGGACCCTTTAAAATAACCTCTTTTAGTTTTTGATATCTCTAAGGTGTTTTCCCATGACATCAACTTTTCAGTTGATCAAAAAAGTGTCAAATGCAAGTAGTGTAAAGTTACAAAAGGGTGTAACTTTCATTCTGCAACTCATGTGAGCAAACTGATAGTTCCAACATGTTTGAATGGCTATGTTTAAGTTAGGCATGGTCCTATTTCACACCTAAGCATGCTAGAGTGGTCTAAGCTACATTGCACCATAAGCATGAAGCATACACATGAACACATGAAGTATACACATGAAGCATGAGGCATTCACGTGAATACACATAATACATGAAGTACATAAAGGAAATATGAAGCCTACACATGAATACATGTAGTTCATGAAGTATACATAGAAATCATGAAGCATACATGTCAAAACATGAAGTATAAGTATGAAGCATGAAGCATACACATCAATACATGTAATGCGTGAAGTATACACAAGAATAATGAAGCATAGGCATGAATATATGAAGTATACACATGAATTATACATTGAAAGAATGAAGAATACATGTGAATACATGCAATACATGAATTATATACATGAAGCATGTACACATAAATCCATGATGTATACACATGAATCATGAAGCATACATGTGAACACATGAATTATACATCAAAAGAATGAAGAATACATGTGAATAAGTGAGAAAAAAGTACTCAAATACACATAAGTCATGAAGTATACACATGAATATAAAGTATACATATGAATATGAAGTATGCACATGAATATGAAGTATACACATGAAAGCACATAAGTCACAAAGTATGCATTGGAATACATGTAAGACATGAAGTATACACATAAATTGTGAAGTATATGTACTTGAATACATGTAACTCATGTATACATTGGAATACACCTAAGACATAAAGTATACATGTAAGTTGTAAAGTATACACTTGAATACATGTAATTCATAAGTTGCAAGTCATGAAGTATACATATGAATATTACAAGTCACAAATTATTCACAAAGTATTCACATGTATACACATAAGTCACTATTATACACATGAAATGCATACTCATATAGAAATTAATTATTGGCCTACTTAAAAAGAAGGTTGAATAGTTTATTAAAGAAGCTAACAGGTTTATTAACCTTAACTGCAAGAATGTTTAAATAACTAAATGTCTACTTAGTAAAAAATTTCACGAATGTAATAAAAATCTTCAGTAATTATTTAAGCATTACATGTAAACTATGAACCAAGATTCTAACACCTGCAAAACACAAGAAACAATCAACTTATTAGATTAAATGCAAGGCTAATATCATGATTCCTCAAGAAATTAATTTTAATGTAAAAGAAGAGGAACAAAATGAAGAACACAATAAACTTGAAATAAAATATCAAATCTTATTCTAAAACCAAACAAACTCTCAATCTCTTGAGGGATTTGGTGCCAATTTGATGTGAAAATTGGTCATTTCCCAACTCCAATGATGCAAGCTTGATGCGTGATGATAATTGATCTACTTTGTTGATGCTTGATGAGTGCTCCAATGGAAAAATCTGCATGACCTAGCTATGAACTCAATGAAAATGGATGCAAATTGATAAGGATTTGAGCATAGTAAGTTTACTCAAATTGTGGATGATCAAAATGAAGGAGGAGCTCTTTATTTATAGATGAGATTGATTGAAGAATAAGAAATAGGAAGGATGTGGGATAAAAGATGAACCAATGGCATTGTGCCACTTGTCAACATGTGAGAGGATGAAGGTTGAGCACATTTTGGTCAATGTGCAAGTTTGAAATTTGAATTTGAAGAAGTGACATGTTTAGGGGGGATGAAATATGAGTTAAATGCCAAGTGGGAGACATGTAAGAGACAATGTAAGAGCTTTAAATGCCTTGTTGAATGGACACGTGATTTTGGGGGAAAATTTAAAATTTGAGGAATATTCCCACTTGGATGCCTTTTTTGAATTAAAATAGATGATTTATAAATCATTTAAATTGATTTTCATGTGCAAGTTGCAAAATCTAGAGGATTTGATGGATTGGGATTAGCATTAATCATGATTTGATCAATTTAAATGATGCTAGTTGATTTTGACTTTTGACTTAGATTTTTTTATTAATTTAAATCAAAAAGAGAGGAATAATGATTTAGATTTAATTAATTAAATATTTTGATTTATTTAACTAAAGAGGGATGATGTTGGATTAAATTAAATAAAGACTGATTTAATTTAATAGAATGACTTTAGAGATTTAATTAAATAAAATGGATTATTTAATTAAAAGGGGGATTACAGAATTAATTAAATAAAATTGATTTATTTAATTAAGGGACGAATAGTGATGATAAGCTGAAGAGGTGATTCGAGACGAAACGATGTTAGTTAATTGGGATCAAGTTCATGAGATCAATTAGTGTATTTTAGTCTACATTTTTCCCCTTTTTGAAGCAACGTACTTGCTACATTGGTTCAAAGAATAACCTTTCCACTATCAAATTATAAAATTTCTAATTTTTCAGATGCCCCATTGTTGCCTCAGTAGAAAAAATTACACTGGTACATTGCCCCCTCGAGAGATCGAGCATAAATGTTTAATGCCAGGGTCAATCTCACAAAAAAGAGGTTCAAGATTAGTTTAGCTCGTATGTTTGATGTAGACAGATTTGATGATGTAGACAGTCATTGGCCATGGGTAGCCTCATGCCTATTTTGATATGTTACACACACTTGATCTTGATTTGTACCATGACTATTACATTATTGGTAATATAAATGAAATGATTATGATGTTTATATGCCATGGATGATATGGATGCACATGATATGATATGATGATGCTTTTATGATTATGTACTGGATGATAAATGTATGGTTTATGAAATTCTTAGAATAACCAATCTATATTATAAAATGATGGGGATGAATGCATGTGGTATGATTTATTCTTTCTATATGATATGATATGAATTATGCAGTATGCTAACAGTTTGTGGATGCATGATGGATGCATTAGTGATGATTTATTATTAATTGTCATGGTACCATGTTAGCGCGAAAGGAAGTAGTAAGAAAATAAGATGATGAAAAGAGACACCAATGAGCCAAATTTATTAGAGATGATGATAATGATGATGATTACTTACCAAGGAGTTGGGATTTTCAAAGGGACAATTACCTTCTTGTTTGACAACACACATAAATACGATGCATGAAGGTATAAAGAACTAGGATGGTGTTGTACCCAGTGCAATGGACTTTGACTTGATAAACAAATAGGAGTATTCTTGTTAACACTTGACATAAGAAAACCTTGCTAGGGCGTACCTAACAAAGCAAGTATTCACCGAGTTATATTACAAGAATGTCCAACAAACACAACAAATAAAAGGTAATGATTGTTGCCCCATTCCTATCTCTCTAAATCCCTTCGTTGGGGACATCATTGAGAGGTCCTTGGAATGAGTGCAATAAGATAAATCAAAAGACAAAGATACCGTAAACAAACAAGTCAATGTTCTTCATACCGCTAACCAAGGGGATGTGTTTTGATAGGATAAGAATCCAAAGTGATATCGAAAATGATGCCCATTGTTAGAACGATATATCCTAGGACATGCATTGTATAGGATGATGATGGGGTGATAATTTGTTTGATAGGATTTTGGTATAAGTTTGACTGACATGTTTGAAAATGATCAAGATTTTTATTTTTGCATTTAATTTTTTTTTTCAATTTTGATTTTTTGTTTGAATTTTGGTTTTGTTGATTGCTGTAATTGTTTCTATTTGTGTTGCCAAAGGATGAAGGTGATGATCAGTTTTCTATGGATGATTGATTATTGTGGGTGAAAGCGAGATGAGATGGATGGGATTTTTCAAATATTTTGATATTTTTGACATTTTTGAAATGTTTTGAGGTTGTTTTTTGTATTTTCAAGATGTTTTACAATGTCTTTGGATTTTTTGGATTTTTCAATGTTTTTTGGGGTTTTCTGAGATTTTATGATTGTTTTTGGATTTTGTGTTTTTCGAATGTTTTTTGGATTTTGATGTTTTGAGGGCTGATCAAAGATTAGCCTTGCCTATGTTTAAGCTCAGAGATGACGTAGTCCAAATTTAGTGTTTTTGACACTTTTCTGACTTTTTGAGTGTTTTTATATCTTTGACTTTTTTGATGTTTTTTGATTTTTTGCACAATTTTGGCAACTTGGATATGGATGTGTGTGATGATATCAGTGCTTTGTTTAGGATTTTGTTGAAAACCAAGCTAAGTTTGATTGATCAGATCGATGGATTGATGATGATAACATTGTTGAGGATGCACAACATTGCAAGGATAGTGTTAAGAAACACAAGGATTAGGATGGATATCCCAAGATGATGAGTGATTGATTGGATTTGATTAATTAGGATTTTGAAGCTTGATTTGGAACAAAATTGTTTTGAATGATTCAATGTGATGTTGAAGCACACATTAGGTGCAATTGATATTGATTGTTTGGATTGATGTTCGATGAAAGATGAAGATTGATAAGGAATGTCTTCTCATCAAAATGTTCCATGGGTTAGTGATTTGGATTTTTTCTAACAAGTGGTGGACCAATTTTATTTCACATTTTCCAATGTTTGGATCACCACATAAGTTGGAGGATATAGATCAAGATTTATTCCCAAAGCAAGATGTAAATATCTACCCCAATATCTATCAATGTATGTAATGTGATGTGTGGATGCTCAGATAGGTGTATGAATTGAGGGATATGGATTATCTTGTGATAAGATAAGGTGTTCAGATAAAGAATGCTCATTTGGATAATTCTTCATGGCTCAGATAATGCTGGGTAGGATAGGATCAATGAAAATGACCCATGTCAAGATGTTTACCATAAGCAAGCATAAAGTGTGCACCAAAATTTTACCAAGATCAAGATAATTTGGACTATGGATGCAGATGGATAAAGATGGATTGGATAAATGGTTCATGGATGAATGGATTTATTATGGATGAGATGGATGTAATGTTGGATTTATTATGGATGGGATAAGATGCTTTCACCTGAACTAGCGCATGTAGATGCTCGATTCTACACATGATGCCTATTTTCTAGGTTTTCATCATGGTACCTACCCAAAGCACCACTGTAGTGGTTTTCACTAGAGGACAATTTTTATCTTTACTGTTTTCATGATTTTTTCTGATTTTTTTGGATTTACATATTTTTGAATTTTTTGATTTTTCTAAAATATTTTAAGCTCATATTGAACCATCTGGTGGTGTTGATGTACATACTTCTATCATGATGTGCCATTGATATCCTACTTGAAGAAGTTTCTTTGCTAAGATACACACATTTGAATGCAACTTTTGGGATTCTTGATCTACTTTATTGATATTAGGGTTAACTCTATCTCTATGCATACATCACAATAGAGTGCCTTCAAAATCCTTATGATGAAGGGTTGTTGCCAATACATGGTCAATATGAGAATTGGATATTATGCATGGAGGTGTGGATGGAGTGTGTTTAGGGATAAGAGATGGATTGGTTGAAAGTTTGGAACTTTTGACTCTCTAAACTTGGGAGGATGAGCAATGATGGGTGAATACAAAAGTGTGCATGGAATTAGGACCAATTGCTTGATATAGTTTGTACATCGCTTGAAAATCTTATTTTTTATTTTGTGGACATCTTTGATGGATACTTTTCCCTTTTTTATTTTTCCCCATAGTTTCTTTGACTAATGGAGTTTGATAGGGATAATCTTTCTTTGTTTTCTTTGGTATCCATTTGTATTTGATTTGTTCATTATGCTTCTCAACTTCTTTTTCTTTGATAACATTCTTCATACTTTGATTCAAATCTTTCTTTTGACGTTGGTCCCAATTTGTGGATGGGGTGATGGGTGGATGAAGATTCATGATGTGGTTGGTTGTAGTATTGGCATCAGTTTCATCATAAGGACTCTTCGTGCTCCATATGTTGATGTTTTCCTGAGACATCATTGCCCCCAATATGGTGGTAGTGGCACTTTCATTCCTTGATTCTGCTTGTTTTGAGATGTCTTATTTGGTACACATTCTCTAATAGATAACCACTGCAAATGATGTTATTTTGATTTTCTGCTCTACTAACTCTAGAATATCATGTTCTTTTTGACCTATTTCTTTGAGTGGATAATGTTGGATATCTTCATACATTATGTCCTCATTCTAAATTTGGGATATATCTGATCTTGATGTTGAAAAATTAGTTTGACTATAGGAATCACTAACTTGCTCTTTTTGTGTAATAATGTCAAGAGTAAAGGAAGCCTATTCTGAATGAAGATCATCTACGTGTCCATCCAAAGAAAGCATCCCATGGGTAGATGGAGGAGTATGTGCTATGTGGATATGATTAGCTTGTATAGATAGGAGAGTTTCCATTACACCATTATAGTATCTTGGAGATACAAACTCTTGATCGTGAATGATTTCAAAATTACTGTCAACATGCTTTGGATCAAATTCTTGACATGGGTCAGTTTCAAAGGATGGAATACTTATAAAGGTTTCTAGGATATCTTCATTATGAACATAAAGTGGTTCACTATCCTCTTGATCTTTGAGTGGGCTTGGATCAAGTGTTGAGTTCAGAATTCCTTCAGTATCTGTAATCATGAGGTCAAAGGGGGTCAACATGTCTTGGAAAGGACCATTGATAGACCTTGGTGAAAGATTTTGATCATGCTTTGGAATAAATTCTTGAGATATGTCCTCTAACTCATAAGGAAATGTAGATACACCTTCAATATGATCATAGGTCAATGGATCATAGATTATGTCTATGGGATCAAATTATTCTAACACTCCTTGAAATAGATCACTAAAAAGTGGCTCTTGATGTATGGTGAGTTGATCATCAGATGGGGTGGAAACATCTTCAAGGTGCTCATTGATGGAGAGATCCTGATCATTGTTTTCAACAATTGTGGTGGAGGGATTTTCAATGTCTTCAACCATAGGGTCAAATGATGTTGACATTTCTTGAATTGGATCATTGTTGGGTATTGTTGGTGGATTTTGATCATGATTGAAAAGTGACTCTTGATGTATGTTAATTTGATCATTGGATGAGGTGGAAACATCTTCAAGGTGTTCATTGATGGATAGATCTTGATCATTGTCCCCAATAGTGATTATCTTTTGATCAATAAGGTCTTGGATGAGATTTTTGAGTTGAATACAACTTGATGTTGTGTCTCCCCTTGTTTTATGAAAATCACAATGGTGCTCCTCATTATACCCTAGTATTTTAACTAGCGGTTCTTGATAGTTCCCATAGACAAAGAGCTTGATGAGATTTTATTGTACCAATTGTTGCAGGATTGATTTAATTGATCTCCCAAGTGGTGTGTATTTTCGTTTGTTACTTTGTGAGATTTGCACTTTGAATTGACCTTGTGGTGGTTGGTTTTGGGGATGTGGTGATTGATCTTTGAGATGTGGTGATTGGGTTTGTTGTTGATGTTGTTGATCTTCATATCCAACCTTTTAACTTTGGAGATATTGTTCTTGATGTGGTTGTGGACACAACTCAATGCTTTGATGGCATGGTTTAACCAATGGAAGAGTGTATTGATTTTGGAGTGAAGATATCTCTTGGCTCAATAATTCAATTAGTTTGGCACGTGAAGTAAGTTGTTGTAGTGAAATTTGATCTTGATTTTGAATTTGACTCCCTTGATTTGTATTTTATTCAATTAGATTTGGGATGTACACTTTTTTTGTATACATGGGATCATAGAAAAATTGATTTTGGATAATGTTCTAACTTGGGATGATGTTCAGATTTCGCATTAAGGGTTGAAATTGAAAATTGTTGATGTTGGGAATTACGTTGGCTTGATTTAGGTAACTTTGATTTTGCATGGTGTTACCTTGACTTTGATTTGTTAAATCCTTGTTTGGAATTTGAACAATATTCATATGATTTGAAAACATATCCATCCCAAAGTTTACCAAGTTTGGATTCAAAATGTTCATGTTTTGTAAAGTTGTACTTGGTACATTCACATTTGGCATGTAGGGATTTGATGGGATGATGTTGTTCATTTGAAGGCTCATGCATTGATTGTTTTGTTTATAGATTTGTAATGCTCGACATGGATTTAAATATACCATTAGAAAAGGTTTTCCAAGATTTAGATTGGGTAGACTCACATTTGTTGTACCATTGAGGTTTGTAGGAGATAATGATCCCATGTATGGATTTTATATTTATGTGAGTTTTGAAAATTAATTGGCATTATAAGGCTTTGATAGTTTGGTTGACTTGGATTACTCATGATGTATGGATCAAGTTTATATTCCAAGTTCCTCTTGTGTTTTTACCTTGTTGTAAAAGTGACCTCTAAGGTGTTTAGGACCAATGATGAGATGAAGGATGAAAAGGAGTGAATGATATGAATGTTGAACGTTTAGGGACTTTGTATCAATGCTATACTTAGGGCTTGGTTTTGATTATTTGAGTTGGATAATGAGCTTGTAAGCCATAAGATGTTAGATGTTATCTTAGGATGTACTTGTTCAAAGGGGTGCTAATTTAACTAGAGGTACAAGAAAGGATGCATTCCCATACTCCTAACTAAACAAGGTGATTTTGATTTGGTTTAAGGATGTACCCAAGTCTAGATTATGATGTTTCCAAAGCTCTAAAGTTACTTGTGGGATGGGATGATAAATTTTTGAAATGGATTAAGTGTTTGATTTTGATCCTAAATGAACCTAAGAAGGACTCGTTTACAAGGCCAAGGTTTTGAAGAACATGCTTTTCCTTTCAAACCAAAAAATCAATGTTTGCTCAAAAGACCATAAGACAAAAGATACACAAGCACATGTGTGGGGTTCAATTGATTTCATCTTAATTAGTGAATTGATTCTACCACAAACACTTCTTTGATTAGGTTTTCCAAACTAGATTTCTAATGTCTTAATTTCTTCGAATCCCACAAAGTATGTTATGTGGAAATTTGATGAATCTAAGGCAAGGGTTACCTATTGTTGATCTTTAGTAGGAAAATTGAGATGTAAGTTCAAGTGTTTAGAAACCTCTAAGGATAGAATCCCAAGGGCAAGAAATAACGCATAGATTAGGTCAATTGTATTTGTCTCCTAAAGAGTTTGAAATTTTGATGAAGTTTAAGTGTTTTCAAGATGTTTTCGCATAAGCAAAGAATTTTGTAACCAAGAATAAGTACAACCCTAAGGATGTGGAAGACAATATTTGTTGGATGCCCACTTGAACAAGTCCAACTATGCTTATCTTTAGCGAATGGTTAGACTCTTGACCCCATTGGCTCCCCTCCACGACTCATTAACATCAATCGGGGCAGCCAAACATCAACACCCATGAAACTCCCATGACATGCTTTCCATTTCTACTAAAAGACCGTAAAAGTGTGGGGTGGCATTAGAATGATCATTCTTGCACCAACAAATAGATCAAGGATTTTGGAAATTATAAAACATGGGTTTAAATAAGTACTTTCTATTCGTGGAGATTGACCCATATGGTGAGAGTCCCCTTTCAGATCCATCTCGTCAGAGCCAACCGTGTGATATTGGTGTTTATTCCAGTACCCACATTTATATTCCAACTAGAAATACTCTCAAGTTCAGAGTGTTACCAGTTGAGTTGTTCCCTTGGGTGAGTACTTTTTCCACAAGGAAACCCCTCTAAGATAAACAAAATCAAATAAACTTATTCATAGTTCGATCAAACCTTGTTTAGAAATAAAGGGAGAACCCATGCAATAAATTTATTCACACTCGCACAAGATTTTGTTCAATTTTAAACCCAAAAAAAGAAGCGTGGAGATGATTTCTTTGTCTCAACCTAAAATCACAAAAAAGGCCTTTTGATTCTCAAGATCGCTATAAAGCACGAGAGAAGTGCATACATCCTTTTCCAATGAAGTTGGTTTAAGTAAGCCCTCATGAAGACAAAGTTGCACTTGTTTGTTTTAAATCCACAAAGCAATTGTGAGTTATTTTTAAAGCACCAAAAGACAAATGAGAGTTGTTTTGTTCTATTTTTAACCAAAGAAACAAACTCTAGTAAGTTGTGGTCCTAATGTTCATTTTAAGCCTTTGCAAAAATTGAAATGATTCTTTTTAAAGCCCAAAAAAAATTAGTATCCTAAGAAAAAGGAAACAACAGTTTCCTAAAAGTGTTAAACAAACACTAAAGTGTTTAAAAACACTTTGATTTTGTAAGATATCATCATCATGCTTCTTCCTCTTTATTTTCAATTAATCCAACCTACAAGAGAGAAAACTAGTCAAATCCTGCAAAACACAAAGGTCAAAAAGAAAAAAATAGAAGATAAATTGATCATATGACAAAATGCACGTGCTAAAATGGGATTTCAACCTTTTGCTCCTTGCCAAGCACACAACCCGTGATTGTGTCAAAGTTTGATTTCTCAGTGGTGTTGTACAACACCATTTACCAGTTAGCATCGCTTTGTGTCGGGGCTAGTGAGCTCAATTGTGTCGCACTTTTTCTTAGTGACATTGTTTGATTCTTTTGAAATATCCAGCGGGTTGGATTGGTCAAGCGATGTAGTTTGAAATTCAAATTCTTGGGCGGGAAGACTTCAGTGTCACAGTTTGAATTTCTAGTGGTGTTGTATGATGACGCTGGAGAACCAGTGGTGCTATATGGCAACATTGACATTCCAACGTTGGAATTTTTCTGTGTCTAAACAAAAAAGTGGAATTTTTTAGGAAAAAGTGGTAAAAAATGAGATTTTTCCCTCCTTCTAGCACCAAATGTGCGAACCAAGATTCTAATACCTACAAAACACAAGAAATAGTCAAATTATTAGATTAAATGCAAGGTTAAAATCATGATTCCTCAAGAAATTCATTTTAATGTAAAAGAAGAGGAGCGAAATGAAGAACACAATAAACTTGAAACAAAATATCAAATCCTATTCTAAAACCAAAAAAACTCTCAATCTCTTGAGGGAGTTGGTACCAATTTGATGTGAAAATTGGCCTTTTCCCAACTCCAATGATGCAAGCTTGATGTGTGATAATAATTGATCTACTTTTTTGATGCTTGATGAGTGCTCCAATGGAAAAATCATGACCTAGCTATGAACTCAATGAAAATGGATGCAAATTGCTAAGGATTTGAGCATAGTAAGTTTACTCAAATTGTGGATGTTCAAAATGGAGGAGCTCTTCATTTATAGATGAGATTGATTGAAGAATGAGAAATAGGAAGGATGTGGGATAAAAGATGAACCGATGGCATTGCGCCACTTGTCAACATGTGAGAGGATGAAGGTTGAGCACATCTTGATCAATGTGCAAGTTTGAAATTTGAATTCGAAGAAGTGACATGTTTAGGGGGGATGAAATATGAGTTAAATGCCAAGTGGGAGACATGTAAGAGAAAATGTAAGAGCTTTAAATTCCTTGTTGGATGGACAAGTGATTTTGGGAGGAGATTTAAAATTTGAGGAATATTCCCACTTGGATGCCTTTTTTGAATGAAAATAGATGATTTATAAACCATTTAAATTGATTTTCATGTGCGAGTTGTAAAATATAGAGGATTTGATGGATTAGGATTAGCATTAATCATGATTTGATTAATTTAAATGATGTTAGTTGATTTTGACTTTTGACTTAGAGTTTTGGATTAATTGTTCAAAATCAAAAAGAGAGGAATAATGATTTAGATTTAATTAATTAAATATTTTGATTTATTTAACTAAAGAGGGATTCAATGTTGGATTAAATTAAATAAATATTGATTTAATTTAATAGAATGAATTTAGAGATTTAATTAAATAAAATGGATTATTTAATTAAAAGGGGGGTTACAAAATTAATTAAATAAAATTGATTTATTTAATTAACATGAGATGATGACTTAATTAGATAAATGATTTTTTATTTAATTAAGGGACAAATAGTGATGATAAGCTGAAGAGGTGATTCAGGACAAAATGATGTCAGTTAATTAGGATCAAGTTCATGAGATCAATTAGTATATTTTACGTGTCTAGATAAACACCCACAAACATTTCATTTTTTATTTTCTTTTTGTTTTTCATTTTGAAACTAGAGGATGGAGTAGTCTCCCCAAAGTAAGTTGGACAATCTAGGTCAATAGAAAATCCAGCCTTATGATCACCATTAGGTATTCCCTGACGTAGTCCCATAAATTCTGCAATGGCCTCATCATTCTGAAATGCTTCCAGGACTGGTAGGCTTTGTTGGTCCCAATTAATAAGTTGTGGGTAGACTAAGGAAATTCCATCATTAGTATTGGTGAATTGTGGGGAGGGTGCAAAAAGCATGGAGACAGATTTAGAGACATTGAAAATGAAGTTGTCATCATCCAATTCCCAATCGCATTCTATCCAATATTCTCCTTCACTTGACTCGTGTTCATTATCAAAATAAGGGACAAAAGGACTATCATTATGGTTTGTAGGCTTAGATGAATCCTGGTGATGGTCATTAAGTTTAGGTGGTTGGGCAGATAAGTCAGGTGTATGGCTAATAGTACTAGAAGATGATTCAGGTTTGTCATTGTTCCTTGAGTCAAAGAGTCTATCCAAGTTTTCTCTTTTGCTTGGGATCTTTGGATTGTCGGTTGTATCAATTTTAAATGTTTAGAAAAATATTTGTTCAGAGATAAGTTCTTTGGGCTCAAGGAACAAGTCATCAAGGAAACATTCACTTAAGGATTGTTGGGATCCATATTCCCACTCATCGGAGTCGGTTTCAGCGAGGGATTTCTTAGTTGTCTCGACACTTTCTGAAGCATTCATGCTCTCACTTGAAAGCACATTGGTACATTGATCATCATATCGAGGTGGAATATACCCTAACCCAAGATACTTTGGTTGATTAGAAGGTGCTATAGGTTCCCTTTGTCCATTTTTGTTTCTACCAAGGCCACTAGTTCCATCTTAGCCTTTAGCCTTCATCATGTCATATCCTTTGCCATATATCTTAACTAGTAATGGGGGTAAGTCTTCCATTTCTTTGTAAAGTCATCTTGTAATATCAACAATATCCTCATTGTTCATGTCTCCCCATTTTATGAAATTTTTTTTGGTGGCACCTTAAAAATTTCCTTTCGTTCCATTCTAAAACATGGCTGACCATAGACCTTTGGAGACTTGGGTATTTTTGTGATACTATATGCCATATTCAGTTTGAATTCTCCATAGCCTAGGCCCTGGATCTTGATAGTGGACTAAGTGTTAATAAGTGAGGAAGATGATGGTGTGATAGAAGATGTGGATGATGATGCGAGTGTGGAAGAGACAATGAATTTGGAGGAGTTTGGAACCTCTCGATTAATGGTTACCTAATCTTCTGAAATACCCCTTAAGTTAGTGCAATATTGGAAAGGGTCAGGATCTCCATATATGGTGACTTTTGTGCTGTCAAAAGGAAATTTAAGGCATTGGTGCTAAGTGGATGGAATGGATTTGAGGGCATGAATATACGGTTGACCAAGCAAGATGTTATATGGTAATTCAAGATCCAAGACTTGGCAAGTTGTGTTTACAATGACTGGTCCAAGTCTGATGGGAAGAGTGATCACACCACAAGAGGAATGTTCCTCATCATCATATTCCTTTATGACTATGCTCTTTGTAGGGTCTACACAAGCATCAAAAAATCCTAGAGCCTTAACCAATTTTAAGGAACATATATGTAGTCCTACTCCACCATCTACTATAACTCATCTGACCTTATTATTATGGATGAAAACCTCAATGTGTAATGTGTCATTATGATTGGTCTTTTATGATGAATAATCTTGGTCAGAGAATGTTACATGATGGGGTGTGGTAAGGTATCCCACCATGGCCTCAAATTGGTCGACATCAATATCTTGCAGAATAGATGAATCTTCCAGGTTCTTGTCAAGTATAGCCTTATGCGCAGGAAAAATGCAAAGCAACTTGAGTATGGATATTTGCACTGGGGTTCTTCCTAGCTGGTCAATGAGGTTAAACTAACTCTTGGGTTGGGACTACTTTGCTAATGGGCCTGACTATGGTTGCTTTGCAGATGGACCAACTATTGTAATTTTTGGTTGAAATGGAGGAGGACTAGCTATAGTGACTTCACCACTTTAGGTAGTAGCATTGCATTTAGGTGCTCTTTTGATAGTTATGGTATTGACATAATCGTCATTAGTTCAAACATTGTTAATAATATGTCCACTGGAACAGTCATGTAGTGTGGGTGTAATTGGCTTGATTGTTATTAGTCTTGGGACCTAATGTGGAAACTTTATTAGAACCATGGTCTTGCAGTGGGTTCTTATTGTTGGTGTAAATAAAGTCTTGTACCTAGTTAGTTCATTACTAGGGGACTTATTTACATCTTAGTTAAGTTTACTTAGGTCATAGGAAGGAATCTTTCTAGAAGATGTTAGTTGTCATTAGTTGTCCCATGCCATATGATTAAGACACTTGTCATAATCCTATGTCATCTTGCATCTCACCTTGGCTATATAAATAAGGGGTCTTTCATTGCAATCAAGCAATCACAATCATCTCATATCTTGACATTGAATACAGTCTATTCTTGTCACATTCTTTCTCTCTTTTTGTGCTTTCCATTTGGTCCATAGATCTTGGCATGCATAGCCAATTCTAACATGGTATCAAAGCAGATTGGGTAACATTGGAGAGTCTTTTTCTAAAGAGAGATTCCAGATTTGGGGAGTTCCATTTTTGGCTCTTTGTTGTAGGTTCATATTAGAGCTTGGTGCAAATCTAAGCTCACCATTGCATCTAGAAGGTTTGAGAAAGATGATTTTTCCTTTTGTTTCATCCAAATCGGACATATGAGGCCAAATATATGAGGGTTTGAAGCTAAAGAGTGGTTGCCAGATCCAGAAGGTAGCTACATTTTTGGAGCATTTTGGGTCAAATCTAACCCTGCCATCATGTCCAAAGGGCCAAAAGCCCTAAGATCGACTATCAATTTGTCCAAATCAGAGTAGTCATCTGGTGAGGCAAAAAAATATTTCCCAAATATTTGTATGGCCCTAGTCATCATAATGACACATGGTACACTTTTTTAGAAAATAGTTTTTTAATCCATCAGAAAAAATTTCAATTTTTTTTTGAAAAATAAATTTTTGAGCGATTACTTTTTTTGTAATTTTTTTTTTGTAAAAGCTTTTGTATTAAAAAAAAATCAAAAAGAAAAAGGTCTGTAGAAATTTTTTAGTCCACAAATGTCCTAGTAGTACAAGGGTAGAAGGTACCCACTGGACGATCAAATCACCCCGTGCGGGCCCGCAAATCCTCCACAGGCACCGGGAAAATAAGAAATCTGGTCACAAATTCCATCGACTGGTGTCCACAAAAAACCAAAAAAATCATCCAAAAAGAACTCTAACATCTATCCATTAAAAAATGGTAGTCATTTAATTCCATCAGTGATCTCCAAAGAATATTCCATTAGCTCAAAATATTCAGTTACCACTAATTCCAAATTATGGCAAATATTTCGGCAGATACGAGTTTTATGGTGATGGGTTGCAGACTATCAAATTTAATCAGTTGGATTGTTGATGTCAGCACCATGTCAGCATGATGTCAACTGCCTCTTAAGAAATTTTCTACCCCCTCTTGGTTTGCATTTTGAATTTTGAAGGCGAACTTTGAAGCTCCATATCTTGCTCATTTTGACTCCTTTTTTCGAGCAATTTTTTTCTTATTTGGGATAATTTTTCATGCTCTACATAGTGGTGCAATCAATTTCTAGTTTTGGTGTCTTTTTTGTCTAGAATTTTCAGATTCTCACAGTTGTTGTTGCTTTGTCCTCATTTTGGGAACTTCAGGAGCTCATATTTTGCTCCTATGATAACATTTTTGAGTGCAGGTTTTTTTGAAAGTGCATGATTTTTTGTGCAATTCTTAGTGGTAGGATTAGATTGATCTCATTTTGTACCAAACATTTTACTTGATATTGTGGCCTATTTTGGCATCTTTAAGCACTAAGATCAAGTCTATCTTGTTGTTTTTGGCATCTAGCAATTGTAAAGGCACTAAATATAAAGTTCCAAATCAGAGATTGCTTGGGGGTTTCTTGATTGAGTGATTTGGGGGGATCTCTTAGTGCATTGATTTGATATTTTTGCTTTTTCTCTCTCATTTTCATGGATCATTCTAATGTTCCTTTGCTCACATCATATAATTATTCAATATGGCATCAAAATGCATGGAGTATTCTAATGATAGAAGGTCACTCTCTATATGTTGAAAATAAGGTGCCTGAACCTACAAATGCAGATAAAAAGTTAAAATGGGCAATCAAACATACCAAAGCTCTTGGGTGTCTTCGTAGACTTGTTTCTCAAGATTTTTTGTTCCAAATTGAATCATGTAAAAATTATCATGAAGCTTGGGAAAAATTGAAAACATTGTATGGTACTACAGATGAAGTAAGAGGATATCAAATTGATAATTATTTGATGAATCTTGATCCTAAGAACTTTGACAACATCCAAGACTACATCACTAAGGTTAGCGATCTAAGAGAGCAATGTAAAGCATGTGGAATTGATAAGGACATCCATTTGGTGTACAATACAATGAACAAACTTGGTCCTAATTATGCTTCTTTTGTTTCTAGCTTTCATACCCATAGATTGACTATGGGGTTTGCATATACTACACCATCATTTGCATCATTTTCAGATATGTTGAGACATGAGCAAAAAAATCTTATCTCAATGGGTCTCATCAAGACTTCTAAATCTTAGGCATTGTTGGTTAGTCAAGGGAAAGAATATGAATCAGATAAGAAATAGAAGAAAGCAAAGAATAATCAACATTCAGATCAATTAAAAAATCCACATTTAGATCAAGAAAAGAAAAAATCCTCTTCCAAAGGGGAATCATCTAAGAAGGAGAGGCCTTTTTGTGCATATTGCAAGAAGGATGGACATGAAGAACACTATTGTTATAAGAAGGATATTGATGAGTTGAAAACTCTTCTTAAAAGGAATCACATTGATTTTCCTTCTAGAATGTTTGAATCCTCTTCTCCTTCTACTTCAAAACAGTCTAAAAAGGACAAAGGTAAAGCTTCAACATTAGAATATAAAGAACAAGCTCTTTGTGCTCATTCAGGTCTAGGATCAGGGAGATGGCTTCTAGATTCAGGAGTACCTCATCATATGGCATCTTCACAGACTATCTTCTTTTCATTTCAACCTTGTACTATGTCTCCTATCTTGATGGGAAAAAATACATACATGAGTGTACTTGGGAAGGGATCTATTAGCATTAGGGACAACACTTTTCAGGATGTATTGTGTGTACCTCATTTGATGAACAATCTTCTTTCCATTTATCAAATTACACATGGTGGAGATGGGTGAACTGTGAAGTTGACTCCTGATTCTATCATCATTTGAGACTTGGAGACTAGAGAGATCATTGCTATTGGGGTGGTTGATCATTCATCTCATTTGTATACCTTTGCATAGTTTGCTTCTGATGGTGACAATGTTCCTTCAACTATTGATCACCATGATTCAGAGGATACATTTGGCTTCTTAAACTTGGGAATTCTCACATCAGATCGAGTCCTTGAGACATGCATTTCATCTCTTCCATCTACTCTTGTACCTAATGATGCTTGTGTTGCTATAGTTTTGGCTCCTTGTGATTCAGTACATTAGAATATACATAGTCTTCCAGATATGGCTACTTTGGATGGCTTCTTGATAGGTATTTTAGAGTTGTTTGTGGAGTCTCATCTTGCAGATTTGGAGGAAATCATTGATATCATTCATCTTCTCTTTGATGGAGAAGAACCTTCTTCAGTTGTTGTGAGGAAACACTTTGAACCTCTTGTTCATTCTCTACATGATCATTCTTCATAGATTGGCGTGAGTGTGGATACTTTTGGACAACATTTGGAGGAGGCTTCTTTGTATTCAGAGGGGATATCTTTGTCTTTGGATCATGTTCTACATTCTTCTCTACTAGATGTTGGATTGTCCTCTTTAGCAGTGTGGCCTAGAATTCCTATTTGGAGTGTGTCAACTTTTGACATCGACATGGAGACACTTGAGCATGCTTCAAAGACATCATCATACACCAACCATATTCCTGACATCTTGCATACATCCTTGGTTTTGTTTCTTCCTAAGGGGAGGAACGTTCTTCGGTGAAATTGGATCATCGCCACTATTGAATGTCGAGCTTCTACCATAGTTACAGGAGACTCACCATTGAGGGGGGCCTGCATTGTCTATCTTCTACTTCTCTCTTATGGGGGGGTCTTTTTCATCACATGGGGTTTTTACCTTCTCATTCTTCATTTAAAGAATTTTTTTTGTATTTCATTTCTCTTTCGGGGAGGAGTTTTGTCCCACTAGGTTTTCTCCTTTTCTCCATTTGTGAGAGATTGCATTTCATTTGCATTGCATTTGTACATGGGTACCTAACATGGCTAGTAGTCAGAACCCATCATTGCATCTTTGTGTCATTTGCATAATAATATGCTACTCCCTAAGTTGCACTTAAGGGTGGGTGTTGGTTTAAATAAAGTCTTATACCTAGTTAGTTCATTACTAGGGGACTTATTTACATCTTAGTTAATTTTACTTAGGTCATAGGAAGGAATATTTCTAGAAGATGTTAGTTGTCATTAGTTGTTATCTTATCCTTTGACAACTACTACATGTGAACCTAGGTAAGTGTGATTAGTTGTCTCATGTCATATGATTAAGACACTTGTCATAATCCTATGACATCTTGCATCTCACCTTGGATATATAACCAAGGGGTCTTTCATTGTAATCAAACAGTCACAATCATCTCATATCATTGACATTGAATACAGTTTATTCTTGTCACATTCTTTCTCTCTTTTTGTGCTTTCCATTTGGTCCATAGACCTTGGCATCCATAGCCAATTCTAACACTTATGAATGGTATGGTCTACACTATATGTAAATGGTGGCCCACCCACTTCAATTATGCAATTTTCAATAAGGTCTTGTACAATGTTCCTTAGCTGCCAACATGAGGATGTTTTATGTCCTTTATCCCAATGGTAATCACAAAAATCATTATCATCCCACCATGATGGTTTAAATTTTCCTAGGTCATATGGTTTAGGATCCTCAAGTGTGATGAGGCAATTCTAAAGGATCTTCTTAAGGACATCCTCAATTGGCTCTCCCAAAGTGGCGTATGTTTGTCTTTTCGGGAATTGTCTCATCTGGTGGGGTTGTCCTTGATTTTGACTATTTTGACCACTTTGGTTATTGAGGGGGGTGTCAGTATTGTTGTTGGTTTGTTTTGTGGATAAGTTCATTTAAGAGAAAGCATTGGTCCTATTGTTTTTACATCCTTGGCATCAACAACACCATCATTGGTGGCATGTTTATTTTTGATCCAATACTTATTTTTGTCAGTAGGAAAATTTGTGTTTGTGTTTTTAGGACCATATTTTAGTGTGCCTACAAGTGTTTGGACAAACATGTCAACCTTTTCTCTTCTAGGTATATCAATATGACAATGACTTGCAAGGATTCTCCACCTTTGGAAGAATGGGAGTAAATTTTCACCAGCATCTTCTTGTGTAAGAGTACATAGGCTAGTGATTGAGGTGTCCATGTCAATGTTATAGGAGTAATTCTTTATGAATATTTCTTTAAGTTCATCCCATGTCTTTATCGCTTTCAAGGTGGTGAACCATTCAAGTGTCAGCCCTGTAAGGCTATTAGGGAAAAGTACCATTAAGTAAGTCTGGTCATAGGCAATGTCCATTCAATTGGTTGTGAATTCTCGAATATGTTCAATAGGACTCATTTTGATTTTGTACTTGGTGAAGTTGGGTGCCACATAGCCAGTAGGGAATTGTGACATGTACAAATTGGTGTCAAAAGGATATAAGTTTAGGTCATATGACACATGTGACCTCTTGTTGAATGCCTGCATTTCTTCTCTCTTTTTGCATATCAATCATTTTTGCTTGCATGGAATCAATTATGGAATTATCTGTGGCATCACAAAAAGGAGTGATAGATATGCCATGGCTCCCCATTTTTTTTGAAAAGAGGTTGGTGATCTCTTGTGTGATATGATGTGTTTTGGTTTGTATGTTGTTGGTATTGAAAGTTTGGATTGTGGACTTGTTGATCAATGTGAATATGTGATGAGTAATATGTCCTCCAACCATTTGAGTTGAGAATTGGGGAATATGTTGACTATGAACATTTTGATGTCCAAATGATGTCATGTGTTGAGTATCTGGATTGCCTAGTCCAAATTATTGGAATTACCTATGGGTAATGTTCATGTTTTGTAATTGGACGTATTGGTGTTGAATTCCGATGACATGTTAGTATTCAGTTGTGGTCCTTGGATGAAGACACATGGTTTACCTCCTCTGGTGGGATTGAATGAGGTACCAATGAAAGGTCTTGATGAAGAAGCACCCATGGTACTAGATGATACTCTAAATAAAGGATTTGAAGAGCTTTCCCCCATTGATGAAGACCCTGTTAGCTCTCAAAAATGCAAGCCGAATGGCTCAAGAAGCTTCCAATCTCTTGATAGGCTTTACGATAACATACAGTGTCAAAAGAATTCAACCTTCTACTCTTTAGGTGTTGCTAAACCTTGGCGGGTGTACCTAACTGAATTAAGCAGACTTATCTTATGATTAGCCTTCTAAAATGCTTTGTCCACAATGGCAGATGATACTAAACAAAATGAAATCAAACTTGATACCAATCTTAATAGTAGTTTTCTAATCTAACTCCTAAAATGATCAATAAATAGATGTAAAGAAGCTAAACGAATTCAAATAATGAAATTGCAGATACCAGTGCCTTGTTGGGTATGCGGAGTCAAATGAAATAGAAGTGGGCAACTTATTCTAGCAGAAAATCAAATTTGCAGGCATATGATCTGTTCATAACTTGTATAAACAATGCAAAATTATGACTACTAAGCTATTCTTTAATAATCCAAATGAATCTTCCTGATTACTATGATCAACGAAAAGGATTTAATCTCTACTTGAGAGAACCAGTTAATTAACCACACAAATGCAGCAAATGTGCACAGATAAACTGAGAATAAACTTGTTATTCCAATTTAAACAACTAGAAAAAAGCAAATTGGAGACAGCTTCAGCAATACTTTTCAATAAGCTCAACAAACAATTGATACTAGAAATAACCTGCCACACCAGCTGATTTTCATTGAAATCACCATTTAAAAACATGCACCATGGTCTCCAAAATGAGAACTTTATTCTACTATAGCCATTCCTAATCTACTGTATTTCTAAAGTCTAATCTAAAATTTGATGTTATTAATTACAATCTAGGGGAATATTTATACCCAGCATTAAGAAAATAAAACATTTGAAATATCATGTCGGCCCAACACAAAATTTAAGCTCCAATCGAGCTAGCAAGCAACGGTCATCCAAGCAAAAAACATGTCATCCCTAATATTTAAATTTTTTTTATCACTAGTGAGACAGTCGGTGAGACATAGATCATCATCCTACCGAAGGAAATTCATTTACTAATCATCCCATGTTCACTATGCTCGCATTTGCCATGACCAACTATTCACCAAGACGAAGTCAAGAAGTACCCTATTGTCCCACATATGTCGCTGTAGCTTATCACTCTTGGAGAGACCTCTTTTAGATTTCATTACCTTTCCCTGAAGGCCCCTTTTTTCATTTTGTATGTCACTATGACATTCAACCATCGAGGAGATAATATATTGAGATCATTATGTCAAGCCGAAAGACATTTATCATTTTCAAGTCGCCAACACTCTCGCTGAGATAGTCTTCATTTGCTTTCACCAAGACCATACTCAATTAGCAAGACACTGTATAGATTGCTCAATGTTACACCAAAGATCTTCATTCATATCGAGTCATTGTGACACATCACCATCGGGGAGACATCTTGTAGAGAGCTCTTTGTTTTATCGAAAAGTCACCTCGAGATCATTTATGTTCACCAAGACAACACCCATCATATACCGACAAAGTCACCCCCTGTATATTATCGGTCAGACCCAATTACATTGCCAAGACTAACTCTGAAGCAAACATCTCTTGTCGACAAGCCCTTTGGTAGAAACCTCCATGCTTAAAGTCAGCGAGACCAAAGGTCTCTCGCCGAGATCTCATCCCGATAGCTCAAACTCATACTGATATGCACCTTTAGTTGTTGGTTGGGGAGACATCCAACACTTCACCCAGACATTACATCGATAGCAATTAGTCATATCGATAAGCCCTCCACATGTATATAGTCGGTGAAACATAAACCATTTTGCTATGACCCCTTTGCAAAGCATTAAACTCTTACCGATGTGAAACCTCATTTGTATCATTTGGTGAGACAAGAAAGATTCATTATGACCATTCATCAAAATAGATTTCCTTTGTCGATATGCCCTTCCAAACACAGGTTGGTGAAACATGATGCATTCAGTGAAGCATTACACCAATGACCCAAACTCATGCCGATATGAATACTTCCTATTGCTGAAACGATGAAATTGTTATGCCAATAACTGCCAGTGAAAGAAATCCATTTGCCATGACATTAAAACATCTTGCCAATAGGAAACACAGACATTTTGCTAGCAGATGACACAACATGGATTGAGAAGAGCCTAATGAACTCATGCCAATAGGGACCAGAATGCAAAAGATGCATGACTCAATGGATTTAATAGGGCAACATGGGAAAACATGGAGAAAATATGCACGAAGAGAGGGAATTGCATTCAAGGTAGGACTCACTTGGAAGATTATGAGTAATATCAACATGTGAAAATATCAAATTTTAACAGTTCTAATAGTGGCTCCATCTGGGGATGAATGCTAGTGAGATCATTGCAAGTATCCAGAATCTTTGGGTGAGCAGACCATACACAAAATGATGAGCCAATGAACAGAATGGAAATGGGCATAGGGCATGATGGAAAGAATGCAAGATGGAGGCTAAATGGATGCAAAATGAAGGTGAACCACCATCCTAAACTGCTATGCATGGAAAAGAATTTTAAAGAGAATAAGTAAGAGTTTTCCATGCATTGGCAACCCTCAATCCTCTTTGTTTTAACTTCTCCTGTCTTGAGCTGTTACAATTTGAAACTCAAATAATACTTTCCCCTGTCAAATACCTGGTTTTGCTTTGATTTCATCATATTTCTCTTGAAGACATAGATGTAATATTTCTTGTCACTGAAAGTTTTTAGAGAATCACTATGCTTAGCTTGGCCAAAATCCAAACACCATTTTGTAATTTATATTCTTCATCATTAGAAAAATCTCTGCCAGCATACAAAATGCATACATATTTAATGCAAAATTTTGTATTATCTCTCACTGTTATGGATTATGAAACACTCTCCCAGCTGTATAAAAATTTCACAATCAAAGTGCTTCTCATGACAAACAAAATGTTTTGTTATATCAACACTGTCTGAAACCTTTTGCACCTCTTTAGTATCATTATTCAAAGACAACACGGGATCATGACTCATATCCTCCTTATCATATATATGTGAACCAATAAAATCTGGACTTCTATCATCCTTGGTATGCAAACAAATGTCTTCTTCACATGAATTAGAAATTTCAAAATCACATACCTCATCCCGAATGGAAGCAGAATTTTGATCAATACCAAAAGTATCATCACCATTCCAAGAAATACACAGGGAGTCATAAGAATATTTACACAAAGATTCTTCACTGTCAAAAAAAAAGGTAAGCTAGAGACAAAACTTCAAGATCATCTTTATGTGCACATCCCTGGTATTCAGAAGTAAACAAATCTGCAATTTGTTCACTGACAAGTGAACAAGTCTGAAAATTTTCATCACTATAGTTATACTCCTCAATTTTTTCATCATCAAACAAAAATCCAATACCATTAGAGAATAGGAAATCAAAAACATCATCAGTGTAGTTATTTATTCCATCATTTTGCTTGTTTGAAATTATTTCCTCCTTTTCATAGAATGGATTTGAAAATATCTGAAACTTACATACTGACACACCTTGGCAAAAAATCATTTGATCTTTATTTAACTCTTCATCATCAACGAGTTTGAAAAAAGTTGGAAATCACTTTCAAATGTACAAACCTCATCATGATCAAATGTATCTTCATAACTTTCAACTGCAGCCAGAGGTATTGTATAGTTACTATCTGATGAATCAACATCTCTCATTGCCTCTTCATCCTGATCTTCATAAGAGGTAGAAGAATCCCTTGACTACAGATCAAAATTCTCAGGTTCATCGTCAACATTAGAATATTCATTGGATTCCTCACAACATGCATTACTTTCCCTGTGACAATCTATTGTGCAAGAGAGAAGCCCTGCACCTTCATCTTCCTCAACCTGGTGAAAAGTATTTGAAGCCAGATATACTGTGTGATCTTATTCATTGTTTTCCATCTACATTCCCTCTTCTTGCATTCTTTGGGCTACAACACAATAATTTGGGGACTGTGGCATATCACATAATTCATAGAAGTAATTGTTACTTACCATATAGGTTCCCTTTGTCAATGGATAGGGAGCTTCCATGTTTCCAGGCCTAGCTGTTATAGGTTTGTTGTCTTTCCAATCTACATTGCAAGGTATATCATGCAACCTTAGCCTTTTGTTCCTATATGTGTTGCTTTGCTGAGAAACCCTAGGAATATCTCTTTTACTGATTATCCTAGCAGCCTTCCTATTGTTTTCAATTGTTTGTGCCATCTTCTGTGCCTTAGCCAAACTTCTTGGGAATTCATTTCTCAGCTCATACCCTGTCTTTGGATCAAAAGCATTCAAATAAATACTCAGTGCTACAGAATCTAGTAACTTTGATCCAAGAGGTATCTTATTCTGCAACTTATTGAATCTCTGATTGAAATCATAAATTGTATCACTTTGATTTTTTTCAATGTGTGTTAATTCATGAAGAGCATAATCTAGTACACTTAGATTCCCAAACTGCTCAAGGAATTGGTCTTGAAATCCTTGAAGAGAATCAATTGAGATAGCTGGTAGGTTGTTGAACCAATCCCTAGCATCTTCAACAAGTGATATCATGAATAGCTTCATGCATAAATCTTCGTATGGCACATCCAAATCTTGGATGAAAGCATTGAAACTTCTTAAATGATCTTTAGCAGTGATTGCATCACACCCTGTAAACTTTGGAACAATACCCCTCCAACTGCCATCCATTGGATAAGGGGATAATGAAATCCCTACCAAATCAAACTGTTTGATCATTGTTGTATGCTGATGAGGGGGGGCACTAGGTGGGTACTGGTGCTGGTACATTAGACCATAGTGTTGTGTATGATGATATGACATATACTACTAACCATGAGGAGCTCCAACATGACCTCCCTAGAACTGAGATCCTCCTCCATTCATGTTTGAATAGCTGCAATAATTTTTTCAAAGTCACCACCTACTTTTCCAAAAGTAGGAAAATCATTATTTCTGATCTTTACCCAGTGGAATCACCTTTTCTGAAACTTCTCAAATCTTTTCTTCATTGACTCTATATGACGGTCTTCAACCAAATTTTCTGATGTAATCCCTAGCGGAGTCGCTAATTTGTTAGTTGTCTGACTCGGATGGGGAGCTACAAACTACACAATTATGAATCTCTATTTGAAGACCTGATTTAAAAATTTGTATGACTCTATAAAGCAAGGTTGTCTGCCACCAGATTTTCTCAAGTTATTCCCCAGTAGAGTCACCAATTTGTTAGCTCTCGAAAATACATGTCAAATGCCTCAAGAGGATACCAATCTCTTGATACGCTTTAGGGTAACAAACAAGGTCAAAAGAATTCAACCTTCTACTCTTTAGGTGCTGCTAAACCTTGGCAGGTGTACCTAACTGAATTAAGCAGACTTATCTTATGATTAGCCTTCTAAAATGCTTTGTCCATAATGGCAGATGATAGTGAACAAAATGAAATCAAACTTGATACCAATCTTAAAAGCAGTTTTCTAATCTAACTCCTAAAATGATCAATAAATAGATGTAAAGAAGCTGAACGAATTCAAATAATGAAATTGCATAGACCAATGCATTGTTGGGCATGCAGAGTCAAATGAAATAGAAGTGGGCAACTTATTCCAGTAGAAAATCAAATTTGCAGGCATATGATCTGTTCATAACTTGTATAAACAATGCAAAATTATGACTACTGAGCCCTTCTTTAATAATCCAGATGAATCTTCCTTATTACTATGATCAACGAAAAGGATTTAATCTCTACTTGAGAGAACCAGTTAATTAACCACACAAATGCAACAAATGTGCACAGATAAACTGAGAATAAACTTGTTATTCCAATTTAAACAACCAAAAAAAATCAAATTGGAGACAGCTTCAACAATACTTTTCAATAAGCTCAACAAACAATTGATACTAGAAATAACCTGCAACACAAGTTGATTTTCATTGTAATCACCATTTAAAAACATGCACCATGGTCTCCAGAATGAGAACTTTATTCTATTGTAGCCATTCCTAATCTACTATATTTCTAAAGTATGATCTAAAATCTGATGTTATCAATTACAATCTAGGGGCATATTTATACCCAGCATTAAGAAAATAAAACATTTGAAATATCATGTTGGCCTAGCACAAAATTCGGGCTCCAATTGAGCTAGCAAGCAATGTTCATCCAAGTAGAAACATGTTGGCCCTGATATTTAAAATTCTATTATCACCAGTGAGATAGTCAGCATGACATAGATCATCATCCTGCCGAAGGCAATTCATTCGCTAATCATCCCATGTTCACTGTGCTCGTATTCACCATGACCAACTATTCGCGAAGACGAAGTCAAGAAGTACCCTATTGTCCCACATATGTCATTGTAGCTTATCACTCTCAGAGAGACCTCTTGTCAATTTCATTACCTTTCCCCGAAAGCCCCTTTTTTCCTTTTGTATGTCGCTATGACATTCAACCATTAGGGAGATAATATATCAAGATCATTATGTCAAGCTAAAAGACATTTATCATTTTCAAGTCACCAACACTTTCGCTAAGAAATAGTCTTCATTCACTTTCACCAAGACCATACTAAATCAAGAAAACACTATATAGATTGCTCAATGTTACATCAAAGATCTTCACACATATCGAGTCACCGTGACACATCACCATCGGGGATACATCTTGTAGAGAGCTCTTTGTTTTACTAAAAAGTCACCCCGAGATCATTTATGTTCACCAAGACAACACGCATAATATACCAACAAATTCACCCACTGTATATTATCAGTGAGACCCAATTGCATCGCCAGGACTAACTACAGAGCAAACATCTCTCGCTGATGAGCCCTTTGGTATAAACCTCCATGCTTAAAGTCGGCAAGACTGAAGGTCTCTCGCCAAGATCTCATCATGATAGCTCAAACTCATATAGATATGCTCCTTTAGTTGCCGGTTGGGGAGACATCCAACACTTCACCTAGACATTACATCGATAGCAATTAGTCATATCGATAAGCCCTCCACATGTATATAGTTGGTGAAACATAAACCATTTTGCTATGACCCCTCGCTGAAGCATTAAACTCTTGCCAATGTGAAACCTCATTTGTATTGTTCAGTGAGATAAGAAAGATTCGTTATGACCATTCATCGAAATAGATTTCCTTCATTGATATGCCCTTCCAAACACAGGTCAGTGAAACATGATGCATTCGGTGAAGCATTACACCAGTGACCTAGACTCATGCCGATATGAATACTTCCTATCACTGAAATGATAAAATTGTTATGCCGATAACTGCTAGTGAAAGAAATCTAGTCGCCATGACATTAAAACATCTTGTCAATAGGCAACATAGACATTTTGCTAGCATATGACACAACATGGATCGGGAAGAGCCTAATGAACTCATGTCGATAGGGACCAGAATGCAAAAGATGCGTGACTCAATGGATTCAATGGGGAAACATGGGAAAACATGGAAAAATATGCATGAAGAGAGGGAATTGCATTCAAGTTAGGACTCACTTGGAAGATTATGAGTAATACCAACATGTGAAAATATCAAATTTTTATAGTTCTAATAGACCCAAAGGTGGCTCTAGCTGATTGTGATGAAATTATGGACATGGTTGGCATTGATTATGTCATGGCTTGTGACATGGTTGATGTTGGTTGTGACATGGCTTGTGACATGTTTGGTATACCCCCAACAGATGTGGAATTGATTGAGTTGGGATTATTTTCATTGGTTGTGTCAATGGTGGTGGTATTAATGGTACTTGTGATAGTTTGTGAGGTGGCACCGATAGAAGCATTGTCTGCCATGTTTTGAGGTTGATTTGAGTTGGTCGTGTTGTTTGTATTGTTGATGTTAGGGTTAGGTGATGTTGGTCTCAAAGTGTTAATGGTAAAGCCATGAGGAAATTTGGATCCTTGACTTAGAAGTATGGCTAAATATCTGTATCTATCGTGTAAGACCATTTCTTCCACAAAGGAGGCTACGTCTAGATTTTGGGTTGTAGCTTCTATGTCTTCCTCAAGTATTTGTTTGTGTTCATCCCTATGTATGAATTTTTCAAAGGGATTATGTGATGAGGATGGCATGTTCATGGAAGGTTGTGTGTTCATGTTGTTAAATGGGTCAGAAAAGGTCCAATTTGGGTCATAAGTGTTATTGTTGATGATGGGATTGGAATCTTGTCCAAAGTTTGTCATTTTTCTTCTCCTTCTTTGGAGCTTAGTCTCAACCATAAAAAGGGGATTGCTCAAATGAAGATGATGAGAATGCCAACTAAATGCAAGGATAATACTAGCCTATGTTTTTGGTCTTTTTGATAAAGGATGGTGATGCAAGACTATATTTTTTGGATTTTTGATAATAAGAGATGGCAATGCAAGACTATGTTTTTGTATTTTTGATAATAAGGGATGGAAATGCAAGACTATGTTGTTGAATTTTTGATAAATGATGCAATTGATGTTACTTTTTGAGGGGTTTTAAAATGACTTATGTCCTATCATTTTTTCTAGGCTGAGTCCCTTTGTTTTAATATTTTATTTCCTTTATAGGGTTTTATTTTCCTAAGTCCTAGTTGGCCCCATGTTTCATCATTTAAAAACAACTTATGTCGTTGTTTACCATCCGCCTAGTGATGTCCCCTTGTCCTTTAAATAAATGTTATGTTTTTCAAAAGGGTGAATTTCGTGCAACCGTTGATCAACTATCATTTGATCTTAGTCGCTCCTTGCCATCCCATGATGACCCCACCACGCCGCTTTGGTTGATCATGATATCATAGGGAGTGCCATGTGTCCTATCTAGTGAGGCCAAAGGTGATAAGTCTAGTTGACCATTGATCAATTGTCATCAGATCTTAACGGTTTCCTGCCATTGCGTGATCAAAAGTTATAAGGTTCTTACTGATCACGATATCATAGGTGGGCACCACATGTCTCATCTGATGAAGCTGAAGGAATGAAGGAAATACTATGGTAAATTAATCTAGCCTTAATACAGTAAAAGGTTGGTTACTTAAGTGTTCTTGAGGTGCACATGTTTTAAAAATAGTAGATATGTTATAATCTTGATAAAAAAGTTGCTCAATGGTTAATAATAAGGATGGCGATTTTATTGAAGGAACAAGATCACGAATTCTCAAGATCTATGGTTTCCCACCATCACATGATCCAAAGTTGTAGGATATTTATTTGTTGCGATATTGTAGGCAACCACCACATGGATGGCTAAAATTGAAATCTACATCAAATATGGTTGGAGATGTTCATGCAGCATGCGAGTGAGCTTTAATGGCGGATGAGACATTTGCAAGCATGATTTGATCAAGATAAAATAAATTCTCTTGTTTTATTTGTATCACAAATCATTCAAGTATTTTGTGGAGCAGTTTTAGAGTCAAAAGTGAAGTTGTCAATCTTTGTAGCTAGAATTTGGGACTTCTGCAAACAAAGTCGTGAGTTAATTTATGTGCTTCTCAGTCATTTTGCACTTGAATTTGGGAAAATATTTGCTGTTCTTGTCATTGAGCTTGTTGATAAACATGTTAGGGCTATAGTTTAATTATAGTTATGATAAATTGTAGTGTTTTTTCTATAATTTCCTATCTCTGGTTAGTCCTAGCTATTCGAAGTGTGAAATTGTAAAAAGACCCTAGTTTGTCCAAGATGGCACTGCCAAAGCAACATTCTGGCCAAGTTGACTATTTAAAAAGAAAATTGTACAATGATTTTCTAGATCAATTTCCCTACTCAACGAATGATAGGAAGAAGGGATTAGTTCTAATGCGAGGAAAAATCCTGGGGGAAGGGTTAGAATATAATTTCTCTAACATTTTTATGCTAGGGTTCCTCTCACAGGCTTGGAAATTTTTATATTATGGTATGGACAATGATTTGGGAAAGCTGGTGGTCCCAAACATGTTCCCTGACATAAACTTACTTAAGGTAGTGGCTGCAAGATATAACCCTATCACATAGGTAATCAGGGATAATGATGGAAAGGTTATGTTGAGCATTAATAGAGAAGAGGTCCAATAGATTTTTAACTTGAGTGAACTGAGTGAAGACTTCATTCCAATAAATCTTAAGGAAATGAAGTAGGAATATGAAAAGTTGAAGTCTCTTTTTAGAGCTAAGTTGCTTCCACCTCATCTGGCTAGGGTAGGAGGTTCACAATTTCATATCAGCCCCAATGACCAGGAACCTTTCAGATTAAATTTTTTTACAAATCATTTCTTGGCCACTTTCTATTCATTGTGTTATATTTTGGGTTTTAGTCCTAGTGTGGTGATGCCTATTGCATACATGTTCATGGGGGTGCAAATACAACACCCTAACTTCTCTGTGACATGAATTTGATTCTTTCTTGGCTGAGAGGATACATGAAGGGTTGTCAAAGTTGCAGAAAAATGATTCCGACACTCAATTCTTCTGGTATTCTATGATGATGCATATGTTCTTGTTTAAGAATGCTGACTTTTTCTCTAAAAACATGGAATTAAGGCAATCAGTTGATAGAGAAAGATTTCCAGTACAATTATAGGTTGCAGATTTATCTTGCAATAAGGAAAGCACCAATTATGTGCAATTTGATAATTACTTTGTTTCTATATTGAGGGATAGACTGATGGTGAATGTACCTAGGATCCCTAAGGAATTGCATGATTTCCTCAGGAAAAAAGGGAGGAAGCCAGAATTGAAAGTTTTCCATAACTAGGGTGACATTATCCCATACCCAATCAACACTATTTTGAGAGTATATTGTTTTCAAGGAACCCCCCATATACTACCATACAATGTGCCACCAAGAGTGGGGTTTGTATAAGTTATGTGGAAAATAGGTTGTATCCATGAGGACAACCTCACAGGGAGGGGTAAGGGAACATTTTCCCCTAATTATACAGTGGTGTCTAATTTTTCCTTTTCAAAAGAAGGCTGGGTGAATTTTGAAAAATTCTTTGATGATTACCATTTGAGGTGTGGTCCAAAGTGGCAGGATAATATTGAGGGTTTATTTTCCCTTTTCAGACAAAGAATAAAGGTTGGAAAATTTGTGCATGAGTTCAAATTTCTTGATGATTTGATCATAAATGAATTTGATCTAAATAGGTAAGATTTGAACAAGGAGAAATGGATAGCTTATGATAGGCTATTAGATATTGTGCATACGATGGATCTGAAGTATAATCCATTGTTGGAGTTCAATCCATACAATAAGAAGATTGACTTTCTAATGGATAAATTCAAGGAAATTATGGGCACATTGAGGACCAAAAATATAAATTTAGAACTGAGTCTAGGTGTACAGGAACAAGGTGCCAAGCCAATTGAAACAATGCCAACATACTAGCCCATAGAAAGGTGGCCTATTTATAGGAGGAAAAAGGATGATAGCAGTGATGAAGAGGAAGTGGACAGAAAATAAAAGAAAATAATGAAGTTTCCTTCACAACCAAGTCCAAAATTCAAAGTGTCTATGGCAATTAAAATCATTGATTTAGAATCATCACTAGAAGATACTCCCTCATCACCACCATTCGAGCCAAACCCTAAAACACAAAGAATTGATCAACCAAAGGAGGATCTAATGGATGAAATTATTGTTACTGATCAGGACATGCAGGTTGGTATGCCTTCCCCTCCTAGGCTAGCTGAATTGGTTCTATCTGATTTAGATATGAAAGGAAAAAGTGTACAAGATGCAAGAATGGAAGCATGTAAGGATTTTCTAGATAACAATACATTTGTAAAAACTCTTGTATTCTTGCAATTGGTATGAAGGATGAAATTTGAAGAATATCAAGAGAAATGTAAGAAGAGAAGAGAACTAAGGCCTAATAGGTCAGACCAGGATAATGAAGGGGAGGTAAAAGATAAACTAATGGAGGAGTTTAAGAAGATCACTCCTAAAGAGGGAAGAAGATTGGTGAGTCAGGCTGGTGTGTTGATTCTACCTAAATTGGACATTACAGATGTTGTAGCTTTTAATGCTATTTTAAAGTCCAAGAATCTTTTGCAAGAATTTGAAGAAGTCAAGGCAACATTGCAAGATTCTTCTTTCAGTGAGGAATATGAAACTTTAGAAATTTGGGCATTGGCCTCTCAAGGAAGAAAGCCAAATGTTACGGATATTAATCCAAAATTTAGAGGAGGATTAATAATAAAGAGAGCTTTAGAGACCTCAACGACTAAGGCCACTAATTTGACTGTGAATGTGGAAAAATTGGCCCAAAAGACTGCTGAAAGGGTCTTGTTGAAAAGAAGAGCCTAATGGAGAAGTATAACCTTTTGATTGAGAAATACAACAAGATTCAATAGAGGAATGTTGATTTGTAGACTGAGGTGGAAAGGTTTATGTATAAACATATTGGGGAGACATCAAGTGCTCTAGGGACCAATACATTACCTTGCATAGCAAGGTCAGTGCCTCCTGCTTCTCTAATTGTTTCCACACCAAGGTCTCCCATTCAAAATCTTTCTCACCCCTCCTTTAGAACAAATTGATGAAGAAACAGATTGCTCTATTGATCCTACAAAGAAGTAGCTCTTGCAAAGAATTGATGAATTGCAGACATCATTGAAGGTAAGTGAGGAGGAATCTCTTTCAAAGAAAAAGGAGTTTGTTACTACTATCTTGAGGCATTTAAATGAAAAGGTTGATAGTAAATTTCTATTTATACATTCTTTATATTATTTTTTGTTAGATGCAATAAATAATATTGATAGGGATCAAGAATTAGTGATACCATTGATTGAAAATTGGATCCCTAGGGCCAGTGATTTGGATGTCATGTATAAGGCTTCAAGGTTTGATACAAATAATAGGCCCAAATCATTAAAGCCTACTCAAGTTTTGGTTAAATCATTGCAAGGTTTTCAGACCCTACCAGATGATTTGAGCGGGAAGATTAGGGAATTGGTGAAGAATTTTAATGATTGGGGTAACACATTGTTACCAGATATAATTTATGAGCAGGGGAAAATTAGGTCACTCCAGCAATGGTAGGTCAAGCAAGTGAATTCATCAATGATCAAATTAAATTAATTTGTGATGAGTCAGATTATGACTTGTTGGTGAGCTATATGGATAAAATCATTAGTACCTGCTCATTTTTGGAAGCTTTTGAAAGAGATGCAAATCAGGTAGTGGTAAAATACACACCTTATAATACCAAGGTGAATGAGGTGATTAATTTTTACTAGCCGAATGATGAAGAATACCAGAAATGGGTAACTAAATATTTGACTAAGGAAGAGTAAAAGGAATGGACTACTAACAAGTGGTAAATTAGATGTTGCGGTTATAGTGGTTTCCAATTTTTCTTTGATGGAATTCACAGTGCGGGTTTCTTGTGGTTTTTTGTTGTTGCATCTACTTTTCTTAGCTGAGATGATGAACAAGAATATTCTCCAAGGTGATGGCTATTGTAAAAAATTTTGGAATATCACCAAGTGTGCCGATTGGCTAGTGACATGTGTACTTTCTAGCCTGATGCTTGTTTTCTCCTTCATTTTCTATAAGAAGGATTTCAAGGCCAGAAGTACGGGTTAGCAAGTTAGATAATTTTTGGTTGATTCTAGGTGAAGTTGCAGAGCGAATTGTAAAGTCTAATGGATTTAGAGAGAAATATAATTTAGGTTATGAGTTATTCTATAATTGGTTTTAAATTCATGGGGATTTAATGTTGTATAATAGTACTAGGATTTGAGTTGAAATGATAAATTCAACCTCATGTCTCTCCACTGTACATGCATATCCAAATTTTGAATAAGATGACTAAGGGTTGTTTCATTCATGTCACTATTGTGGTGTGTATAATCCTTATTTTAGCATTAATTCAAGGAATTAATTAAAATACTTGAATTGGATTATAGGTGGATATGTTTTGTATAAGGATTTGATAAGTAGTATTGGGTGAGAATGCATACTAATGAAATTGTAATGGAATATTGTCAAGGATCTTATATGTTATGTATTAAATTTGTCATAAATCTTTAGATGCTTATGAATTTGACTCCTGCAATGGATATATGGCACTGATCTAAGTTGTACTTATTTTTGTAGTTCAATAATTGTTTGTCTTTTCCTAGAGCTTGCTACAACTTGCAAATTAATGACTATATTTTACTATGGATTGTGTTGTAGTTATCTCATGCTCCACATAGTTAATATTATTAGTGAACAACCAATTTTATTTGATATTATCCTATTGTGTTGAGCTATTGAATGGGATTATTTGTTATGTGTTAATGTTATTTATGATATTGGTGTAGAGGTTGTAAACAAATTAAGGGATCATCCTCCTGGGTCTTGTAGAGCCCAAAGCATAGGAGTATTTTTAAAATCCTTGTTAGTTGGGTTGCCCTTGATTGGAATTGGAAATCCCATAGGTAGATTAGAAGACCAACCTAGTTATAGTGTAAAAAAGAAACCAAGACCCTCTACCTTTAACCCTAAACCCTAAACCATTAACCATTGAACTCTAAACCCTTAAACTCTCTACCCTCGATCTCTCTCCCATTCCCTCCCTCCCTCTTTCTCTCTCTCAAGTCTCACCCTCCTACCCCCTCTCCCTCTCTCAAGTCTCTCTCTCTCTCACTCACTCTTATCTCCCTCTCCTCTACCCTTAACCCTCCACCCTCTATCTCTCTCCCACTCCCTCCGTCTCTCTCTCAATGAATCCCTCTATCTCTTTGTCCTCTACCTGTTGGTTGTTTTTACTATAACCAAGTTGGTCTTCTAATTTACCTATGGAATTTCCAATTCCAATCAAGGGTAGCTTGAAGGACCTCGACCAACTGGCAAGGATTTTAAAGACCTCCTACACTTTGGGCTCTGTAAGACCTGGGAGGGTGATCCCTTAATGGATTTACAACCTCTGCACCATTATCATAAACAACATTAACAAAAAAAAAAATCTCAATTAATATCTCAACATAATAGCATAATACTGAATAGAATTGGTTGTTAATCAGTAATATCAACTATTTGGAGCATGAGATAACTACAACACATTCCACAGTGTAAAATAGTCATTAATTTTCAATTTGTAGCATGCGCTAGGTAAAGACAAACAAAATAATGAACCATACAAATTAGTAAAACTTACATCAGTGCCATATATTATTGAGGGAGTCAAATTCATAAACATCTAAGGGTTTATGACAGATTTAACACATCACATATAAGATCCTTGAGAACATTTCTTTACAATTTCATCAACATGTATTCTAACCCAATACTACTTATCAAATCCTTATATAGAACATATCCACCGACAATCCCCATTTGATATGTTTTGAATGCTTTGTGATACCAAAAGAAGAAGAATAGTTACTTTATTTCGACCAAACCATGATAGTAGATGTCATGTCTGCCATTAAAGATTACTTGTGTGTTGCACAAATGACTCTAATCGCATTTGATGTATATTCAAATATTAGCCATTGATGCTTCACCTTGGTGAGATCATCAGATAGCTTCCTTCAAACAAAATTGGCATAGTCTCCATCGTGGCAATAAGGGGCCCACCATACTACTTGTTTCCAAGGAGATCCACATGGCATCTTCCCGTGATATCATAGTCAATAAAGACCTCACAACCTTTCATCACACAATGGAGGGAAATCATGGATCTCAACCATCAACAATCATGTTCATTCAAGATAGGCACCAACCTTGTTATTAACCATTGATCACCTTTCTACTGAGATTATAACATCTCTATTTATTTAAAACATGTGCATCTTATAATTGATTTAGTAACCCACAACATAATGTATTAAAGACACATGAAAGTATTTATCATTCCTTTAGCTTCACCAGATGAGACACGTGGTGCTCGCCTGTGATATTGCGATCAGAAAAGATAGTGTGGTGGGGTCATCACGTGATGGTGGGGAATGGTTGAGATCACACAACGATTGATCTGCAGCCATGTGAACTTGTCCCTCTACAAAATAAAAAAAATTATTAAGGGAGACAAGCCAGTAGTCGTGCGGGGTGCAAAATAAAAAAAATCATTAGGGGAGAGGGCACACTCAATCATGATGATAATATGTAGTCTTACCACATATTTATACTATATATTGTAAATAAACAGTGCAAATGTAAATAAAGAAAAAACCAAATGTTGATGAAAAATGGACCCATACTTGAACACATGAGAACCTCTAAATGTTATATGAAAAAAACATATATACATTCATGAAGAAGTGAAATAAATATTTTTTTGTTTCAAATAAAATATTAGAACTCTCCACTATAAGTATATCATTTAAAAAATAAAATGCTCATTTAATAAAATAAGACACTCATTTAAACAAGTATTGTTATCATAGTAAAAATATATTGTTCTTATGTGTACAACAATTGGGGTAGCAATGTACAAGCATTGGATAATTTTATATTAATAGTTTTGTCCTATCACAAATATAAAAGGTGAGCACAATAAATACCATGTATTTTCCCATTAAATGTGAAGGATTTTCAAAAAGTTTTAGTGTTCAACTATTGGTCCATTTTTGTTCAATATAAGTTGTATTTTAAATAATTATGTGTTATTTTTACAACAAAAAATAGATTTTTTGTGTTCAAGTATTAGTCCATATGTGCTGAATATAAAAGGTAGAGATATCAAAGATTTATGGTTATCAATAAGTATTTGGTCCACTTAGGTTGTATATTAATTTCAATTTATATAAAAATACCATATTCTACAAGCAATAAATGATATTTTTTTGGTTCAACTATTGGGGGTTCAATGATTAAGTTTTGGTCAAACCTTTAAAAAGTCAAATTTTAGACACTTCTCAAAAGATCTGCCAATGTGGCGAGTTGCATGAAGAGTCACACCTCCAAACCTTAGTTATAGATAAATAAGATACTAATCTACATTTAAAAAAAAAAAAAAGGTTCTACGATATTCCAATCAATTGCTACATGCTAAGAAAATTAGCCTACATGACTACTGGGCCCTCTCCCCTTAAGGAATAAGTGGACATCACTAGGCTGACAACAAACAATGACATAAGTTGTTTTAACGAGGGAACACGTGACCAAAAAAAGACTTCAAAAAAATAAAGTTAGGTGAAGGAAATAAAATGATAAAACAAAAGGGGCCCTAGCCTAGATGAAGCGATGGGGCTTAAGTCGTTTTAAAACCTTCCCAAAAAGTAACAGTCAAATAGATCCCATCCATGGTGTAAGATGAACACTAGGGTTTTACATGAAGATGAAGGTGAAACCCCATCCTTAGGCTTTTCCCAAACACCATAGATGACTAGAGACACAAGGAAGGATAAAATAGAACACAAAGAACAAAATTTTTAAGTTCCATCACTACCCATAACCGTAAACACTAAACCATTAACCCTTAACCCTTAAACCCTCTACCCTCTCTGTCTCTCTCAAGTCTCTCCCTCCTACCCCTCTCCCTCTCTCCCTCTCTCACTCCCTCTATCTCTCTAACCTAAACCCTAAACCCTAAACCCTTAACCCTTAAACTCTAAACCCTTAAAACCTCTACCCTCTACTTTACCCCTCTACCCCTTATCTCTCTCCCACTCCCTCCCTCTTTCCCTCTCTCTCTCAAGTCTCACCCTCCTACCACCTCTCTCTCTATCACTCACTCTTATCTCTCTCCCCTCTATCCTTGACCCTATACTCTCTATCTCTCTCCCACTCCCTTCCTCTCTCTCTCATTGAATCCCTCTATCTCTCTCCCCTGTACCCATAACCCTAAACCCTTAACCCTTAAACCCCAAACCCTTAAACCCTATACCCTCTCTCTCTCCCCTCTTGCTCCTACCCATTCTACCTCTCTCAGTTCTCTCTCTCTCACTCACTCTCTCTATCTCTCTCCTCTCTACCCTTAACCCTAAACCTTAAACCTACAACCCTTAAACTCTAAAACCCTTAAAACCTCTACCCTCGACCCTCTCTCTCTCTCAAGTCTCTCCCTCCTACCCCCTCTCCCTCTCTTAGGTCTCTCTCTATCTCTCACTCACTCCCTCTATGTGTCTCCCCTCTACCCTTAAACCCTAAACCCTAAACCCTTACCCCCTTAACCCTTAAACCCTAAACACTTAAACCCTCTACCCTTAACCCTTTCTCCCTCTATCTATCTCCCACTCCCTCTCTCTCTCTAAAGTCTCTTTGTCCTAGCACCACTCCCTCTCTCAGGTCTCTCTCTCTCCCCTTCCTCCCCTGTTCCCCTCTCCCTTCCCCCTCCTAACTCTCTTTCTCTCTCTCTCTCTCTCCTAAGTCTCTCCACTTCTACCCTTAACCCTTAAATCCTTAAATCCTCTACCCTCTATCTCTCTCCCACTCCCTCCCTCTCTCTCTCAAGGCTCTCCCTCCTACCCCCTCTCCCTCTCTTAGGTCTCTCTCTCTTTGACTCACTCCCTCTATCTCGCTCCCCTCTACCTTTAACCCTAAACGCTAAACCCTTAACCATTAAACTCTAAATGCTTAAACCCTCTACCCTCTATCTCTTTCTGACTCCCTCCCTCTCTCTCTCTCTCAAGAATCTCCCTCTTGCCCCCTCTCCCTCTCTTAGGTCTCTCTCTCTCACTCATTCCCTCTATATATCTCCCCTCTACCTTCAAACCTAAACCCTAAACCATTAACCCTTAAACTCTAAACCCTTAAACCCTCTACCCTCTATCTCTCTCCCTCTCTCTCTCAAGTCTCACCCTCCTACCCCATCTCCCTCTCTCAAGTCTCTCTCTCTCACTCACTCTTATCTCCATCCCCTCTACCCTCTATCTCTCTCCCCTCCCTCTGTATGTCTCTCAATGAATCCCTCTAACTCTCTCCCCTCTACCTATTGGTTGTTTTTACTGTAACCAAGTTGGTCTTCTAGTTTACCTATGGAATTTCCAATTCAAATCAAGGGAAGCTCGAAGGACCTAGAGCAACTAATGAGGATTTGAAATACCTCCTACACTTTGGGCTCTACAAGACCCGTGAGGGTGATCCCTTAATGTGTTTACAACCTCTACACCATTATCATAAACAACATTAACAACAACAAATAATATCATTTAATAGCTCAACATAATAGCATAATACTGAATAAAATTGGTTATTCATCAGTAATATCAACTATTTGGAGCATGAGATAACTACAACACATTCCATAGTGTAAAATAGTCATTTATTTGCAATTTGTAGCAAGCGCTAGGTAAAGACAAATAAAATACTAAACCATACAAATTAGTACAACTTACATTAGTGCCATATATCCATTGAGGGAGTCAAATTCATATACACCTAAGGTTTTATGACAGATTTAAAACAACATATAAGATCCTTGAGAACATTGCTTTACAATTTTATCATGTATTCTAACCCAATACTACTTATCAAATCCTTATACAAAACATATCCACCTATAATCCCATTCAAACATTTTAATTATTTCCTTGAATTAAAGCCAAAACTGAAATCATACAGACCACAAGAGTGAGATGAACGAGACAACCCTTGATTATCTTATTCAAAATTTAGATATGCATGTACAATGGAGAGACATGAGTTTTAATTAATCATTTAAATCCAAATGCCAGTACTGTCATAAAATATCAAATCCCGGTGAATTCAAAACCTACTACAGAATGACTCAAAATCTAAATTGCATTTTCTGTAAAACCATCAAACTTTACAATTTTCTCTACAAATCTACCTAGACTTGACCAAAAAATATCTAATTTGCTAACTCATACCAGAAAATGAAGGAGAAAACAAGCATCTGTCAAAAAATTTCCTCTCATTTGACATGCTTTTTCTTCACAAAACTCTCGAGGACAACAACTATACCTTCTTTATTTCTCATCCTATGCCCTATTCATGCATCTTACAATTAAAACAATATCCATGGGGCCTCTTACACAAGATATAGTAATCAAAAAAAGTGTAAGAGCCCCTTTATATCATGTTTGGACTACAAATCCCTAAAAAATAGGGTAACTAGGCTGTATGCAAAGAAATGAAGCTTTCTAACTCAAATCAATGCCTTAAGCCCTCAAATATAATTCAAATCAAAGCTAACACATATCTTCATGACCTAGAATTGATTTCACATCAAAATATGGTTGCATGTGATCGTACAATGCTACATAATAGGAAAAATACTAAAATTTTGAAGAAAAACACATATTTTTGAATGTCAAGAGCTTGTATTTTAAATCCTCAACCATCAACAACCATTACAATGATCACTTTATGCCTTTTAAAGGACTTTACATGCTAACCACTGAACAACCACCTCTACAACTAACTTTTTAATCTTTTATGATCACATGAAACATAAAACACACTAATTTGAAGGTTGTTAACATCACAATTGAAATGTTTTTAATTTTTTGACCTTTCAAACATTAAAAAATACATCATTAAATTAATTATGTAATGGCATAAAAATTAAAAACACCATGAATTAATTATGTAACCACATAAGTCAAATATAATTCTATCAAGAAATTAATATGAAATAGATAATATAATTACATAACTCATACATTTCAATGTCATTGATCTTCTTCTTCATCCAACTCTTTGTCTATATCATCCGATCCATATTCGACATTGTAAGGATTGGTTATATCATTATCATCATAATCGATATTAGTTTCAATAATGTCATCATCCACATGGATATCATCTTCATGAACATTAACTCCTACATCATCATGATCTAGTTCCTCCTCTTTGACATCTTCATCAGAGACATCATCAACTGTTGATCTTGATAATCATCTACATCATCTTCTAGTTCTTTGGTATCTTATTCTTCCACCACATTATACTTTACTGGCCTTCCTCTTGGATTATGTCTAACAAGAAATGAACAACCCAGTTTACCTGGAACCTTTGAGTAAAATACATGCTCACATTGGCTTGGAAGAACATAGGGCTCATTGATAACTCACTCGATCAACTTTGTATTAACCATGGTAAATCCATTATCATGTTCAAGAATAGTTCTCTCAGGATCATTTTCATTTAATTGTAGCCTATACCATAGGATGACAAACATGATTAATATAAAGGAATTAAAGTCAGACTCAAGTATATCATCCAAAATCCCATAGGATCAATTTTCTAAGACTTCTAGATGTATGTCGCTTCTAGATGAAACATTAGTCACTTGAAAGATTGTAGTTATACCAGAATCACAAGTTTTCTTCATGTCATCCAACATTTTTATTTGAAATTTATGAACATTGCACCACATAGCCTAGTGGTGTTTCACTTGCAATATGTCAAACATTTAGAAATTATTGCAATATCGTCAGTTGATAAACATATTTATTCTAGGCCGAATGTATGCAAAGCAAACAATCATAACATATATATACATCAATATAATTAAAAATAACTAAATAATATGGGTGATTAATATATTTATGCGTACCTGTTTATCTCTTAAATCATATGCTAAATCAATTTCCCTTTGTGTAACATTGGAATCTCCATTATGATGAGCTTCTTTAACTAATGAAGCCACACCTTCCCATGTTAATGCATGACTAGACTATTGACATCATTCAATCCATACCGTCATCCAATCAAGATTATTTGTGACATAAAAATGTAGTGCATCCCACTCTCATCCAACTGTATCAAAAAAATTGAAATTCACAAACGACGTGTAATTAGTTAAATACCATAGTATACAACATTAATTTATAATTGATGTATATTGAAGATTAAAAATTAAATAAGTACAATATACATAAAAACCATATGTAAAATTTATTCCAATTAATCTTCATGACCATCTTATAATTACCTCTCACTTTCCTTAATCTACCTTTCCCCATCAGGTACTCCCCTTTGAATTTGTTAATGGAGTGGGGATCCCAAATGTGATCTACATGGATCTTTGTTGCAAACTTAGGAAGATATTCACTAATGTACACCATGGTTTGGTATACCACATATTGCTCCACCATAGAACCCTTAGGATGTTCTCTTTGTCTAACCAAAGCCTTCAAAAATTTGAAGTGCCTCTAAACCATCCACATTGACCTTGTGTGTACAGGTCCACACAATTCAATCTCATCAACTTGGTGTATGAGGTAGTGTTCTTATGCATTGAAAAATGTTGAAGGTAGACACTTTCACATTTCACACATGGGACGATAAATTTTTCTCTTCCAATAATTTATATCTTCTTTATGGATTTATTTAGATGACAACCATCTACAAGTGATTCAAGGCACACATATATTAAAGAGGTTTAACAAAAATATACAATATATTACATAACACATAAAACAAATGGAAATTATAAGATGTATACAATGAATTGAACAAATATTGCTACTTACCTCATGTATTTTCCAAGATCATATATAACTTGCTTGACATTATTCTCAAAGTTGTCTAGGAGAGATAGAGGTAGAACATACTACAACAATTATAAATTGATCTTTTCATTATTTTTTCAAAAGTAGTAAACAAAATACACTAAAAAATACATGCATTATACAAGTGTATATAATATACCAAAATAATTACCCTAATGAAGGTATGCCAATCATGCGTTTTCATCCTTGACCAAAATTCACATTTCTTTGTTATTATATTGTTTATGTTCACAACAAATCCTACAAGAAATCAAATTTTTCATATGACTTCTTTTATAGCATTACTTTGCTGCTCTATTGATAACCAAGGAATGGAACTTATATTAATTTGGTCTCTATCACTATTTTATTGAATGACATTTTTCATTGCATGATTGGCTTCCTGAATGTCACTACAAAATTTTGACAATTTTTTCTTTGTCATGCCTTCCATCCAATATTTTCCATAATGTTTCTATTATATTCTTTCTAATATGCATTGTATCAAAAAAATGCACAATTTGTAGCTGCTCATAGTAGGGAAACCTACTAAATTATCTGGGATAAATTTTTAGTCCTTGTGGAAGCCGACCATTAATTCCTTGACGACCTTCATGAAGCATATAAGTTAAAAAAATTAACAAAAAAAATCATTGTCAATTATAACATGAGTAAAAACAACGCAATATAAAAATATAAGTTCAAAACATATCATATATGATAGATAAACAATTTGATTTGATGTATAACCTTGACGATTAATTCTATTATATTCCAACTTCCATAGGCAAGGTGTCATTCTTCATGGTTTTGATGTAGTCTCCTCTTTCCCATTGAAAATATATTTTTTAGTAAATCAATAATTATGATTTCTATGGAGGAAGTGCCTATACTCATCAAACACTTGCTTTCCTAAAATTGTTGAACAACAATATTTCATCTTTTGACCACAAATTGGACATGAAAATTTTCCCTATGTTTTAAGATCTATAAGATCATATATAATTGGATTAAATATGTCAATTTTTATAATTATATATAATGAATAGATTATTTTAAAAACATGCATGATATCTACTTCATCAAATTAAATATTGTTAAACTACAGTTGAATGTTATAACATACCAAAAAAATGTGTTATCCTTGGGGCATCATGAATTGTCCATACAAGCATTGCATGGAATTGAAATTTTCTTTGTCCTATTGGTCTAGAGACGTCATACATAGTGATGTCATTCCATAACTTTAGTAACTCATCGATAAGAGTCTTGATATATACATTAATATCTTTAACTTGGTACTCACATAGTTGAATGAACATAAACATTACATAATTATTCTAACCATTTTACTAGAATATATATAAATTAATGTACATGACTATTGAATGAAAAAATATAAGTCATTATGCAACAAATAAGACATATGATATGCTACTACATTAAAGAAAATTGATGGAAAAAAAAATAGGTGACACCGAGTAAATAGATCTTAGCTCTGCAAATGGATTAACACTGTCTGCTCCCAATGAAAGCCTGAGATTACGAGGTTCTTCTTTCAAGTGTGGCCATTTTTCCTCCATGTCCTTAAATGCAAAACCATCTATAGGAATTCAAAGAATGTCATCTCCACTTCTATTCTATGCATGGTAATCTATAAATTGAGCTAATCTTTTGTACCTAAATAATTGTTGCATATGTGGAATAATGAGAATATAATGAAGAACCTCGCAGGGAACTTTTTTTGTTAGTTGATCTGTTTGATATCTATTGATATGAAATTTTGGGAATTTTGTTGCAAACTACTATTGTTTATGATATATAATATGATGATTGGGACATGAATCTATTGCTTGATACTCCATTATGATATATTTCATAATGGCAGATAAATCTTAGTATAAGCGAGGTAAAATATTTGATGGTGGTAACAAAAATTCACCAATCAATCTACAACAAAAAATAATTTGTTAATATAAAGAATATTAATGGTACATATTTCATCCTTTATTTACTAGTGTTGAACTAACAACAATTAAAATAGATGAAAAAAGATGACATATATGACATACCTTAACATCCATGAGATTGCTATGTTTGATAAACCATTCATAACCTTCAAGTTCAACATCAACAATACAATAGAGAGAAGAGTTGTTTGGGAGCCATCATAAAGGGGCTCATATGCCTTCTCAAGTACAAGTAAATCATGAACATCATCAAAGTCATCTCGATCATCATGATAAGCTCTACCACTAAATGTGTCATGGATCAATGTATTTGTAGTATCATCTTCAACTACGTTTTCTGGCACATGATCATCTTCTTCCATAGGATCATTAACTTCAACTTCGATATTCATAGCTCCATGTTCATCCGCTTGAAAAACCACATTCTTTAGGCTGTGATAATCCATATCATCTTCCCTAAGGTGCCCCACCTTTATAATAATGATAGACACAAATAAACCATGATCATGATCAAGTGATTATATATATATAATTTTAAAACGATATAAACATTTACAAATTTAATCAATATAAACACATATAATGAACAACTTACCAATGGACAATAATCATGCCCCCCTTCAATGTGACCATGCTTCCTACAATGTTTCTTAGTTGTTGTGATTAAAATTCATCTCGTCTTTAAGCCCTTGGAATTATTGCAAGGACAATAATATTTCCCATCACCCTTTCTTTTCAATCTAGCCCACAATCTATAAAGTGTCTCTTCATTTTTTTCTGGACTAATATTATCTGACATGATTTTTCTTTACCAAGCTTGACTATTTATATTTTCAAAAATATCAAACTCACACTCCAATAATTTTTATTCATAGACAAGTAACAAAATCTAATAATTTCGATATTTTAGACAAAAAAAAATTTGGCATGCAACTACCCTTGCAAAAGAGAAGATAGTCTAAAGTTAATGACCCCAAAAAATATTTTAAAATGCTAATTCCAAAACTTATTAAATTATGATTTTACTATGATTTCCAACCCTTAAGACTCCTAAAATCAGAATATTTAACTTGATCACAAACTTCCTACAATGATGGAGGTAGCGAGCTAGTAAGAGCAAGTGACCCATTCTGAAGGAGCAACAAGTCAGAATCATCATTGCTAATGTCAATACGGATTTATCTTTTTAGTTAAATATGCAATGTGCCACTTCTTATGATGAGATTATCCCTAGGGCCCTCAACATTGAGAGAGCCCTAATTGCACAAGGAAGCACACACTAGTAGAATTTGGAAAATAAATGACTAGGTGACAAAATTTTAGTCACAACAACTAAAAATGACTAATTTTTTCTCATTTTTTGCAACTCAGCTATAAATGAGTAAATAAATTACTAGTTTGGTCGTTGATTAAAAATTATTTAATCACACAAATAAAAATGACTAAATAGTTAGTCATCTATTTAGTCACAATCCATTTGAATAAATCATTTAAGGAATCAAGAATATAGCCTGCCAAAATACTCTCAAAATTTAATAAACATACCCTAAAACTTTTGTCAAAATCTTATTTTCAGGCATAGCCCACTAGAATGGAGTTTTTATTTTAATAAACATACTCTAAAACCTTCGTCAAAAATGATTTTCAAGCAAAGACCACCAAAATGGAGAAGTGTTTCCATAAATAATTACAGAGAACAATGAGGATATGTGCATGAAAGGAGGCATAGGATTAATTACTACTTATCTCATTCCTGCTCTGCTCAACAAATCTTACATTGTTCCCACTACTATTTGTAATCTATGTATTTACTTGACATATATTTGTATAATCTAAAATTCCTTCAGAGGCTTTTGAAGTATCAATGTATCCTATATAGGGTTTAGAATGATTTCTTTTAATTGAAAAAATAAATAAATGATGTATCTCCCTATAATTAGATAATGTGGAGATCTCCTAAATCTACCCCAACACACTATTGTCTTTGGCACTGTATTCATTACTCCAGCTACTAGGGTTTTGCACGTGACATCTTTAATATCTCTATGACTATGGATTTTAAATAGATCTTAGTCTTTGCTTTAATCCTTTTCATGGTAACCCTTCAGTTCCATAATCCACCTTCAATCTCTTCTAAGAACAGTGTCTTAAGCTAGACTGCATAGTATGCATATAAAGCAAGTCCTTCATATCTGCCATTGTTCCAAACCACCACTCACTACCTTGCTTAAAATGTTGCCTCCTTAAGCACAATAGCATGTTTTAAAATCATGGTTGGTAGTGATTGACCATTAAGGTCACCACTTTCATCAAGATACAATGAGATTTGTATCTTCAAACTCAAGGCATTATGCAAGATAACATTGTGAATTGTTTTTTTGTGTATAATTTGATTTTCTTACACATTTACTACTTTTCTAACTTCCTTTAAGACTGGGTATTGCACCCTCAGCTACAATCTCAAAAAACTCACTCACTATCACTTGAAGATTCCTTTCATGAGCATCCTTCTATAAAATCAAACTATGCCCTATAGACTACCTACTTACTATAGGGGACTCATTGTTTCATGGTATTGTAGATCTTAAGATCCTTCAATCTTATTGACACTACTTCACAGTCCATAAGGTATTATTCACTAATCTCCCATCTTTGATGAGTCTCAAAACACTGCTCAAACATGCAATCCACTACCTCCATTATACATTAATGGATAAGAAGAAACATTAAACCTATGATTACCACTGTTACTTCATTTGGACAGTCATTCCTTGATTGCATTTTCCTTGTCTAACACTACCAAAAGCATTTGAAAAACCCTTAAGGTTAGCAAGTGGGTAAGGAAACTCACTGTTAAAATATCCACTTTACTATGCAAGGTTTGAGCTTTATTATCTTGTCACTACTCAGCCTCTTTTAGACTGTCACATCTCAAGTGACTATCATACTTCTTATCGTAGTTTGCATTTAAAAATGTCACTAAGCTACATAGTGTGCTTGTTATTGTCTATAATATTTACATTGCAAGATTTTGTTATTAGCTACAATGTCTCACAATTTCTATTATTGCAACCTCACTAATCCATTAGAGTTATTGTTTATGTTTCTACGGAGGCCTAGGGTTTGTACCCTAATCATGCTCTTGCCAATGCTTCTGTTGGTATTAAAAAACAACCTTAAATCTTGGATCAGAAAATTAGTTGTCTTAAAAAAGTTGTGGTATGATCTTGGATTGTATCCTAGAGTGTGTGGGAAGCTTGTGTTTGATCATTAAGGTATGTAAACTTGATCAAGGAAATGTATCCTAGATAGCATGGGTCTTTCTTTAATACTTTCCATAATTGTTATTAACAGATCATATTATTATAGTTTGTGGTAACCCAAGATTGCATTCAAGTATGTAACAAACTTGGTTTGTAGTTTAAGCTATACACTTTTAAGTAACATTCATCAGGTTTAGATAATCTTGATCACTCTCTAGAATATCCCATTAAACATGGGTTGTGCTTGAATGCACTATATAATTGATATAACACAACCACTCTACATATCAATTAGAGTTATAGGCTCTTTATTACAGTAAGAGGTAATCACTCTTCGATCATGTTATAATTACATCATAACCTGAATGCACCCAATGATGATTGACACATACATTATACAACTTGAATTAACTACATTATATGAGTACCTCCATTTCTATCACAACATAGCCACATTAAACTTGGGTCACACATGAATGCATCCTGTATTTGTTATATCACAACTATGCCACATAACCAATAGAGTTATGGATCACATAATTATAGTCACAAGAATTTGTTCCTTGGTTGTGATCTTATGGTGATTCCACACAACAAAATCTGGACATGAAATTCTCAAAACCTTAAACCTCTAAAAATGAAATCTGATGAGATGTTGCTTTAAAATATGATTTTCAAACCTGGAACTACAAATCTAACTTCACAACTGAACTTTGCAAAATTACAATGACTACCCTCAACCTAGTAATATCTTCTTGAATTTATTTTATTTTTCCCAAGAAAATCGTCCTTAGTTCTCCACAAATTGTCTCAAGTAGAGCAATACATTGTCACAATAAATTAGAGAACTCCCTTTTCTTTATGTCAGCCACAATTTGATTTTTTTCTTATTTTTCATGTTTGTCAAAATTTTGATGAAACTGATAGTCGACATTTTGACTAAACCTAGGTTCATCGAAACTTCAACAAACATCAGGGATAATTTTTTTTAAAATTGAAAATTACACATCAAATTTTACAAGCACCTGATGATACATCAAATTATACATATTTCGTCAGACATTTTTGTCATATTTTGTAGTCAAATGAGTTAGTAATAGGTTAAGAAGGGTCACTCTCAATACATTTTTTCATTCACACCTTAGAGAATTCTTACATTTTTAGCTCTAACCTCTTGACGAAAAGGAACTATGAGTGCTCTCATAACACATTTATGACTAGGTTCAAGAGTACCAGAGGCCACCAACATAGGACCACTGGTATGAGATTCGAAATGTGATTTGAATTTTGAAATCGTGACACATATGTGAATAGTGATGCAACTTGTGATTTAGAATTTAGAATTAAGGTTTTCCTAGTTCAAATAGTGTTGCATATCATGATTTGTAATTTGAATGCATCAAGCATCACTGTTTGTAATTTGAGTTATAGTGATGCTATCATAAATAGCAACGATTTTGTCATTTTGGGGGATAAAAACTCCAAACTTAGCAATTTTTTTTGCAAATTTTGATGTCATGAACTTCATGGGTGCAGGAGGTTATTCTACCTTTAATGTCTTGTGAGCACCAGTTGACAGTTTTATCTAGACTTGGTGATTTATCTAAGTTGCGACAAGAGCACTTGGGAGAGATCGGTTTGTGGTACATCACCAACATTCCTATCATCTAGACTCATTTGGTGATGATGACAACACTATCCAAGTGATGGCATAGCGAAACCTCATTATTCCACTTACCTACTAGCGAGGTGATAGTGACACTGGAGGATGTATGGAAGATTTTGTGATTGTCTATACATGGTGAGCACATGATCTATGATATTGATGTCGATTATGATGTTTTCCATGAGGTTCTTGACTAGGAGTTTGTTATCCTAGTCAACTCCTAGATTGACCTCGAGATGTACAGAGGTTGAGTATCAACTTTTAGATTGATCATTGTGATACTGATCTCAAGTTTGGTTTCCTCAGATCGAAAGAGTAGGAGATTAATTCCAAGATGGGAGCTAGCTTAGCATAGGATGCTCTTTTGGAGGACCTAGTATGCACGGAGGCTAGTGATGTTGGCCTCCCTATACCATGATTACATGACTTTGTGTATTGTGATGGAAGAGCTATTAGCATTGGAGTCACTCTTCTTCATATTTGGGCCTCAGAGCACATTGTCATGCTTCAACCCATTGATCATATGGAAAATGTAGAGTCAAATAATCCTGTTGTTTGGAGATATAGGGGTGCCATCACTTTGCAACACACAAGGCAGCTTGACATTCCTTACTGGCGTCAAGTGATTGATGAAATGATAGTTTTTCGATGGCGGCCATGTCTTCAAATGTTGGCATGGTACAACAATGTACAGTAGTTATTCTTTGCTCGATAGAATCAGTTTATGTAGATCCAAGAGCACACCATTATCAAGAGGTACCTTCCCAATTGGGTTTCTAGATAGTTTAGCAAGAGGCAAGATAGGCCTGATGATCAATACACTACTACTTTTTCCAACTCATCCTACGAGACTACATGGGGACACATGATCCCAACCCATGAGGTTGTAGAGTGCTTCAGATAGTTTTTTGTGAGGCCATGGGCCTATGATCAAGGACAAGTAGATGCACTGACTACACCCACTTATGATGCATGGTTTGTACCCCCTTCTTGATTTATAGATCCAATAGGTATACCTCAATGAGGAAGGTCAAGAGGGAGGGGTTTAGGCAGAGGTCAAGGCCATCTAGATGATGGGTAGGATACCAAATGGGGTAGAGGCTAGGATGTCCAGTATTAGCAAGATGGACAAGTCCTGGGTGCACCACCATTGCACAAAATAGCCACCACCAAGGCTAGATCCCTATGATGTTTAGATTCAGTAGCTTCTACAAGTGGTTACCGATAAGAGAGATCAATATCAACAACATATATTATTCATTACAACTGAGAGAGACTAGGCCTGATTGTAGGTATTAGCAATCATATCCAAGTGGGATCAAGAGCATCAGCTCATACAGACCTCTGATATACATTTATGATAGAAAGTAGAGTGGTGCCAATAGTTAGAGGCTATGATAACTACAACCCAGGGGTAGACAATTTATGATTGTATAGAGAGGTCATGATCGAGGTGGCCTATTAACGTATGCATTAGCATTGAGATGTGTCTATGGTGATTAGGCAACCATATTACTCATAGAGGAGTGGAGCACATCCTATAGTTGAGGATCAACTAGAGAGACAAACCGGTGAGGGGAGCAGCCATCAGGGCTACTCCACATGTATAGATGCTTTATGATTATTTCTCAATTCTTTATACAAATATACATGTATGAGCTCCTTTTTGATAGCTTTGTGGATATTGTATATTTGATTGATATACATACATTGACTCAGATATTGTAGTATGACAGTCACCATTCTTTTGGTATATATAGACAACATGATACAAATTCGATATGCGGTGTGTTCTTTATTTTATGTTTTATGAATGTATGGATGCATTTAATGTGAGATGATATGACATGCTTATATATGTTTATGTGATATTTGATGATATATGTGATATGTGATGTAATGGAATGCAGTGGATGGATGCACTTCCTTTTAAGTATCTTTTCACAACATGATGTGATATATAGATGTTATGCTTATGCCAATGATATGGATGCATTTCTTTTCATGTATTTTCAATGTAGTTTATGAGAGGATTGTGTATGCATATGGATGTATAGCTGGATAATTCAAATGTTCATGCTTATGATATGATAATGCAATGTATGTTTATGATATGTGTGTAACAATTTAAGAAGCTTAGAATAACAAATCTATATTAATTAGTCACAACTTAAATGATAATGATGGTGTGCAAGATGTATGCATGCTGATGATTTGTGGATACAATATGGATGCATTGATAATGTTTTTGTTGACTACCATGATACTAGGTTAGCGTGGAGAGAAGATAGAAGAAACAAGATGATTTTTTTGACCATTGATTTTGACTATTGATTCAAAAGATCCAACAAGTCTATGATCCATTGAGACTTTACTAGATATGGTGATGAGAAATGCATGATGATGATTTACTCATATATTTGGATTGGGATTTTTTTCATTCGTTATTGTTTGATATAACACATAGGCATGATGCATCAAGGTATTAATAACCAGGGTGGTGTTGTATCTAGTGTAATGTAATTTGAATCTATAAATAGATAGGATGGTTCTTGTTCACCTCTTGACATATAGAAACCTCATTGGAATGTAATTTAGAAGCTTAGAATATATTGGACCAAATCATATTCAATAGTCAATAATGTACTCCAAACAACTTCCCTACACACAACTAAGCAAGTATGCACCAATATTATTTTACGAGAATACCCACAACCATAACAAACAAATGATAATGATCAATTCCCCATTCCTTTCTCTCTAAATTATTTTGATAGACATCATCGAGAGGTCCTTGGAATGGGTCAAATAAGATAAATCATAAGAAAAGATTAAAAGAAAATAGTCAATGTTATCTATTGCAAGTATGAGAAAATTTGGTGGTGTTGTCATTAATGTTGTCATTGATGTCAACATAGTTTAGTATGTTGAATATTGTGTGTGTATAGTTGAGATGTTGTTGAGATGTGAGTATATGGAGCTATCTTTATAATGTTGTAGATGTGCTGAAATGATGGGTTTCCAAGTGCTTTTGAGAAAATTAATAAAGAGTGAAGTTAGAGTCATGTATGTGTTCAGAATGTGCTCCAGTATGTGCTCTACATTTCTCCTATGTTGATCCTATGCTTGTGTAGATCTGAAGAGTTTTTTTTTATAGTATAATGGTAATATATATTGATCTATAGCTTTTGGTTTTATGGAGTGTGAAAGTTGCGTTCACCGGTGTATGAATTGTTCTAGTAGAGTTGGTTTTTTATGGACTATAAGAGATGTTTCTACTCCATAGTTCTCCACTGCAGATCTTGTGGATCTAGAATATTTTTTGTGGATCTTGTGGATCTTGTGGGTTTTGGAAAAGATGCTTGTGGTTTGGTGATTCGGAAGTTGAGTTTTAGAGTTGTATGTGCTTGCACGGTCCAAATGGACTAATGAAAGGAGTTTTTTGTTTGAAGGTGGTTACACTTGTTGCAAATGTATTTGAAGGAACTTGAGATGTTTTCTCATGCATAATGAAGTATGTTTCATCATCTATGTTTTATCTTCTTGTTGGAAAGCATGTTCATCAATGATCATTTGTGTTTTCATTAGGTTTGGCTAACCTGGTGTCTACACTTGATATGAAGAATAAAATATAATTAAAGAATCATGTGGTTGATCCAAAACATTATTTTTGGTCTTGGTTAAGTGTTTTATTGGTCCACTCTCATTCCTTTCCATTGTGGGAATGTTGAGTTACTGACCTAATTTGAATTTATGAAATGAAGCTTATGTGGCCGACCTTGGAGAAAGTTTTTAAGGTTGAAGATGATATAAATGAAAGTCAAGTTGCAAAGGATTGGATGATGCAAAGTAACAAAGTAAGCCATTAATAAAAGAGAAAAAGTGTACGAAAGTGAGTTGAGGCAATAGTACTTCATTGTGTTAGATTCCTGAAGGCATTGAGTTGAAGGTTTCTACAATCTTCTGATCAAGGCTGTGGATGTGTGTAAATTGCTATGGTGGATCTTTTTTTTTCTTTTGTATCAGTAGGAAATGATCCTTCCTATTAGACAGTGAGTCCTTTCTGTAGGCAATGAGCCTTTGTATCTAGACAGTGAGTCCTCTTCTGGTTAGTGAACCCTTAGCAGTGAGCCTTTGTATTTAGTTTTTCTATCTCTTTATATTGTAAGTTAATCCTCACTGTGGATTTTCCCTCATTGGGTTTTCCATGTAAAATATGTTCATTGTGTGGATTTTACATTATGTTATTTTTATTTCATGTTCATACTTGATAAAAAAAATAGTGTGGTTGTGAAATTGATAAGTGTTGAAGTTTTAAGTTCAATTTTGGTGACAATTGATTCACCCCCCCTCTTAGCTGTCCTATGCCTTTTAACAATTGGTATCAGAGCTTTTGGTTCCTTGGTGTAGAGCTTAACCTCCTAAATAAGATCCAATGGTGCATAAGTTGGTAATCCCTATGTTCGATGGATCTAATTACAATGAATGGATAGTGTAGATAGGAGGATATATTATCTCTCTTACTTACAAGACTTGGAAGGCTGTTGAGATAAAGTATATATCTTTGATGGGTGGTCTTACTATAGAAGATGAGGTTTTTGGTTATGAGGAGAATGAGAGGGTGAGGCATGCTATTTTTAGTGCTCTATCTAAAACTAAGCAAACTAAGGTTCATTCTTTGGGCACTGCTCATGTAGTTTGGAAGAAGTTGGAAGATATTTATGAAGGAAATGACAGAGTAAAATTGACAAAGAAGTTGACAGCAAAGTGAAGATATGAGAATCTAAAAATGGAAGAAGGTGAAGCTTTTGCAAGCTATTTCTAGAGGGTTGAACTTGCAGCAAATGATGTTAGGAATCAAGGGGGTAAATTGAGTGATGAAGATATAATTGAGAAGATCATAATAATGCTACCAGAGTGTTACAGTGATAAGATCTTAGCTATTGAAGAAATTTATGATCCTAAGAAATACACTAAAGAAGAGTTATTTAGCACCTTGACTACATTTGAGATGAGAAAGTTTGGAAAGAAGGAAGAAAATATAGAGACAACATTTAAAGCAACAAAGATTGAGGATGATCTAGATAGTGATGGTTCTGATGAGTTGGAAGCGAATTTTACTAGGAAGTTGAAGAAAGGTATTAGTAAGTATAAAGGTATGTTTTCCTTTAAATGTTTTAGTTGTGGTAATATTGGTCATTATGCTTCAAGATGTTTGAATAGATTTGTCCATAATAACAAGGATCACAAAGATAAGGATAGAAAGGATAATAAATATAAGAAGTTGTATTATGTTAAAGAAGAAGTCAGAATCTATGATGATGGATCTAATTATGAGGGTGATGATAGTGATCCTTGTTTTTAGCTTTGGACAATAAATATGTGACTCCCTAGAAAATGTGCAAGAAAGAATGCTATGAAGAACAAAAGGAATGAGATGGAAGGTACTTTGGTCACTACCTTTCATGCTACATAGGATGAAGACTATTGGGTGATTCAAAGTGGATGCTCTAATCACATGACCAAAGATAAAAGTAACTTTACTAAACTTGAAAAGTATGATGGTGGTTTGGTCATGTTTGGTGATGATTTAGGAGTGAAGATTTTTGGAAAAGGTTCAATTAGTTTTGATGGAATTCATAGCACTGATAATGTATATTATGTAAGGGTTTGAGGCATAACATTTTGAGTGTTGGATAGATGTGTAGCAATGGTTTTAAACTTGTGTTTTAAAATAATACCTTTGAAATCAGAAAAGGATCCAAAGATATGGTTTTCACTAGAAGGAGAACTCATGGAAACATTTATCATCTTAAGGGTACTGATGGACAGTGCCTTGTATCTCAAGTCAATGAATTTTTTTTGTGGTACCGAAGGATGGGACATGTAAATAAACTTTGATAATCTAGTTAGGATCAATTCAAGATATGTTGTCTAAGGTCTACCTACAATCACAAATCATGCTAATACTATTTGTAGAATTTTTCAGTTGGGGAAACAAACAAGAAGCAGTTTTAAGGGAAAAGAGCAATCTACTACTGAAATGATTCAATTAATTCATACTGAACTTTGTGGTCTGACTAGAACAGGAAGATTAAATGGTGACAAGTATTCCATGCTCCTTATTGATGATTATACTTGAATGACATGGGTTACTATTCTTAGAGAGAAGACTCGAGCTCTTGATAGGTTTAGATTGTTCAAAGCAAGATTATAAAATGAAGTGAACTGAGAATCAAATGTTTGAGATCTAATAGAGGTGGAGAATTCACTTTTGGGGAATTTAATACATTTTGCAAATAACATGGCATAAAAAGACAATTTTCTACTCTAAGAACCCCTCAGAATAATGGGGTAGTTGAGAGGAAAATCTAGACGGTATAGGAAGTTGCAAGAACCATGATGAAAGAATCAAATGTACCAAATGTGTACTAGAGACAGGCAATATACTACTATTTATGTTCTTAATAGAGTTCAGATTAGAGGCAACAACACAAAGAATCCTTTTGAGTTATGGATTGGTAATTTTCCTACTGTGAAGTACTTTAAGGTGTTTGCAAGAAGATGTTACATTAAAAGAGATGATGAAATTCTTGGAAATTTTGATGCTAGATGTGATGAAGGGATTTTTTTTGGGTACTCTACTACTAGCAAAGCATATAGATGCTTCAATAAAAGATTGAGGAAGATTGTTGAAAGTGCTAATGTGAAAGTTGATGAGGACATGCACAAACCTATTGAGATAATTGAAGTTGAACCTAATCATCCTATCTGTGGATAAGTACCTAAAGAGAATAAGGAGAATGCAGAAGAATAATAATAAGAACAAATTGAAGAAGAAGAAATCCCAGAACTTGTTATTAAGAATCCTAAGTATGTGCAAAAGAATCATCTAGAGGAACAAATAATTGGAGATAAGAGTGAAGGTGTGAAAACCAGAAGTAAAGTAGCAACTGAGGTAAATCTATTTTTACTTTATAAAATAGAACATAAATTTGTGTGTGAAGCATGTGAAGATGAGAGTTAGGTTAGAGCTATGAAAGAAGAGTTGCAGCCAATAAAAAATAATTAGACATGGGAATTGGTCCCTATACCTTTGAATAAGAATGTAATTGGTTAAAAATGGGTGTTCTAGAATAAGTTGAATGAAAATGGTGAAGTTATAAGAAACAAAGAAAGACTTGTATACAAAGGATACTCACAAGTTGAAGGCATAGAATTTGAAGAAACATTTTCCCCTGTGGCTAAAATGGAAGCTATTAGGATGTTTCTATCATTTTTTTCCCACAAGTATTTCAAAGTATACTAGATGGATGTCAAGTGAACATTTATGAATGGTTAATTGGAGGAAGAAATATACATGGAACAACTTGAAGGATTTGAGTTATCTAAAAAATTGGATATGGTTTGTAAGTTGAAGAAGGCATTGTATGGGATTAAGTAAGATCCCAGAGCTTGGTATGCAAGATTGGATAGATACCTAAAAAATAAAGGTTTCAGCAAAGGATCTGCTAATAGTAATCTTTACTTCAAAGTGCTAGGTAACAAAATGTTGATAGTGGTAGTATATGTTGATGATATCATCTTTGGTGGAAATGAAGGAATGTGTAAAATATTTGCAAAAGAAATGCAAAAGAATTTGAAATGTCCATGATTGGTGAGTTGAATTTATTTCTTGGTCTTTAAGTGAATCAAACTAATAAGGGGATATTCATTTCACAATCTAAGTATGTAAAAGATCTGTTGAAGAATTTTGGAATGGATGACTCCAAATCGGTTAGTAATCCTATGGTAACTGGATGCAAGCTAAGTAAAGATGATGAATCTACTAAAATTGATCAGAGCAAATACAAATCTATGATTGGTGGACTACCATATCTTACTAATACCAGACCAGATATTATGCATGTAGTATGTTTAGTTGCTATATTCCAAGCATATATATCCTAAAGAGGCACATGTTACAACTACAAAGAGGATATTTAGATATCTTGAAGGTACATGGGATTATGGCTTATGGCATCTTAAGGGTGTTGATTTCACCTTGAGTGCTTATACAGTTGTAGATTGGATTGGTTGTGTAGATAACCAAAAGAGTACCAATGGAGGTGCTTTCTTTCTTGGTAGAAGATTGGTTTCTTGGTTGAGTAAGGAATAATACTCAGTTTATTTATCCATTGCAGAGGTAGAATATATTTTTGCAACATCCTACTACACATGGGTTTATGGATGAAGAAAACTCTAAAAGACATTGGAGTGATGTGATGAGCCTATTCCTATTTTCTGTGACAACAAAAGTGCTATAAACATTTCAAAGAATTTAATGATGCATTCAAGAACAAAACACATATCTATCATATATCATTTCTTGAGAGAAAAGGTGTTGGAGATTGAAGTCAGGTTGGAGTATGTGACAACAAAGGAAAAAATTGTAGATATATTTACTGAGGATCTTCTGAAGGATACTTTTTAGTATCTTAGGGAGAGCTTGGGGTCATTGTCCCTCTGAACTAGGTGCACATGAAGATGCATTAGTCTAGTGAATTCACATATTCTTCATTTATCTAGAATGATGAATGGGTCTACTCCATAGGGGGAGTAGAAAAGATTTTTATTGTTACAGTATGAGTTAATGAGTGTACTCCTATGGGGGAGTAATAAAATATTTTGATCTTTGCCATTGATTTCAAAGGGGGAGAGAAGTTCATGTGAAAAATAGTAAGAAAAGGAAGAAAAGGTGTTCTCCTATGATATTGTGTAAGGTTGTTTTCTTTGATGGTTTTTCACATCATGTGTTGCCATCAATGACAAAGGGGAAGATTTTTGCAAGTATGAGAAAATTTGGTGGTGTTGTCATTGATGTCAACACAGTTCAATATGTTGAAAATTGTGCATGTATAGTTGATATGCTATTGAGATGTTATGAGTACATGGAGCTATCTTTATGGTGTTATAGATGTGCTAAAATGATGGGTTTCCAAGTGCTTTTGAGAAAATTAATAGAGTGAAGTTAGAGTCATGTATGTTTTCAAATGTAATCTGGTATGTGCTTTGCATTTCTCCTATGTTGATCCTATGCTTGTGTGGATCTAAAGAGTTATTTTTGAGAGTTTTATGGTGATATATACCAATCTATAGCTTTTGGTTTGGAGTGTGGAAGTTGTGTTCGCCGATGTATGAACTATTCTAGCAGAGTTGGTTTTTTGTGGACTGGAAGAAATGTTTCTACTCCATAGTCCTCCGTTATTTTGTTTCATATCTTGTGGATTTGGAATGTGTCCTATAATGGTGTTCTTTGGGTTCTAGCAAAGACACTTATGGTTTGGTGATCTAAAAGTTGAGTTTCAAAGTTGTTTTATGTGCTTGCACGGTCTGAATGGACTGATGAAAGGAATTTGATGTTCAAAGGTGGTTACACTTGTTGAAGATGTATTTGAAAGAACCTAGGATGTGTTCTCATGCATAATGAATCATTTTGCATCATCTATGTGTTTTCTTCTTCTTGGAAAGCATGTTCATCAATGTTCATTTTTGTTTTCATTAGGTTTAGCTAACCTAGTGTCTACACTTCAAATGAAGAATAAAAATTATTTAAAGAAGCCTATGGTTGATTTGAGACATTATTTTTTTTCTTGGTTAAGTCCTTTATTGGTCCGCTCTCATTCCTTTTCACCGTAGGAATGTTGAGTTGTTAAATTAATTTGAATTTATGAAATGAAGCTTATGTGGTCGACCTTGGATAAAGTTTCTAAGATTGAAGATAGTATAAATGCAAGTCGAGTTGCAAAGGATTGGATGATGAAAAGTAGCGAAGTAAGCCACAAATTAAGAGAAAAAATGTACAAAAGTGAGTTGAGGCAGCAATACTTCATTGTGTTAGATTCTTGAAGGCATTCAGTTGAAGGTTTCTGCAATCTTCTGATAAAGGCTATGAATGTGTGTAAATTGTTGTGGTGGATATTTTGTTTTATTTTGTATTAGTAAATAGTGAGCCTCCCTATTAGACAGTGAGTCCTTTATGTAGGTAGTGAGCCTTTGTATGTAGAGAGTGATTCCTCTTCTGGGTAGTGAGCCTTTGTATTCAGTTTTACTACCACTTTATATTGTGAGATAATCCACATTGTTTTTTTTCCCTCATTGTGTTTTCCATGTAAAATTTGGTGTTTGAATTGTGTTGATTTTACATTTTTTTATTTACAATTCATGTTCATACTTAATAATAGAACAATGTGGTTGTGAAATTGATAAGTGTTAAAGTTTTGAGTTTAATTTTGGTGACAACTAATTCACCTCCCTTTGAGTTGTCTTGTGCATTTTAACAATATCTATATCTCATGCCAATTTAATTTAGCTAAGGTGATTTCTAATACTGATGTCCATCATAGGAAGGATTCATCCTAGGACATGTTGATCAGATGTTTTAATTAGGATGAGGTGTTTGATAAGTCATTGATACAATTTTCACTGATTCATTTACCTATGATCTAGAATTTAGATTTTGACACTTAGATTCTCACTTTATGATTTGCTAGACTTACCTTCTACTTGTTTTTCCAAAGGTTGAAGATGAAAGTCAATTTATTATTGGTGAAGGTTTATTGGAGATGAAAGAGAAATGGGATGGATGATTTTGGATTTTTTGAAATATTTCAATGTTTATGGTATATTTTGAAAATGATTTGAGGCTATTTTTGATATTTTTAAGAGTTTATGTGAATTTTTAGTTTTTTAATTATTTGAGGTTGTTTAGGGTTTTCTCCAATATTTTTGTTGTTTTTTAGGTCTTTTGAATTTTTTCTTAGCTTTCAATGTTTTTGGCTTTTCCAAGATTTTGCAAATGTTTTGGGTTTTTTGATATTTAAATGTTTAGGGATTTTTTGAGAATTTTGACCAAGAACCTAACCTAAAAGACCTATCCTAGGGGCCTTGGGAGTTGATAAAATATTAGCCTTAACTATGTTATACATGCAGAGACCACGTAGTTTGGCCGACATGACTTATTTGAAGATGGAGATATTAACAATTGATGGAAATTCCAAATTATTATGATGAACTCCTAAAGAACTAACCTAGGGTGTCCTAGGGGCACATCAATGATGTCCTTGCCTATGTTCAAGTTCAAAGACTCATAGTTCAACAAGGTATTGCTTTTGGATTTTTGATGTTCAACCTTTTTAGGGATTTTGATGTGTTTTGGATATTTTGGATTTTGACTTTACAATTTTCTAAATGTTTTTGGATTCTAGTTGTATAGGATTTTGGATGGTTTTAAATTTTGATGATTTTGCAAGTGTTTTTGGATTTTTTGATGAATGTTTTATGGATTTTTTTGGATTATTTATGAGATGAATAACATCAGGATATACAAGAACCTAATATGATCTAGAACTAATTTCCTCTAGCATGAAGCAATATACTACCTTGATATAGGTAGGAAAAACTAACCTTTGGAATATGCCAAGTAGTACTAATGGGATACAATACTTCACAACATCAAGCTATGATATGGACATGGATGGGTGATGGAATAAATAGGATGAATGATGCAATGAATGGATGGGATGCCAAGAACAATAGGATAAAGAGCCAAAGAATAGATGAAGGTGCTTTATTTAAGTGAGGCACCTTTTTGCCAAGTTTTCACCAAGGTACTTTCCCAAAGTGCCACCAAAGTGGTTTTCACTTGAGGATGATTTTTTTCTTTACTTTCTTTTTTTTCAATCCTTTTTTTTTTGGATTTTAATCATTTTTTTGTTTTTTTTTTTGTATTTTCAAATTTACAACCTTCAAGACTAGGCATAAAATTCTTTAAGATGCAAGTTGTTGGCTGGTTCTTACAAGGGTTCACCTTCAGGTGTTGATAATTGGTATGTTCCTGATCCATAACTTGTTGTGATAACAAAGGGACCTAACCAGTTAGGCTCAAATTTTCCTTTACTATCTTGATTTGGAAGATTTTTCTAATTCTGCTTTAGGACAAGATCCCCTACCTAGAAAGACCAACACTTTATCTTCTTGTTATAGCTCTATTTTAGTTGGTTTTGATATATTTGGAAGTGATTAAGGGCATTAAGATGACACTATTCCATGAATTCTAGCTCATTCAGTTGAGATATTCTATATTCTTCATCAGTGATTAGGTTTTGTAGTTACACTCACAATGATGGAAGCTCAACCTCAATACGCAAGATGGATTTTGATCTGTAGACCAAGGGAAAAGGTTTTGCACCTATTGGTGTGCAGATGTTATTTCAATATTCCTAGAGAGCGTGATTTAACTATAGATGCTAGTCACGACTAGCTTCATTGACCATTTCCCTTAGGATTTTTAGAATGGTCTTGTTTGTAGCCTCAGCTTGACCATTTCCCCAGGGATAATATGGGGTAGAGAATTGGTAGTGGATGTTGAATCTTTGACATAGCACTTTGACATCCTAATTCTTGAAGGGTGTTTCACTATTTGAGATAAGAGTTTGTGGAACACCATAATGACATATGAAGTAATTCTAGATAAACTTGGCAATTTTCTTCCTAATTACATAGGTCATTGGGATGGATTTGACCCACTTGATAAAGTACTCAGTAGTTATTATGATAAAATTGTTACCGTTAGATGAGGTTGGAGTGATCTTTCATATGAGGTCAAGCCCGCATTACAAGAAAGGCCAAGGTGTGATTATTGGTTGCAACTCCTAAGTTGGAGCATGAATCATATCTCCATTCTATTGACACTAGACACACTTCTGCACATAATGATGGGGTTCTCTTTTCATGGTTGGCTAGTAGTACCCCATCTTGAATAGTTTCTTCGTTAAAGTCATACCACTAGAATGGGAACCACATATTCCATCATGTACTTCTACTAAAGTAGTCAAGGTTTCCTCTTGGTTAAGACATCATAGTAATGTATCCTCGATGCTTTGGTAGTAAAGGGTATCACCTAGGATCACAAATCAGGATGCCTTCTTAACAAAGGTCTTTTTAAGGTTGGAGGTGATATTGGATGGGAGGGTTCCTCTACTAAGACAGGTGAATATGCCATGATACCATGGGAATCCAAGACCAATGATGACACACAGAAATTTATATTTAGGGATTTCATAATTTGGTACGAGAAGTTGTTCTACCAAGAATTCACATTGTAGGATGTTATACGACATGTCTAACAATGATCCAATTGTTGCCACAGTTTCTATTGCTCAATTGTTCATGTGAGGACTATGCTCAAAATTTATGTCTATAAAAATTTCCTTGATGTTATCTACCATCTTCTTGTAAGGAGTAATTTTATTGTCCTTAGTTTGATAGTCGCCATTGACTTGGTTGATAACTAGCTATGAGTCTCCATAGACTTTCATCTCTTGTATCTATATACACCTAAAATTGGTCAAGACAATTAATTAATTAAATACTAGCTATTTAATTAATGATCTCCTTTATTGCGTCTACTTATAAATAAATTCTCAATTTATTTATATAGTTCACACTTTTCTAACGTCTTCATTCTAAACCACATTCTTCTAAATTTAATAAAATAAACAAATGACTATAGTTTGTTTTTATTTAATTAAATATCTTCTCACTAAGTTTGAATAATTTAAAATTCAAATTTTAGTCACATGTCTACAACACCTTTTGGCCATGTCACCAAATGTCACATGTAATTAAATATGAATAATATTTAATTACATTATTTTCAACTAATTATCTTCAGCAAAATTTTAACACATGGTATTTTTCTCACACACTTTATTCCTTCATCCATTTGGCATGTTGTCTTTAGTGAAGGGAACATGCTTCTTGATTCTCTCCATCTCCACCGTTCATCCCTCATGTTTGAATCTAGACCATTGATTGTTGCCACATCACAAGATACTTTGAAAATCCTATAAATACAACCCTTTGCTACAAAATTTAACATCCCATATTTTAGAAAACTTATTATGCAAGAATAGCTTTGGAGCATTGCAACATTTGGATTTTATAGTTAGCATTGTAGTATCATGTTAAATTAGAATCATGTCTTGTTTTATAGTTGAATTTTATTTCATGTCTTGCTTTATAGTTGTATTTTGGTTTATCATATCAATAGTTATTTGAGCATATGCAAAATCATTTTAAATTCTTATCACAACATTTGCATCACATAATCTAGCATCATTACCCATTTTTCAATATCACCATTATCCTTTGCATCATGCAATATCATGTAGGAACTTAGATTTCTTTTATTTGGAACATCTCATTTCTCAAGTTTTCATTCTAACAATCATAGTGCAAATATAAAATATAAGAGCCAAATGGTTTAATGAATCCTTGAGAATAGAGAAAAATGGAACATTTTTAGAGATTTGTTTAACTCCAGTTTAGAGTAGTTTCTTTGATTCAAATCTTTAATATAATACATCTCATTGATTTTTGTGTGTCTTAGTATTGATTTAATAACTCTCCCACATTTCACACACACATAAAATGGTACCAACCTTGGGGCATCAACCCCATTTTTAACAATTTTCTGGAAAAAAAAATTTAAACAGGCTAGACATGACGTTTTAGTATGACTATGAGTTGTTTTAGCACATGCAAAAAATATTTCAGTGCATTCAACTTCTATTATGGTGCACACAAAAAATATTTTAGCACATCTAGGATCTGTTATGGTGCATATGACATTTCTTTTGGCACATCCAAAAAAATTTTGAGTGCATTCAAGGGGTCTTTCGGTGCTTTCAATCAATACTTTAGTGCATTCATCACTTCTTTTAGCACATTCATCAGTTATTTTAGTGCTTGAATGAGGTCGTTTAGCACATTAGACTAATATCATAGCGCATTGGATGATTTTTTTAGTACATCTATTTAAATCTTAAAAATCTTAAAAATCTAAGAACTAATTGGTGTTCTCTACTTACAAGTACTTTTATATGTTGGTATAAGAGAAATTTATACAACTATTGATGATTTATGCAGGGGATAGATTTATTTAATGCTTTCTTTTGATTAAGATAGGCATCTAGCTTAATTAAAATGTTAAAGAATACCATGTTTTATGTGCTTGATGAATGGTAGGAATATGCTCTCCTCTTAACTTGGTGACCAAAAAGCCAGACCCATTTTTTTTAATTTTTTTTATCCTTAGAGGTCCTACCTTGTGGGAAAATGTAATCACCCAAGGGAATGACCCAACTAGTAACATGCTAAGGCAAAGTGACTTCCAACCAATATATAAGTTTGGGTACTTGAGGAAAGTTCATGTATCACAAGGATTTTTCTGAAAAGAAGGGTATAAATGGTCTCTTGTCGTATGGATGATCCCCCACAAATAGAATTCCTATACTAGAACCTCTTGTTTAGAAGGAAACAAATCCTTATTCTATTTACTGGTATAGAAGGTATAACCTTTGAAGTTGTCCCACATTTTTGTGACTTTTAGTAGAGATGAGAAGTATGCCATGGGAGATTCATGTCTATTGAAGCTTGGATTCCCTGTAGAAGTGAGTGTCATGCAGGGGAGCCAATGGAGTCAAGCTTCTAATCATCCACTAAAAGTAGGAACAACTAGAGTAAAATCCAAGTGGGAATCCAGTAAATATTGTCCTAACATGTTTGATGTGTTTTACCAATGTGTTTTAAAAAAAAATTCAAACAAAACATCACATACTAGAAGTGAAAACGTTGATTCAGAAAACATCATTTGAAACAACAAATTGGAAAATTGGAAAATCAAAAAAATCAAACTTGAAAGAAACTATGACATTTTCCCAGTTTTATGCATCTGCGACATTTTCTAGTGCATTTGTGCAATCTTGTTTGCTATTATAACAATTCTATGCAATCTTCCAATGCATTCATTCTCTACTTTAACGCATCCGGGTAGTTTTATAACACATCTATGCAATTTTCTAGCGCATTTACCCCATGTTATAGTGCATACATTGCATATTTTAGCACATTGACCCTATGTTTTAGTGCATTTAGGTAATCTTATAGCACATCTATGCAATTTTCTAGTGCATCCATCCTTTGTTTTAGGGCTTCTATCAAATCTTTTAGTGCACCCAAGCTCTATTTTAGCGCATCCATTAAATGAAACAATTCAAGAGTTAAATCTATCCCCTATTCCAAAATTTGAACCAAAATTTAGAATCTTTTTAGTCTAGAATCATTCTTCAAGTACAACAGAGTCTAAACTTGTTAAAACTAGCCTCTACAAGGGGAATTATCTAAATTAAACCAAGATCTAACATCTCAAAATGCCTAAATCATCAAACTTATCATATCTTTGATTGTTAAGCCTAGTTTCATCACATCAAGATTTTTCATCCTTTCATCACGAAGCGAAGTTGTATAATCAAATCAAAATTAGTCTCATCAATAGAATTTTTCATTCTATTTGACTTAGTTTTCATCCTTGCCCCTTTTCCAAACAAAGATCAAAGTTTAGTCAAAGTATAACACTTGTATGCCCATTCAAACAAGGTTACAAAAGCAAAAACTCAAGGAAAAATAAATTGAAACACAAAATATCGAAATGAAAAGTATCGAAACTCCAAACATCGAAACTCAAAAAATCAAAACTCAAAATGGGTATGTGCAGGATCATCATGGAAAAAATAGGCCCTTAAGTGGCAAAAAAACCAAAAAATCAGAGTTAGGCAACTTGATGTAAAAAATTGAATAAGTTATCTATATTATTTTAAAAATATGTAAGAAAAAAATCCATAGAAAATTGAATGTAGTTTCTAAACAACTAGGTTTCTTTTAAAAAAATTGTTTGGTGAAAATTTAAAATTTCAATGCAATAGTACTTAAATTTTTAGGAAAAATAAGAAATAGGTGTTTGTCGACCACCATAACCACAATAAAATGATAATATTTTTTATAAGGATTTTAGATATAAGTGGGGACTCATGTTCCAATGTGATGCATATTTTTTGTAATTTTTCCAAGTAATTAATTAATTATGAATTTTTATTACAACTTTTAAAAAATATAAAAAAATCATATGTCTGACCACCTTAACTTGGTCAAAACTTCATGAAATTCAAATTTTATTTTTTTAATCCTATAGTATGTGAAGCATATAATGTGATGCATGTTTTTAATTTGAAAAATGTGATACCATTTGAAAGCTATAGATGTTTTTCAATCAATCTATCAATCATGATGTTAGTCATAATTTGAATAGAAAATGAATAATGATTACGTATTAAATTCAAAGTAAAGCATAATTTATATTGGTGGAAAGCTGATAATCTCCTTTAAAAACCATTTTCATTTCATCAATTTTGGGTAACAAAAAAGTCATCAGCCACATACCCATCATATTTCCAAATAGTGAAACTCAAAACACGATGACTGAAGTTGAAGAGATTCCTTTCCATGGAATCCACACCAATGAAGGGGAAGAAATAACTAAAGAAGATATCCAAAATTTTGAACAAGATCTAAACTTCCACAAATTCTTAGAAAATATTTTTGAAAGAAATGGGGAAAAATACTTACTAATGCTAGCTAAATAAGGTGTCAAATTTCTTGGTGAATTTGATGTTTATCAATTGAAAGAACCTCCTGAAAAGCCTAAAAATGATCTAGAACCAATGGTTTCCCTAACTCATCAAATGAAGAACCTCCAACAACAAATTCTAGATATGCAAAGGGGAACCTGAAAATGATACTTGATACAAGACATTTGTCCATATCCATTTGATCAAAGTATCCACATGATCCCTTTTCCCAAACATTGTGAATTCCCAAAGTATGAAAAATACAATGGTAAAATTGATCTAATAGATCATGTGAGGGAATTTAGAACCATGAGTCTTGAATTTTCATATGAAGAAACTTACTTGATGAGATTGATTTCACGAAGCCTAGGTGGACAATGTCTTGAATGGTTCTCCAAAATTACACCACAAATTAACACCTTTCAAGAATTGGTCAAAAAATTCATTACCCGATACTCTTATAACATTCAACATGACATAACAATGAAAGATATTTGCAACTTGAAATAGAAAAAGGGTGATTTGTTCCTTGTATTCTTGCAAAAATGGAGAAGGTTATTTGCAAGATATTCTTGTCCCGTACCTAAAAAGGAAAAGATAGGAATCTTCATCAATAACCTAAATGACAAGATGAGCTATAGATTGGAATTAAAATGCCCTCCTACCTTCAAAAAATTGATTGAAAAAAAAAAATATTGAAGAGGCTTTGTTCAAGAGAGGAGTCATCAAAATTTTCAATGAAAAAAACTGATCAAACTCCTCCAACAATTACAATAGCGGTGACAAACCAAAGTTTTGGAAATGAAACAAGAATGTGGGTAACAATGATGGTGTAGTTGAAAACCAAAATGAAAAAACTATATTCAACTTAACAGCAACTACCACCAAAACTAATCAGAACAACAACCCACCCAACAACCAAAACAACAACCAAAATGTCAACCAAAGCAACAATCAAGGTAATGCTAGATCTAGAACACCTTCATATCAAACATCTTCAAATCGAAGAAGGTTCACACCTTTGGGACAATCATTAGAATCAACATTAAAGGAACTTCTTGAAGCTAAATTCATAACATTACTAGAGGAAATAAATTGGGAGCCACAAGTTAAGCCACCATGGTGGAATGATGTACATTTCTATGACTTTCATCAAAACAAAAGACATAAAACCAATGATTGCATGCAATTGAAGCACTTGATACAAGACTTGATTGACAATAAGATGATATTTGTAGGACTCCAAACAAACAATGATCATGGGGAATTTAAGAACCCTCTACCCAACTACTAGAAAAGGGGAACTTCTTCTTAAAATACCAAAGGATAAAACATAAACTATGTCTATGATTCTACCATTAATTATGTTAAGGTGGTGGACAATCCAACCAAGGACATCAAAATCAAGAGCCAAAAAAACATTTCTACTTGACCAAAAATCAACACCATGATATCAACACCACTTCACATCAAATCAATGACCTTGTGCCAATAAATTTGATCACCAACATTGCCACAAATGACAATTGAATTAATGTCATCAAAATCAGAGAAGGGAAAAATAATTCACTGATCAATGCAATCACAAGAGGACAAGCCAAGGTAACATTGAAAGGAGCTACCCCTTCCACGTCCAAAGCAACTACTAATATCCCTACAATGCAATATATCATATTTGATTAGCTTCATAAGATATCCACCCAAATATCCATATTAGCACTTCTCAAGATTTCACCCGCTCACAAGGAAATTTTAAAACAATCTCTAGTTGCCAACATGGTACTGAACAATCTGGAAGTTTTCCAATGTCATACTATGGTGGGAAATTTGACTACACCACACTACCTATCATTTTTTGAACATGATGATGTATTAATCACCAATTTGCACAACATTTCCCTCCACATTGAGGTCTTAATCCATAAACACTGCATAAAATGTGTTCTAATAGATGGAGGAGCTTGCCTGAATATTTGTACTTTAAAACTTGTTTGTGTATTGGGCTATTAAAAAAATGCTATTGATCCTAGAAGGAAAATCACAATTAAAGCATATGATGGTGAGGAGAGATCTTCCCAAGGGTTGATAGTGCTACCTATTCAAGTGGGACTAGTTTTCAAACATATAGTCTTCCAAGTTTTGGATAAGGAATTGGCATATAACATATTCTTGGGAAGGCCTTGGATTCATGACATGCAAGTAGTGCCATCCAAATATCACCAGTGTTTGAAGTTCCCTTTCAACAAGAAAAAAATCACTATATCAGCTCACTCCAACAAACCCAATATTGTAACACCCTAAAGACCACCCAAGATGCTTTTGTACCACACAATAGGGAAGCTCCAACTCATGGCTCCTCAAATGATGGAAATAAACTAAATACCTTGTCAAAGTGGGTTGAGAAGAAAGACCAATCAAAGGATAAGGGTATCGGTGATTCCACTCCCTCAAGTAAGGAAAGTACATCAATTTCTTCATCAAGCAAACTTGAGATAAAGGATCAATCAAAATAAAAAGGCATCGATAATCCCACTCCACAAAACTAGGAAGGTCAACTCAATGCCTTATTGTAACAAGTGGAAAAGATCCAATTGAAAGACAAAGGCATGCGGGAGTACTAATTTGATCAATCCTTATGCTTATCAAAACTTTCATCTTCTCCTAAGTCATATGGGAAACCATCAACATCAAGACAACAATCATCACAACCAACCACACTCTTTGATGGAACATTTGTAAGAGTAGGAACATTATTAGATGAATCAAATGACAAGGAGGTTTTAAATTGGTTATACAAGGAGGGAGAACAATCATAAGCATCCACTTCAAATGTATTGACAAAGCAATATGGAAAAGGAAAGACAATCTTGGAAAATATGGGGTATGAGGGAAAAGGTCCTATCGATAAAAACAAAGAAGGCATCATAGAACCGATACAACCTATCACAATGCATGCCAAAGACAAAATATGATTAGGGTATAGAGAAGAATAAAAAGAAGAAACCTGACAACATGTTCTTGAGAGAATCCTCCAATTGAGAGATAGTTCTGAAATAGATTCTAATGAGTATGAATGGGATTCCCTCACTTAAGAGTCTTGTCATGATAAGGAAATTGATGTGATACAAAAGTATACAACAACATGTATGGAGGAACAAATCTCAAGTTATAGACCACTTGAAATTGTATCACAATATATCGGTGACTGAATTGAGGATGATCATACTTTGAGCGAGATAGATCAATTGGAGGAGAATAACATCATAGATCTTGAAATTTTCATTGGACACTTTGATGACATCACCATCATGAGACTCACCCCTTCTTGGTGCGGGAGTACCCAAGGCTTTCAAAGAGTTGTTCAAGAACCAGGAGAGTGCAGGGGTCAAGAGGACCTTCAAAACAATTCAAAGCATCAATTATGATCTATTGGAGCCTATAATGGCATTTGGTATGAATAAATGTAATAAGAATGTTAAAAGTTCTAATGCTCCTATAAGGAATCTAGGTTAAAAATGCAATGTAGAGGGAAAATCATGTTCTAGGGGTTTGATTAGTGTTCTAATGCTTTATTTTGGTCAAATAAATTTGGATATTGGAGATCCAATAGTTTTTTAGGTGATAGATTTTAATAAAATGTAAGTTTACAATTTCAAATTTTTTGAATTTTAGTTTAGGTGGGAAAAGGGGTTTTGAGAGTTTTAGAGTAAATTAAGCAATGTAATTAATCAAGATCAATTGGATCAGTTGGAGAATGGGTTTATAACCCTAAAATCATCATTTGTATGGAGGTTAGGTGATTGGAGAAAGAATTGTATGGACTATTCTTAGAAAATACAACAAAATTTATGTTTTCTTGCAATTTTTTGTGTTTTTTTGATGAACCATTGAATCTTATTGAATTTTTCTACATTTTGATGCTTTGGTAATTTTTATTTACATGTTTTAACACCACTCAAATGTTCTGATAAAGGAAATAGATCAATTCTTGCACGTTTTTGCTAACTGTCCACAAGAAAAGTGAAGATTTTGCCCTGTTTTGAGAGTTTTAATGATGGAATGATCCATTTCATGGAGTATAATGACTGAAAATATATGAAATGGATCAAAATTGACATGTAACATAAGAAACTAACAAGGAAATGTGCAGGAAATATGGAAAACTAAAGTGTGCACATTGATTTAGCATGAAAAAGGCATGAAGATGGACGCTAGGGTGTAGCAGCAGAATATCTGCCTTAATGAGGGGCATGTTTTTGAGTTTGGATTGACTAATTATGTTGTCCTAATGGTGTAGAGTCAATGAGTAAGTTCTGGAAGTGACTAGAGGGTTAGTTTTCAAGAAGCCCTAGTTTTTGAGGCAAGTTGAAGAGGGGTTTGTGGTGGAGCATGTTAGAGGTGTCATAGAGGTCTAAAAACTTGGATTCCTTGGTTTTGAGTCATTTTAGGATACTTTTGAAAGTTTCATGGTCATGGGTTTAGTTTAAAGAGGGGTTGCTTTGAAAAAGAGGGCTAATTAGGCCTAAATTTGAGGAAACAACAGATTTTTTATTGGTGTGCTCCAAAACAAGTGCCATCAAGAATCTAGTATGTTATGTATCATCACAAACCACATTTTGTTAAATCATTATTTTGGATGTTCCTTTGGAAATTTTGAGTGAAAAGTCAAAAATCACCGCAGGAGGCCTAGTTGGGCTTGAAGCCTAGTTAATGTGGAAAAGTGGATTTTGTTCAAAACAGAGGTTTGGGGATTTGATTTCATTTAAGACATATGTAATTGTGTCTATTAAGAGAATTCCTAGGGTTTTGGTCCATAGGGAAATCAAATAAGTCATTTGGTGCATTGTTGAGGCCTTATCTCCATATTGGTGCCTAGTTGGAAGGTTGAGAGTGAATCATTATTAGCCTTAAAACTTTGTGTTTCTTTCAAAGTCCCTGACCCTCTACATTAGAGTGGTATCAGAGTAGTAAGTAGGTCATTTAGGGTTTGGAGAAATAGCAATGGCACCAAAGAATCAATTGGCAAGAGAGTTGGAAGAGTTGAAGGAGATTTTGGAGAGGGAGAGAAGAGAAAGAAGGGAACAAGAAGCAGCAAGAGAAAGAGAGGAAAGGCAATGGAGAAGAGAGAGAGAGACACTATGTAGGCAAGGATCAATAACCTTGAGAGGAGTAGGAGGAGAGAAGAACAAGAAGACCAAGAAAACAATGAAGAAGATGAAGAGCATGTGAGGGTAAATCAGGAACAACAATTAGATGATACAAAGGACCCTGAGGAAAGGAGGTTTGTGAGGTTGTTGAAAGTAGTACAAGGTCATGGAGGGAAGAGTCACATAGACTTTCCTATCTATCAAGGGAAGATGGATAGTGAGGAGGTGTTGGGATGGCTTGATGCCTTGGAAAACTACTTTGAGTTTGAGGAGATGGATGAAGAGAGGAAGGTTAAGTTTGCTAAAACCAAGTTGAGAGGCATAGCATTGACATGGTGGACTAGTTTCCAAAATGATAGGATGGCTAGAGGATTGGAAAAGGTCTCTACATGGGCAAGGATGAAGAGTTTGGTCAAGGATAAATTCCTACCATCTAATTATACCATTCATGTGAAAAGGATGAGGAATAATTTAAAGCAAAAGGACTTGGATGTTATGTCCTATACTGAGCAATTTCACAAGCTTAGTATCAGAGGATGTTATGAGGAAGAAGATGAGAAAATAGCCAGGTACATCAATGGCTTGAGGTACAATCTACAAGATGAGATTGGTTTGCAATTTCCAAGGACATTGGGAGAATGTTTTTAGTTGGCCATTAGAGCAGAAGAAAAGGTGAAGAGGAAGCAAGAAAGATCAAACAATGGTGGAAGAGGAGGTAGTTCAAATAGGGGCAGAGGTAATAGAGAGCAAGGACAAGGCAGTAATGATAAAAGCAGCAATGACAAGGGTAAAGAAGCATTTTCTAATCAAAGAGGTGGATACACTCCAAGACGAGGAGGCAGATTTGGACAAGGTAGAGGACCATTCATAGGTAGGTGTTTCAATTGCAATGAACCAGGGCATCCTTCCTTCAAGTGTCCTAAACGGGAACAAGTTGATAGGGGCAGAGAAAGGAGAGCTAACTTGGTACAAGAAGAAGAAGACAAGGAGGAACCAAAAACATTCATGGCAAATCCTGTGACTGATGGTGAGTTTCTCATGATCAAGCAAGGAGAAAGACTTCATCAAGAACCAAAGGTAACCATTTTCAAAACAAATTGTCTCAGTCATTGTAAGATATGCAGATTGCTTATAGATTCAGGGTCACAGTTTCAGTTGATATGGTAACCAAGCTAGGGATTGAAACTTTTGATCATCCTACTCCCTACAAGGCCACTTGCGTAACTCAAGGACAGCGTGTGGAGATTGGTAAGAGAGATTTTCTTGATTTCTCAATTGGTTCATATCAGGATAGAGTGCTTTGTGATGTAATTCCAGTGACTTGTGGTCATATCATCTTGGGAAGGCCATGGCAGTATGTTAGAAGAACTTTTCATGATGGGTTTCTTAACACCTATTCGGTTCACAAGGGAGATGTTAAATATCAGTTGGTTCCTTTACCTTTGGAGCAGTCTAATGATAGTTTGTAATATGTTTTGAGAAGAGTTTGTAGGTGAATAAGCAGGGTGAAACAAGGGAAGGCATTGGCAAGCTGAAAAGAGATAAGTTGCAGCAGTGTTATGAGGTGGATAGTCCTTCAAATCAGTCCTTGTGGGATCTAGATAGTATTAGGGTTGGAGGCATTGAATGCCCTATAAATGATGGTGTTAATGGTGGAGTTCTTTCACAAAAGAGGCAGTGGAATGAGGGCAGGAGCAGGGCACAAGAACCCACTATTATCAAGCAACAAAGAAGACAAACCAAACCCTATTTTGGTTCTCATTTGATAAATGTTAAGAATGCAGATTGGTAGAAGAGAAAGACAATGACTTTGGGGGACCACCTTCCTTCTCATTGGAAGATGAAAACACATGAGAGCAAAAGGTATTTTGGTGGCAACACATGGGATACTTCTTGGGGCAAGAGTTCTTTCTTTCCTGGGGAGAATGGTGCAGGAGCACCTAAGGATTTCAAAGAGTTGTTCAAGAACCAGGAGAGTGCAGGGGTTAGGAGGACCTTCCAAACAAGTCAAAGCATCAATTATGATCTATTGGAGCCTATAATGGCATTTGGTATGAATAAATGTAATAAGAATGTTAAAAGTTCTAATGCTCCTATAAGGAATCTAGGTTAAAAATGCAATGTAAAGGGAAAACCATGTTCTAGGGGTTTGATTAGTGTTCTAATGCTTTATTTTGGTCAAATAAACTTGTATATTGGAGATCCAATAGTTTTTAGGTGATAGATTTTAATAAAATGTAAGTTTTCAATTTCAATTTTTTTGAATTTTAGTTTAGGCGGGAAAAGGGGTTTTGAGAGTTTTAGAGTAAATTAAGCAATGTAATTAATCCAAATCAGTTGGATCAGTTGGATAATGGGTTTATAACCCTAAAATCATCATTTGTACAGAGGTTAGGTGATTGGAGAAAGAATTGTATGGACTGTTCTCAGAAAATACAACAAAATTTATGTTTTCTTGCAATTTTCTGTGTTTTTTTGATGAACCATTGAATCTTATTGAAGTTTTCTGCATTTGGATGCTTTGGTAATTTGTATTTACATGTTTTAAAACCACTCACATGTTCTGATAAATGAAATAGATCAATTCTAGCACGTTTTTGTTGACTCTCCACAGGAAAAGTGCAGATTTTGCCCTATTTTGAGAGTTTTAATGATGGAATGATCCATTTCATGGAGTATAATGATTGAAAATCTATGAAATGGATCACAATTGACATGTAACATAAGAAATTAACAAGGAAATTTTCAGGAAAGATGGAAAACTGAAGTGTGCATAGTGATTTAGCATGAAAAAGGCATGAAGATGGACCCTAGGGTGTGGCAGCAGAAGATCTACCTTAATGAGGGGCATGTTTTTTAGTTTGGATTGACTAATAATGTTTTCCTAATGCTGTAGAGTCAATGATCAAGTTTTGGAAGTGATTGGAGGGTTAGTTTTCAAGAAGCCCTAGTTTTTGAGGCAAGTTGAAGAGGGGTTTATGTTGGAGCATGTTAGAGGTGTCATAGAGGTCCAAAAGCTTGGATTCCTTGGTTTTGAGTAATTTTAGTAGACTTTTAAAAGTTTCATGGTCAGGGGTTGATTTTAAAGAGGGGTTGCTTTGAAAAAGAGGGCTAATTAGGCCTAAATTTGAGGAAACAATAGACTTTTGATTGGTGTGATCCAAAACAAGTGCCATCAAGAATCTATTATGTTATGTATCATAATAAAACACATTTGGTTCAATCATTATTTTGGAGGTTCCTTTGGAAATTTTGAGTGCAAAGTCAAAAATCACCGCAGGAGGCCTAGTTGGGCTAGAAGCCTAGTTAAGGTGGAAAAGTGGATTTTGTTCAAAACAGAGGTTTGGGGTTTTGATTTCATTTAAGACAAATGTAATTGTGTCTATTAAGAGCATTCCGAGGGTTTGGGTCCATAGGGAAATCAAATAAGTCATTTGGTGCATTGTTGAGGCCTTATCTCCATACTGGTGCCTAGTTGGAAGGTTGAGAGTGAATTGTTATTAGCCTTAAAACTTTGTGTTTCTTTCAAAGTCCCTGACCCTCTGCATCACTTCTGGCCTTAGCCAATCCAACAATTCCTTGCCCTTGATACACCCTGAACTAACTGACTGGGACCAATCTAAGCTGTTGGATCTACTCACCTTTCCAAATGATGATGCCATTGTAAAATTTCTTTGTTCAGATAACCTTGAAACATGTTCCATCATCGAATCATATAACAAGGCTTCAAATGAGGGGAGTTCCAAATCTCTCGACTACAAAACAATTAACATTAAAAATAGATCTAATGGTGAAAACCATTCACTGGCAACATTAGATCAAGAAAAAATCAAAATAAAGAGTGCATCTAATAGTGAAAACCTCTTTGAGGCACCAAAAGATAGGAAATTTGACACTCTTCCTAAGTACTATCAGGAGAGGTCTTTTGTACTAATTAAACCAACACAATCCATAAATGTTTGTACAGATGAAACAGTCAGGACTTTAGATCTAGCAACATCAATGACAAAGCAAGAAAATCCAAACTTCACTAAGTTCTTTGAAGAAAGGAAAATCATCTTTGCATGGTCTTATGCTCACATGCCTTCTATAGATCCAAAAATCATAATGCATTATTTATCACTACCACCAAGAATAAAACTAGTAAAGCAAAATTTGAGAAAAATGCATCCTCATATCACTCGTTTGGTAAAAGTTGAATTGAAGAAATTGTTAGATGTGGGATTTATTAGACCTATCGACTATGGTGAGTGGATATCAAACATTGTGCTAGTTTCGAAACTAGATAAAGGCATCACGATATGCATAGATTTCAGGGATCTCAACAAAGCTTTCCTAAAAGATGAATTTCCTCTACCTAACATAGACATCATCATAGACTTGATAGTTGGACATGAAATGTTATCACTTATGGATGGATTTTTCAGGTTACAATTTGTAGACACGTAAAATATATTGATTGACATTGGACATATGATCCTCACCGCTAACATCGTTTCATCCTGAATCATCCTTCGATCTAACCATTTAATCAAATACCTTTATCTAATTAAATTCATCAATATTCCTCTCTTAATTAAATAAATCGATTATCTAATTAAGTCATTATTTCTCAATAATTAAATTAACCATTTTGATCTAATTATCCTATTTAATTAAATAATTAATTTTATTTGATTAAATCTCTAAAGTCTATCTATTAAATTAAATAAATTAAAGCCTTATTTCGTTTAATCTAACATCATCTCTTTTAATTAAATAAATAAAAAATCCTTATTTAATTAATCCATTATCACATTCTTCTCATATTTGATTTAAATAAATCCACAAATTTAAGTAAAATAGGTCACATCATTTAATCCCTTCATTAAATTAATCAACTTGGATTAATTTAATCTCTCCTCATGTCCAATCCTCCATCTTTTGCCACTTGCACATGAAAATAGATTTAATTTATTTATTAAATTTCTATTTTCTTTTAAGGAATATTCCCCAAGTTTAAATTCAAAATCCAAGTCGAATGGGTCCTTCCAACAAGGAATTTACTCTCTCATACATGTCCTTTTCCATGAGCCAAGTAGCATTCAATGCATTCTTCCTTCCCTCTTGCATGTCATTTCAATAACTTCATAATTCAAATATATGCATTTATTGGCACAATCCTCAAAACTTGCACATCCTCCATCCATTCACAAGTGAACAAGTGGCACTTTTCCATTGGCTAATTCTTAGTCCCACATTTCTCTATTTTGGAAATTCATCCATCAATATCATCTATAAATGAAGAGCTCATCCTTCATTTGATCCATCCACAATTTGAGTAAACTTACTATGCTCAAATCATTAGCAATTTTCATCCATTATCATTGAAGTTTATAGCTAGGTTATGCAGATTTTTCTATTGGAGCACTCATCAAGCATCAACAAAGTGGGTCAATTATCATCACACATCAATCTTGCATCATAGGAGTTGGGAAAGGGCCAATTTTCACATCAAATTGACACCAATTCCCCCATGGGATCAAGAGTTTTCTTGTTTAATTATAAGTCAATCCCTCTTTTATTTCTATTTCATTTTGTTCTTCATTCTTCTTTCATATTTTAAACTTTGCTAATGGATTTCATGGGGAATCCTTGTTATTGCTTGCATTTCACCTTCTAATGTGTTTGTTCATGTTTTTTTGTAGGTATTAGGATTGGGGTTTGACATTTTGGCACTAGAAGGAGGGCTATCTCACCTTCTAATCAAGTTTTTTATTAAAATTATGTGTTTTTCTTTGTCTACAGACTCAACATCACTATTCAACACTGCTGGTTCTCTAGCATTGCTATATAGGACCACTAAAAAATCAAACTGCATTGCTCAGGTCTTCCCACCTAGAAATTTGAATTCCAAACTACATTACTGGAACCTGTTGACCCAAACTACACCACTGGACAAAAGTGTGACACATTCATGCTAATTGGCTTGACTGCAGAGTGATGTTGATTGTCAGGCAATACCATATAGCACAACTGGAGAAATCAAACTACATCACCTTTGTAGATTACACCGTTGGAGGGGAGTATGAAGTTAAATTTGATTTATAGCACATGCTTTTTATTAAATTTTAGTTCTTATGTCTATCTTCTATCCTTTTGACCTCTGTTTTGTAGAATATCATTGATTTTTCTTGTAGGTTGGATTGATCAAAGACCATGAGAAATAAAAAATCATGAGGATGTCATCTCACCAAAACAAGTGTTTTTAAACACTCTAGTGTTTTTTTAACACTCTTGGAGGATGCATTACTCCTCTTAAGGAAAATTAGTCATCTTTTATGCTTAGGATAGACTAATTTCGTTTGGGATTTAAAAAGAACTTTTGAATTCTTGTTACAAAATCCTTAAGGAGAACATTAGGATTCAAATCTACTAGATTTTTTTTGGGATTAAAAATTGAACAAGGAAAATTGTCACACTTACTTTGGTGCTTTTTAAACAAACTCACTTTTGCTTTGAGGATTTAAAATAAACAAGTATTTGCTTTGTTTTGCAATTATTTACACAAAGTAATATCATCAAAAGATGTATGAACTTCTCTCACACCTCACGATAATCTTGAGAATCAAAAGGATTTTGGTGACATTAAGTTGTGTAAATAATTACCCATACACACTTCAATTTGGGTTTGAAATTGAAAAAAACATTGTGCGAGTGTGAATAAACTTATTGCATGTGTTCTCCATTTATTTCTAAAAAAAGTTTGATCAAACTATGAATATGTTTATTTGCTTTTGTTTATCTTAGAGGGCTTGCCTTTGGGAAAAAGTACTCACCCAAGGGAACGACTGAACCAGTAACACTCTGAACTCGAAAGTATTTTCAGCTGAGATATAAATGTGGGTATTGGAAGAAACACCAATATCACATGGTTGACTCTGATGAGAAGGGAAATAATGGTCTCTTTCCACACAGGGTCAACTCCTACGAAGGAAAATTCCTAATTACAACCCATGTTTTAGAATTTCCAAAATCCTTGATCTATTTGTTGGTACAAGAATGGTCATTCTAAAGCTGCCCCACACTTTTACGTTCTTTGATAGAAATGGAAAGCATTCCATGGGAGTTTCATGGGTGTTGATGCTTGGCTGCCCCATATAAGTGAGTTTCGTGTAGGGGATCCAGTGGGGTCAAGAATCTAACCATTCACTAAAGATAAGCATAGTTGGACTTGTCCAAGTGGGGACTCAACAAATATTTCCTTTCATATCCATAGGGTTGTGCTTATTCTTGGTGACAAAACACTTTGCTTGCTCAAAAACATTTGAAAACAAACACTTAACATCATCATCAAAATTTCAAACCCTTTAGGAGGAAAATACTATTGACCTAATTCATGTGTTATTGCTTTCCCTTGGGATTCACATCCTTACAAATTTCTAAACACTTGAAATTACATCTCAATTTTCCTACTAAAGATAAAAAATAGGTAACCCATGCGTTGAATTCATCAAATTTCCACATAACATACTTTGTGGGATTTAAAGAAGTTAAGATATTAGACATCTAGTTTGGAAAACCTAATCAAAGAAGTGTTTGTGATAAAACAAAGTCACTAAGAAAAGATAACAAAATTGTCTCTCACATGTGTTGAAAACCTCATGATTTCCAAGAAAGTTAAAATCACAAAATGAAAATCCTTGAGTCAAAGTTCAAAATGTAGGAGTCACACTCGAAAGATCATCAAGAGATACAATAGAAAGTGCAATCAAAAGAAACATACCAAGATAAGAAAAAATTTCACAATGTTCTATAGACTTATCCCTTTGAACAATCTAGAAATGTATGCTCAATTTGAACCACTTCTTAGTTATAGAGGTCCATAGAAGCATTGCATGCTCTTGAATACCAAACTCTAGTAAACAAAGTGTCTTTTTTAGGTATATCTTAGGATCAAAATCAAATCCTTTTCATCCATCCTTCAACAACAAACCAGAAATCACCTCACCATCATCTTTAAAAAAATATTGAAATTATCCTTCATGCTAGGATTTTTGGAAAAAATCAAAATCATCAGATCCTTGAGACAAAATCTGTGAATCTTTATCAAAATTATCTTTGGCTAGGTATGTGTAAATGCATCCTTTTGCATATGCTTAATCAAAATTATCAAACCATCTTATTTAGCTAGGTATATGTAGATGCATCCTTCTTCATATGCCTGGTTAAATTATCATCTTTTTTGAATAGGTGTGGGTAGATGCATCCTTCTCCCTACGCATATTCAAATTATCATCCTTTGGGAAAATCTACCCCTTAGATAATCATCCAACATCTTAGGGTCTATTTGATCAATCAAAGCAAACTGAAAAATCCAATTAAGGTCAATCCAAGAAATTAAAATCTAAAATCCAAAAGTCCTAAAAGTCTAGCATTTCCCTCAAGAATTTTCAAAAAGATCAAACATCCACATCATCCATCTCTTAAATCATCATCATATCCCCTTTTGATCATCAAGGTATCCTAAAAATTTCTCTTTTGTGCCTAAAATTTGATCAATCCAAAGAATTAGAGATTCATCTCCCATATTCTCAAAAATTGATCCTTGTTTTACGGTTCAAACTAGATCTCAATACAAGAAGAACATGGAAGCTAACAAAGAAACACTTGCATCAAGTGACCTAAGCCAAAAACCACTGAAATAAAAACTATTGAATCAAAAAATACCTTGAAAAACTTTCTCTCATCATCACAACATCCACAAGAAGAAAATCAAGAAGCAAATCTTACCTTTGGGATGTCACATGAAGAAATCACTGAAATGATCCAAAATCTGGAGAATGATAACTTTATCAATATCATGATGAGGCTTAACCCTTCACTATAAATGCTCAAACTAGAAAAAAAAGGGGCCAAATTACCTTTTCATTTTGATGTGAGCTCTCTAGTGGAACCATCTTTGGAGGTCATACCTCTAATTTCATCCACACTCCCTATCTCATCTACACCCCCATCAAAAAGTATCACTCAAGACATTTCACAAATCACATCTTTTGCTCCAACCCAACCCAATGTTAATAAGGGAAATGCATTTCTTAATGTCATTCAAACACACCCCCTTGGCAAAAATCAAGACTTGGATGCAAACATTATTTTAGAACAAAACATACCCCAAAACCCATTACATAAGTATGCCCTCTCACTTTCCATGATCCTAATGATCCATCATCATCATTTTTCCATCCAACACCCCAAACTTATCTCCCCACAACTTCACAAGGAGAAGGTGACATGTTCAAACCTGTGGGCATTTTCGACACCACATCATTTCCTCAAGAGACCACACTTGTCACATTTTCACCTCTTCCACCATTACCACCATTATCCACACCACTCTTGGGACTCCCACATTTACCAAATATCAATCAAACAAACATTCCAAATATTAATCAAAACATCACACCAAACTCTAAAAACTTGTCATCAATATCACAACAATAGATGACAACCACACAAGCAATCATGAAATCATCAACCGACCCTCTAACATCTTAAAGCATGGTATCTCAAGGACTAATCACAACAATCACACCATTTATCAATCAAATCTCAACATCACCACTCACCACCATCACAAGCACCATTCTGAATCCACCACCACCAAACTCCAATTTATCAAGCTAATACAACATGACATTGTAGTCTGCTTAGCAAGTTGCTTATCAAAAAACATTCCTACAAGTGCAAAAACAAAAAGACACACAACTAGCTACTCAACAAACTGTGCAACTAGCTACTCAACAAGCTGCCCAAGTAGCCAAAGCTGCATTACAAGTAGAACAAGCTACACAAGTCCAAGCATTCTTACAACAACAAGAAGTTGCACAAGCTCAAGCCTAGGCCCAAGCCCAAGCTCAAGCACAAGCTCAAGCACATGCCCAAATCAAGCACAATAAGCACAGGCACAAGGACAAAAAAAGGATATTAGAAAGCAATAAAATAATATCAAGAGCATAAAGAAGCAACCTAATTGGCAGCCCAACAACAAGCATTGTTGGAACAAAAAAAAGTACAACAGTAGGCTCAACAACTAGCAATCCTAGCACATCAACAACAAGACCAACAACAAGTGTTGTTCATATAGCAGCAAGTGCAAGCATACCTAGCTCAAAAAAATGTGCAAATTCCATCAAATAACACACCAAAAAACCCACCCATCCAACCAAAAATTGAACCACACCAGAATACCTTCATCCCACCCCCTAATCTACAAAATGACATAATAACAAAAATTAGATTGCTCTCGCAACAAGTGCTCAATCTTCAATTAGAGAAAACCATAAAAACACCAAGTAACTTGTGTCCATATGCATTCGACATGAGCCTTGTGATGAAACCATTCCAGAAGGGGTTTGAGATCCCCAAATTTGATAAGTATTGTGGGATGGGAAACCTTGAAGATCACATCAGGGAATTCCAGGTTCATTGCATGGAATTCACATATGATGATACCTATCTGATGCAGCTATTTCCTAGGATTTTGGCTAGCCATGCCATGGAATGGTTCTCTTGCCTACCTATAGGCATAAAAAAATTCCAAGAAATATTAGACACATTCATCAAAAATTATGCATGCAATATCGCAATGGATGTTAATCTAGAAGAACTCTCAACTCTAAAATAAGGTAAGAATGAATCATTTTCTTCATTCCTACAACAATGGTGATCCAAGGCCAATCGTAGCAAATGGTTCATGCACAAGGAACAACAAGTTTTCACCATCATATCCAACCTTTATGGCTTCTTGGAATTTCATCTCAAGGTCCAAGGGATTATGACATATGACTAGTTGATCTCCAAGGTACTCAACATCAAATGAGCCCTTATGACACAACCCGCAAGATCAACTTCATACCCCGAACAACAAAACAACAACCCACCTACCAATTACAATGAAAAATCTTACACATGGGAAATAAACAAAAATGTTACCAATGATGGTGTCGTCAATGCCAAAGTGGTCATCAGTGCCCCTCACCAAAATACACCTGCACCTCAAATCCAAACCCAACACCCAAATAATCATCAAGCAACACAACAACCAAACAACAATCAAGCAATTAACAATGTCAATGATTGAAGAGGACCACCCCAACAGAACAAGAATTAACCCAAGTGAAATTACACCACTCTTGGGGAACCACTTGAAGTCATCATGAAGAAAATGATAAACAAAAAACTCATCAAATCTCCCACCTATGAGAATTACCAAGAATCGGATGTGAAACCTCCTTGGTATAATGAGAATCAACTCAATGACTTCCATAAAATCAAAGGGCATACCACGAATAGTTGTATGACGCTAAAAATGATAGTTCAAGATCTCATCGATCAAAGAATTATAAATGCAGAACAACCAACAGGAAACCAAAACCTTAAGATATACACAAATCTGATGCCTAACATGGTAATAAAGGGAACAATAACACGGATAAGGGGAAAGAAACATTCAAGAATGTAAATCATGTGTATGACCATGTAGTTGCATCCTTGGATGACTATTGTGCTACCATAACTATCAAAGGAGTCCATGTTGATTGTGGAGTCACCACAAGAGGTAGCAAAGTTACCATCGTAGGATCATCCTAGCCAAACAGAATCCCTACACCTAGATTTGCCCCAATGACTATAACATCCTTGATCAACTCAAAATAATTCCAACACAAATATCCATCATGGAGTTTCTAAAAATCTCATCTACCCATAAGAAAATCCTTGAGGAAGCATTGGCTTCATCCACTATCCCTGTAGATCTTGATGCAAAAGAATTCCAAGATATGGTTGGAAATATCATTACACCAAATCTCCTCATATTCTCCAATCAATATTTTCCTTCCCAACCATCTCATAAGCATGCACTCCACTTAGAAGTCCTAGTACAAAACATAAAATGAAAAAGGGTCTTAGTGGATGGAAGTGTGGGCTTGAATATTTGTTCTCTCAAGGTCATCAAACAATTAAAAATCTTGGAGGATTCTATCGACAAAGGAAAGGGTATCACAATAAGAGCATATGATGATCAAGAAAGAGTGTCCTAGGGAATAATTAAAATCCCTATTCAAGTAGGGCCAGCCACCATGGAAACCACTTGTTAGGTCTTGGACCTTGACTTGCCATATAACATCCTCCTAGGACATCCATGGATTCATGCAATGCAAGTGGTAGTGTCAACTTTCCATCAATGTTTCAAATTCACATATAAAGGACAAGAAGTCACCATCCATGGAGATCCCAAACCATTTTCCTACTACAAAATCCTTGAGGAAAAGTACTATAAAATCCCCTAAGTACCAAAAAATGATGAGGGCCCATCTACACCATACATTTAGCCTTGCACTCTCACTTCCACTTCTGCAACAAAGACACCCATCACTTCTATGATTCCCACCATCTAATATGAAATTTATCATCCAAGATAATATTTGTGGAAACTACATGCTTCCTATAAATGATTTTGTGGTAGGAGAGTTACCACAATCTCCTGGATCACAAGGACGTCTGTAAGTAAATGAAGCCTCCACATCTCAAATGTCTCCTGAAGACTATCCCAACTTTACAAGTTGGGGAGATCTTGGCCAAGAAGTTATCAATGCAGATCCATCTCATATATTATACCAAGATGAGAGATCAGTAGACAATTTACGAATGGATGATAGAAGCAAGGGTCTACAAATGATGCTCACAATGGGCTATGACAAAAATTAAAGACTTGGGAAAAATGACAATGGGCTTACAATACCTATCATTCTAGAGACACAAATGAGAAGTCTTGGCCTTGGATGTACCCCTCTAAGTATAACCATACGTGGTCGAGGTCCTCCTATTAGAAAGGTCAAAAATCCTGTAGTTGAACTGTGCTTACTAGTATGTATAGGTCATGTCAGATAACTTCACATTTGACATAACTAATGTTTGTAGTAGTAGTGATGACGAGGATCCCATAACCAACCTACCTATACTTTTTTAGGAAACCAATTTTTTCATTATTAACACCTTATCCTTTGAATCAGACCATCAAAATCATGAAATCCCTCTAGTATACCCCCAACTCATCGATTATGACCAATGAGGAGCACCAATTCAGTACATTAAAAAATGATGAGGCATTCTCATAATTCATGGGACTGGGGGATAAAATTTCATGTGGGGATCATAAAGCAGGGTTCATCATTGAGCTAGATACACAAGCCTATTATGGGGAAACAATTGAATCCCTCAGCCACAAAAGGGAGAAATTAAGAATAATATCTAAGTCCTTGAGTGAAAACCACACTGTGACACTCTTTGACCAGAAAAAGTAAAAAGAAATGACACATCCAATGGTGAAAACCTCTTTGAGGCACCCAAGGATGGGGGATTAAATCTTCCTTTCATAGCTCTTCATCAAGAAAAATCAATAGTCCTAGCAAAAAAATGCAATCTAGTCAATCTAAGAACAAAGGAAACCCCATATGTCACATTCTATGCAGAGTCATTACTATCAGAGGAACAAGAGATCCTAGTAGCCTTCCTAAGAGAGAGATAGATAAAATTCATATGGAGCTATGTTGACATGCCAAGGCTTGATCCAAAAATCATGGTTCACCACTTAGCAGTATACCCAGAAGCAATGCCTGTTAAATAAAAGCTCAGAAAAATACACCCTTAGATCACCCTGCTAGTCAAAATGGAATTAAAAAATCTATTAGATGTAGGATTATTCGACTGATAGATTATTCAGAATGGGTGTCAAACTTGGTGCTTATCTCAAAACCTGATGGAGGAATTAGAATTTGCATATACTTTAGAGACTTGAACAAAGCATGTCTGAAAGATGATTTCCCATTGCCCAATATTGACATGATCATAGACATGACAATGGGATATGAAATGCTTTCCTTGATGGATGGTTTCTCAGGTTATAACCAAATAATGATTTTCAAAGAATACCAACACAAAATGACCTTCACTTGTCCATGGGGGACTTACTACTAGATTATGATGCCATTCGGCTAGAAGAATGCAGGAGCAACATACCAAAGGGCCATGATGTTAATCTTCCATGACATGATTCACAAAACTATCAAAGATTATGTTGACGACATTCTAGCCAAATCCAAAAGGAGAAAGGATCACATACCAACCCTAAGTGCCATTTTTGACAAGTTATAGAAGTACAAGGCCAGGTTAAACCCAAAGAAGTGTCTTTGTGGCATATAATCAGGAAAGCTGCTAGGATACATAGTGTCAATGAGAGGTATTGAGGTAGATCCAACAAAAGTTAAAGAAATCCTTGAGATGGAGGCACCAAAAACATTAAAGCAATTGAGACATCTCCAAGGTAGGCTTCAATCCATTCGAAGGTTCATTGCACAACTGGTAGACAAACAAAACCCATACTCTCACCTACTTCACAAGGGAGTAGTGTAGAAATGGGATAAATAGTGTGAAGAGGCATTCAATAAAATCAAAGAATATCTACTAACACCACTAGTCCTAATGCCACCAATCCCAAGAAAACCATTAATTCTCTATGTGTCAACAACAACAACCCTTGGAGCTCTCCTAGCTTAGCATGATGAAAATGGAACAGAAAGGGCCATCTATTACATTCGCATAATAATGGTTGGGCATGAGCTAAACTAATCATTCATAGAGAAAGCATGCCTAGCAGTAGTGTTTTCATCACAAAAATCTAGATTACATGTTAGCACACAAAATAAAACTCATCACCAAAATTGACCCTCTCAAGTACTTACTATCAAAGGAAATGCTCACTAGAAGAATGGCCAAATGGGTGTTGATAGTATTAGAATACGACATTGAATATGTGCAACGGAAAGCAATCAAAGGCTAAGTCATTGCAGATCAGCTAGCAGAAGCACCAATCTATTCAAAGAATCCTCTCATCTTAGAGTTTCTAGATGAATCTATTTTTAATCTCAACATAGCTGACCACTGGAAACTTTATTTTGATGGCTCATACACATAGCATGGATCAGGAGCTGGTGTCTTCTTTATCACCCCACAAAGGGACTGCATACTAAGGTCTTATAAATTGGTATTTCCCTACACCAATAACATTGAGGAATATGGGGCTTTAACCATAGGTCTTAGAATAGTAGTGCAATGACACATCATAGCCCTTTATTGTGTATGAATATTCTCCATTGATAGTAAAACAAGTCAATGATGAGTACTAGACTAAGGATGATAAGCTCACTAAATACAAGAAATTGGTGAACTCTTAAAGAATCCTTCATCGAGATTACATTTGAGCAGATACCTAGAGCTAACAATAGAGTAGCAGAAACCATGGAAACAATTGGATCCTTACTAGACATCGCCCACAACATTCCAAAATATGAATTCCTGATAGAGAAGATTCTCATGCTAGCATTTGAGGCACCATAATCAAAATTTGTGTGTGAGATCGTTGTCCTGGTGATCCTTGGTAACACGACATCTATACATACCTTTGAATAGGTGTCATACATGTTGACTTACCCTCAAACCTAAAATGAACCTTTGTAGAAAAGGAATCCCAATTCATCATCCTACGAGATACCCTATATCATAGGAGCATAGAAGGAACCTTACTATGTTGCTTAAAGGCTAAGGAGGCATTGAGAACTATAACTAAAGTACATAATGTTATTTTTGGTTCACACTCGAGTGGAATGACCATAGCCTATAATGGAAAGAGAGGCACATGACTACATCAAAAGGTGTCTACAATGTCAACAACATGGAGACCTCATCCATGCTCCAGCTCAAGGACTCCATCCCATCATCACACTGTGGCCTTTTTGGCAGTGGGGACTTGATCTCATTGAAAAAATCACACCCACTCCATCTAACGGCCACATGTTCATCATAATTGCCACATAGTACTTTACTAAGTGGGTGGAAGCCATACCCGTGACATATATAACTGGGAAGCAGATATCAAATTTCATCTTGAACTATCTCATTTTCCTCTATGGTGTCCCACAAGCCATTATCTCAGATAATGGGGCACCATTCAAGAATTAGGATGTCCACAATTTATGTGAAAAATTCAAATCCAACATCGCTTCTACACCCCATACTATCCCCAAGGAAATGGCCAAGTAGAAGCCAATAATAAAACCATTTTGAAAATGATCAAGAAAATAGTCAATGATGTAGGTCATGACTAGAATTTGCAACTTAATCTCTCCCTCTAGGCCTATCAAACTAACAATCACACACCTACCAGCACCACCACCTTCTCCCTAGTCTATGGATTAGAAGAAATACTCCCCATTGAGATCGAGCTCCCATCACTAAGGATATCACTGCAAAACCTCATCATAGATGAAGAGTACTGAGTATCAATACTAAATGAGTTGGAGCTACTGGATGAGTGGTGTATAGACACTTTAAATAATTTGCAAGTCTATCAGAATAGACTCAAAAGGACCTATAAAAAGAAAATCAGAAGTAGGACTTTCCAAGTCTATCAGAATAGACTCAAAAGGACCTATAATAAGAAAATCAGAAGCAGGACTTTCTAAGTTAGAGAATTCATAATAAAGGAAAATCATAAGAATGTCCCAAATCCAAGCAGCAAAGGAAAATTTGAACACAATTGGTTAGCACCATTTGTTATCACAACAATCTATAAGTCAGGGGCATATCAGTTATCAACACCCGAAGGGGAACCTCTGCAAGAGCCCTTGAATAGCTCTCATCTCAAAAAGTTTTATGCCTAATCTTTCAAGGTATAGAACTAAAAAATAAAAAAATAGAAAATGTCCTAAAAAAATGGTTACCTTGGCAAAAACTTGGCAAACAAGTGTCTTGGTGACAACAAAAAAATCAAAAAAATGATCAAAAATAGTAAAGAGAAAAATCGTCCTCTAGTAAAAACCACTTTGGTGGCACTTTGGGCAGGTACCTTGGTGAAAACCTGGCAAACAAGTGCTTTGTGTAAATAAGAACTTTCCATCCACCAGGATCTTTTATGACTTGTTTTGTATCATCCATCTATTATGTTTCCATCATCCATCCCATTTGAATCTTCATCCATCGCTTATCTATTCGAATCCACACCATAGCTTGGTCTGTTATTCATATCATGATCCCTCCTAGTACTACTTGGCCCATCCTTAAGGTCAGTTTGTCGTGCCTTTATCATAGTAGTCTATTGCATCATGCTAGTGGCACATTCTCATTGGATCAGATTCATGTATATTCTTGAAGTCCTAAACCATCAAAAAATCCCAAAAACATCAGAAAATCCAAAAAACATTCAAAACATATCAAAATCCCAAAATAGGTCAAGAATTCAAAAAGTAAAAAGAAAATTCATCTTGTTGAACTATAGGTCTCTAAGCCTTGAACATAGGCAAGGTCGATCTTTGATCATCCCCCGAGACACTTAGGTCAGTCCTTTAGGAGTCTGTCATAATAAACTAACATTTCATCATGTATATCATCATTTGTAAATTAGTCAAGTTTGTCAATCGAACTACATGGTATCTGCGTGTATAACATATGAAAGGCTAATATGTTAAACAACCCTCGAGGCCCCTAGGATAGGCCCTTAGGTTAGTTCCTTGGTCAAAATCTCAAAAAACCACAAAAAACATTGGAAAATAAAAAATCAAAACATTTGCAAAATCTGAAAAATACCAAAAACAACTTCAAAACATCGCAAAACTCCAAAAACATCTAAATATTTGAAAAAATCTATTCATCTAATCTCAATTTCACTCACAATAACACCACTCATAATAAATGATCTTCATTCTCAACCTTTGGTAAGATAATTAGAAGCAAGTCTAGCCGATAAAAAGTGAAAATTCAAAATGTCAAGTCTCAGGTCTAAGTCAATACGTAAGCAAGTTGGTCATCTCTTGGTGTTGATAGTCCATCATTCAATTGGTCCCATATCAATCATTTTAAAGAACACTTGGGATAAATGAAATTACATGCCGCCATCCAGTAACATGTCCTAGGATGTAACCTTCCTACAATAGGCTTTATCTTTTGGAAATAGTATTGGTCGTTATCCTTAAAAACATATCCACTTTTGGTTAGCGGTATTGAAGAGAATCAACTTGTTTGTTTACTTTATCTTTATCTTTCTGACTTATCTTATTATGCTCATTTCAAAGACTTGTCAATGATATCCGAACAGAGGATTTAGAGAAATAGGAATGGGGCAATGATCATTATCTTTTTATCTATTGTACTTGTTGGACATTCTTGTAATATAACCTTGGTGAATACTTACTTTGATAGGTATGTATGGAGGTTATTTTGGGAAACTTGTTGACTATTTCATTGATAGGTTATACCTTTCTATGTTTTGGTTTGAGGTGTTTGAAACTTCTAAAGTGCATCCTAGTAAGATTTTTGTATGTCAGGTGTGAACAAGGATACTCCTATCTAATTATCAAGTCAAAGTCCATCACATTAGGTACAACACCATCCTAGTTCTCTATACCTTGATGCATCGTACCACGTGTTATTAAACATAAGAAAATTGGCCCTTGTAAAATCCCAACTTCTTGGCAAGTAGTCATCATCATTTATATATTCATCATCTTATGTCTTGTTGAAATGTCCTCTTCTCTTTCATCCCTTCTTGCTCATGATGCTAACAAGGTACTATGATAGTTAATCATCATCATTATCATTAGCAACATCATTGATCCTGCATCCACAAAATCATAATTAGCGTATTGCTTCAACATATCATATAGGAAACATATGCATTGAATTTCTATCATCATATAAAATTATTATTATAAGTATTTTCCATAAATAAGCACATCCCTTTCTCATTACATTGCATCCACTTTTTCCATCACATTGCATTCATCACATGAACCATTGCATAACATTCATTTGCATAAACATTTCATAACCATTTCACATTACCACCTAGTGCATAATCATACATAATAGGTACAAGAGCATTATAGATAATGCATGGCATTATAAGCATACATACTTGTATAACATCATAAAGTCATCTCCCACATTACATTCATTTTGCATTAAACATCATCATACTAGTTTGCATTAACATATCATTTCATTTATTACATCGCATCACATTAAATGCATCACATACATTACAATATCATTTAATATTTTTAGGTTAATATATTTTTTATTCTAAGCATCTTAAAACCATCTCATTTACATCATCAATACACATCATATAAAACATGAACATTACATTTACATTGCATTATATCTTCCATTAATCATCCATATCAATCTATAGAACACTTCATAAATAACATCGCAATCATTTTTTACATTTCATTACATAAATTATTCCATACCATTATAAGCATAAATAGGAACATAAAAATCCATTACATGCAAAGCGTACATCGATCCATAATCATTTTATAAGCATGGTTCACATATCATTTCATGTATATACCATAGATCATCTCCATATCATTTTGCATATTACAATTCATTTCACATATCATATCATTTGCATACATAGATCATCATATAAATCATCATCATCATCCATTCATATTACATATCATACAAATCCATCAACATATCATGAATAGATAACATAATATAATATCTATTCATAATACATGCATCATCAGAAAGAAATGCATCTATACATAGCATATAGAAATAGAACCACCCATAAATACATAAAGGATACACATCACATCATATCAAAATAATCATCTCATATATATCATCATCAGGTAACTTTCATAGTACAAAATAATCAGATCACTATACATGTGTGTCAATAAGTTAAAAAAGGCCCATCAGGCTATAAAAAATGAGCCCATATGGCACAAAAAAATATCATCTTGATCAAAGGTCTACCCATATTGTTATCTACTCTCACCCTTGTCACCATGACCCTCTACTAGTTTGTGGCTGGTTCGCTATGAGTAATCTAGGGCCCACTTTGCTCTGGGTATGACCTGATGATAATACATACAATAGTAATCTACCTCATGGACAACCTCCCTGTAAGACTGAAGGGACACTATGCTCTGAGAGGAGGAGGCTACCATGTTCTCTAGCTATTGTCTTCATCCCATCTCTATAGCCACCTATAGCTCTATGGCCTACCTTTGTAAAACATCCTGGTCTCTCTCAGCCCTGGCCTGATCCCTCTCCACTGTCAAGGTTTGAACCTAGGCCTGCAATTGCACAATCAATGCATCTTGAGGATCTACCTGCCCTGCTGGTTGTGCTCATGGAGGTTGTACCTGAGGCTAATCCTCACCCCCAGCTCATGGTGGTGCATCTGCCTAATCCTATTGCTTACCTAGCACCTGCTCCTGATCCTACATCCGAATGCCAACCTGAGGCGGCTAAAATGGTTGAATAAGAGGCCTGATCGACTAATCCTATCAAGCCCCATCTCTCCATCCTTGTCCTCCCCCTCTTCCCCTCATCCTCCATTGAACAACAAGTGCTCTTGTGATTGTCAACCATAGGGGTGGTTGAAACCAATCTCTATATGCCTATGTAACACCTGGATCCATAGGCCCCTGATCGTATACCCATGGCTGAGCCACCAATTGTCTAAAGTTATCAATGGCCTCAAAGATAGGAATGTATCACTCCCATGAAGCCTGTGATATAGTGTGAGAAAATATAGCAACATAATCATCATTGGGCCAGTCCTATATCTCATCGAATTGACCCTAGATGCGCCTAAGCTGCTATCTTTCCACCATGGTATGCTCTCGCCCCTGCATAAACCCATCTTGATGAGAAAAGAATATTTGCTCTACATCATTGACCCATCTGGGCCGACCAAGGTATGGGTGCCATGTAAAATCCTACATCTCATCTAGGACTCTCCTCCAATAGGGAATCATGTGCTTGCCCATTTGTGTGAAGGACACACTACCTCTATAATGCCACATGAGGGGATCATCAGGCCCCATCAGTACTACAATGACTCATGGCTGAAGAATAGTAATGTGTTCCCACACACATACATGGAGAAGTGTAACACCTACCTCAAGTGCTCTACCATCGAGGTATACATACTCATACAAATATCTGTAGAGTGAAGAAATAAAAAGAGGCCCCCAAGAAAAATGAATTGTCTTGTCATGCATCACCATGCGCTCCCAACAAAGTCTCCAACTAGGACTAAAGTATCAGCCTTGCCAATATGGGGTAATGAGACCTAAAATGATGGCTGCAACAACCAAATGAAAGGGAGAAGCTAGAGCCCTATGATGCTCAAGCTCAATCTGACCCTCACAATAGATAACATCCTCTGTAGCGAGGGTTGTGTGACAAGTGTCCCACCCAAAATCCATATCAGAAATAATGTGCCAACCATGAATCGACAATATCAAGATGTGCCACATGTCCTCTAAGGTGACAATGGCCTCACCGATAGGAAGGTAGAAAGATGAGGTCTCTCTATGCCATCTCTTAGCAAGCACTAGCATCATCCCAAGATGGGTGTGCATAGGCACTGCGTATGCGATGTGCCACAACCCCATGTTCCATAATCAATTCTACTCTCTATCACTGAGGTCTCGCAAGTAATCAAAGAGCTCCTATGACCTGTGCTCTCAAGAATAGAGCTCCTTTGTCGCGTCCTGCATCAAAAAGGGCCACCATGTTAAATTTTTTGAAAAAACTCATTCTGAGCAACCAAAAAACCACTCCAGTGTCACTATCTGTGAGGGTGTCATAGTTTTTTTTTTTTTCAAACTGTGACACTAGGGTGCAAAATTCTGAAAGTGCACCACCATTGTGCTCTTTTCTACTGAGTGGTGTAGTTTGAGAAGATTCTTGTTTGGTAGAGCACCATCGCATCACACTTTAAAAATGACCTTGCGGGCCATGACATCAACGTCAGAGTTTGGAGTTTGTTTCAAAACTCCAAACTCCACCATTGTGGCACAATTTGACACTGAGCAGTGTAGTTTGATTTTTGAGTAGTGCTATATAGGTCTGTTGTATAATAACTAACTTTAAAAGCAATAAATGAATGCAAAAAAATGAAAAACAAAGCTCACGTAAGGATCACTTACCAGTGCCCCAATGTCAAGTGGCTGCTAGTATGTCCAAACTCAGTCAGAAATATGCATTAGGAGTTGTCATTACACCATATCATCAAGAGGTCAGAGCTCAAATCTCAAAATTGCTAGAGGGTCATGTGTGAAAATGAATTGAAAGTGAACCCTCAAAGCCTTTTTAAGCTTGAAAATTAGGGTTTTTTCACCCTAATTGGCTAGCTTGCTAAGGTTTTGGACTCTTGAACCTGCTTTTGTCTAGTTGAGGCTTGTTTTACATCATTTTACTAAATTTACACTTTTTTTGTCTCCTGGAGCCTTTTTGAACCTGTCGGGCACCTTGTCCTCTTTTCTTCACGAGATCACCCAAAAATAAAATTTTTTATCCAATCTCTCGAGGGGGAAATATATTGGCATGTTTTCTCTCACTGAGCAATAGTGGGGCAATATTTTGAAAATATTTTTTTTTTGGATTTGATCGAGACCGTTTATTCTTTGAACCAATGCAATGAGTTCATTGCTTGAAAGAGGGAAAAAATGTAAACACATAAAATATACTGATTGAAATTGGACATCTGATCCTCATCGCTAACATCGTTTCATCCTGAATCATCCTTTAGTCTAACCATTTAATCAAATACCTTTATCTGATTAAATTCACCAATATTCCTCTCTTAATTAAATAAATTGGTTATCTAATTAAGTCATTCTTTCTTGATAATTAAATTAACCATTTTGATCTAATTATCCTTTTTAATTAAATAATTAATTTTATTTGATTAAATCTCTAAATTCTATCTATTAAATTAAATATATTAAAACATTATTTAGTTTAATCTAACATCATCTCTTTTAATTAAATAAATAAATAATCCTTATTTAATTAATCCTTTATCACATTCCTCTCATATTTGATTTAAATAAATCCACAAATTTAAGTCAAATAGGTCACATAATTTAATTCCTTCATTAAATTAATCAACCTAGATTAATTTAATCTCTCCTCATGTCCCATCCTCCATCTTTTGCCACTTGCACATGAAAATAGATTTAATTGATTTATTAAATTTCTATTTTCCTTCAACAAGCATCTTTTAAGGAATATTTCCCAAGTTTGAATTCAAAATCCAAGTGGCATGGATCCTTCCAACAAGGCATTTACTCTCTCTTACATGTCTTTTGCCTTGAGCCAAGTGGCATTCAATGCATTCTTCCTTCCCTCTTGTATATTATTTCAACAATTTCAAAATTCAAATATATGCATTTATTGGCACAATCCTCAAAACTTTCACATCCTCCATCCATTCACAAGTGGACAAGTGGCACTTTTCCACTGGCTAATTCTTAGTCCCACATTGCTCTATTTTGGACATTCATCCAACAATTTCATTTATAAATGAAGAGCTCATCCTTCATTTGATCCATCCACAATTTGAGTAAACTTACTATGCTCAAATCATTAGCAATTTTCATCCATTACATTGAAGTTCATAGATAGGTTATGCAGATTTTTCTATTGGAGCACTAATCAAGCATCAAAAAAGTGGATCAATTATCATCACACATCAATCTTGCATCACATGAGTTGGGAAAGGGACAATTTTCATATCAAATTGGCACCAATTCCCCCATGGGATCAAGAGTTTGCTTGTTTAATTAGGATTCAATCCCTCTTTTATTGCCATTTCATTGTGTTCTTCATTCTTCTTTCCTATTTTAAACTTTGCTAATGGATTTCATGGAGAATCCTTGTTCTTCCTTTCATTTCACCTTCTAATGTTTTTTTCCATGTTGTTTTTCAAGTATTGGGATTGGGGTTTGACACAATCAAATAAAAATTGCACCTAAAGATCAAGACAAATCAACCTTCACATGTCCTTGGGGCACTTTTTGCTGCAACGCAATGCCTTTCGGGTAGAAAAATGTTCGAGCCACATATCAGAGAGTGATGACCACCATCTTCCATGACATGATGCACACTTTTATGGAAGACTATGTAGATGATCTATTGGAAAAATCATACACCAACAAAGGCCACTTGGAAATTTTAGACAAGATCTTCACCAGACTAGAGATATTCAATGTGAGGTTAAATCCCAAGAAACGTGTATTTGGTGTAACATCAACAAAAATTTTGGGAGACATTGTGTCAGCCAAAGGTATTGAGGTGGATCCTAAAAAATTTAAAGCCATCATGGAGATGACTTCTCCTAAAAAAATCATCCAGCTTAGATCTTTGGAAGGAAGATTTGAATCTATCAAGAGGTTTATTGCACAACTAGCTGACAAAACTCACCCTTTCAATCATTTTCTCTACAAGAATGTCACTTTCAAATGGGATGAAAAGTGTGAAGCAACCTTTAATCAACTCAAGAAATATCTAATGTCAATTCCCGCATACTAGTACCACAAATTGAGGAGAAACCATTGTTACTTTACATTGCCACAATAGAGACATCTTTGGGCACTTTATTGGATAGGAAGATTCAGTAGGAAAAGAAAGGGAAATTTATTACATCAACAAGACCTTGAATTTATATGAGATTAATTACACTTTTATTGAAAAATATTGTCTAGCGGTAGTATTTTCTACTCAACAATTGAGAAATTACATGTTGAATCACACCATTAAACTCATAGCTAAAATTGATCCCTTAAATTATCTAATCAACAAAGTTGCCCTAATAGGAAGACTAGCCAAGTGGGTTATGATATTGATTGATTTTCACATCTAGTACATGGATATCAAAGAAATCAAGGGTCAAGCCATAGCAGATCAACTAGCTAAAGCACCATTGCAAGTCAATCATCCAATGAACATTGAGTTTCCAGATGCTAATGTCCTCGTAGTGTCAATACAACAATGGATGTTGTACTTTGATGGCTCTTACACCCAACATGGATTAGGCGCAAAAATATGATTTATCACACCTCAAGGACATACCATTCCAAAATCATATAGGTTAATATTTCCTTGCACCAACAACATAACTGAATACAAAGCATTGATCATTGGAATCAAAGTAGTAGTCAAGTGGAAGATAAAAAATTTACATGTCTATGGTGATTCACAACTAGTCATTAATCAGGTGAAGGATGACTACCAAACAAAAGATAAAAAATTAATGTCATATAAAAGAATGGTTGATGACTTCAAAAAGTACTTCATGGAGATAAAATTTGAGTAGATTCCTAGAGGTGAAAACAAATCTACTGATGTCATGGATACCATTGCTTCTCTCTTACAGATTCCTAAGAAACGAGTGTGTTATGAGTTCATGGTGGAACAACTATTCGACCCATCCTATTACAAAAAAAAATCCCAAGCCATTTACCATCTAGCCGAGCCTGATGCTCCTACCTATGGGAAAATCTACACCTATTAAAAGACAATACCCTCCCACCCGATTTATCCCAGAACTAAAAAAAACAATTCATCCAACAAGCAGCTCGACACACCCTAATAGACAATGTAATTTACTAACAAGGTCTTGATGGTACTCTCCTTCAGTTTCTTGAACATAATGAAGTTGAAACCAAATTATGTGAGGTCCATGATGGTATTTGTGGCACACATTCAAGTGGCCTAACTTTAGTTAAGAAACTCCTACGTTTGGGATACTACTGGTCCAATATGGAGGAGTCTTTTCAATATGCCAAAGATGCCAAAAATGTCAAATTTACAGAAAACTAATACATGCACTAGCATAATAACTAAACCCATTCATATCAACATGGCATTTCTATTAGTGGGGATTGGATCTTGTAGGGAAAATTCATCCATCTTCACCAAATGGACACAAGTTCATCATCATAGCCATAAAGTATTTTATGAAGTGGATTGAAGCGGTTCCTCTAACCACCATCACAAGAAAAAAAATCTCATCATTCATCCTGAACTACATCATTTGTCAGTATGGCATCCCTCAATCCATTATCACTAAGAATAGAAGACCTTTCAATAATTAGGATGTTGAACTTTGTGAGAGGTTTCACATCTAGCATTGATTTTCTACACCTTACTATCCTCAAGGAAATGGCCAAGCAGAGGCCTAAAACAAGAATATCCTAAAAATCTTGAAGAAAACCATCAATGAGGTTGGATGTGATTGGCATGCTCAACTAAACCCTGCTTTGTGGGCTTATCAAACTAGCATTTGCACCCTAATAGGAGCCACAACCTAGTCTCTAGTCTATGGATCAAAAGCCATTCTACCTATTAAGGATAAGATACCATCACTCTCTTTGTCACTAAAAGGGATCATTTCATATGAGGATTACAAAGTGTCTAGGTTACAAGAATTGGAACTATTGGATGAGCATCATCAACATGAAGTCGATCACTTGAAAGCCTATCAATAGAGGATATCCAAAAGTTACAATCATAGAGTAAAACCTAGAACATTTCATGTGGGTGATTTAGTCTTGAAAGAAAACCCCCGTGATCAACAAGATCAAGAGAAGAAGGGGAAATTTGAACCAAATTGGCTAGGTCCTTTTGTCATTGTATTAATTTTCAAAATAGGAGCATATCAGTTGTCCACACCAATTTTATGAACCCCTCAATAGCCTGCATCTCAAAAAGTTTTACACTTGATTCATCCAGTGCATTAGAAAAAGTCCTAAGAAATAGGAAAAACATCATAAAAAGTACTGAAAAATGGTTGCCTTGATAAAATCCTAGTAAACAGGCACCTTGGTAACAAAAAAAAAGATCAAAAAAAAGAAGAAAGAAAGTGAATTTTGTTTAAAAAAAATCATAAAATCTGAAAAATTGCAATAAAAACAAGCAATGAAAACCTAGTAACAGGCACTATTTGTGATAGGTTAGCTTTTCCATCTATTTGAGTATGTTGACCATTCACTTTCACCATCAATCTTCCTATGATTGGAGAGCTTCATGTACATATCCTATCATCACAATCATGTCTCACCCTAGACTGGGACCAATATCTTGAACTCATTGGGGGTAATAAACTTTGAGCTTGAACCAATAGATAAAAAGCAATAGGAAAAACACAACATGATCATAGTGTAACTCAACATTGAACATCAATCACAAACATGAACACATCAACCATCCAAATCAATCCAACCAAAAGTAAACTTCAAATAGATGATGTTCCTTTTGATTCATGGCTTTATCATGTCAAACATGAATGTTCAATTGTTGTACTTTTATTTTTGTTATCATGTCTCTGGAGCACCTCGATGATGTATTGAACTAGAGGAGCCAGGAAGGAGTATGATTTTTCTTTGTCTGTTGTTTGTGATTTGATCATTATTACTGTGCAAATTGTCACAGGACATGCTCTAAAAGTGTCACTAATGACATTCTAAATTTGCATAGGAAAACGGTTAACTCTTGTCTATTTACGTAAGCAATGCTTAGGTCATCTTGGTTTAATTATACTTAGTGCTTATGTTAAATTGGAATATCAAAAATCATGGAAGTAGTACTCAAGTCATCATGGTCTAAATATACCATTGATGCTTTTACTCACTTTCAACATTTTAAAGGCTTAATGATGATAAAAAGCATGAAAAATCAGCTATTATGAATGACAACATTTGAATATTAGATTTGCATAGTTAAAGTAGATTACATCCATGATAGTTTGCATCTATATCTATGGGATTTCCAAAGAAGCAACAATTTCACAATGAAGTTATCTCTCTTATTAATGGACTAAGTACACTTGACATTACCAAAAATATATCATTCTCATATAGAAGACACATCAGTTGCATTATCATTTTCATTAATCCATCTATGCATCACATCATGTTATCCACATCAGAAAACACAATAAGAAGTGCATTGCATCTCACTTGCATAATCCAATTCATTTCATAAAGCATGACATGGCATAATAATATTGAAAGACATATCCAACAAATTAAGATTTCAAAGAAGAAAAAGTTGTTGAGAAACATGACTGGTCAATAAAGATGTAATTACATTGTTATGAACATCTAAAACTAGTAGTGAAGATGAATTTGTTATTACTCAAATACAATACTAAAAAAGGACTAACTAGATCATCACATACACATCATACATCATTTGCATAATTAAATCCATCTTACATAGCATAAAACACCATCCATAAAAGAATATAGAATCATCAATCATGAATTATCATATCATCATTGCATACAACACCTCATCATTGCATAATCATCATAATCATCATGATCATCATCATATAAAAATCATAAACACATAAAATTAGGCACAATCATACAATCATTATCATAAATTCATCTATTCATTGCATTATCTATTTGCATGAGAAAAGTGCAAAAATATCAAATGCATCACATTTCATTGGTATAATAAAATCCATCGCATAGGCATCATACATAAAATATCATAGAATCATAACACATTAGTTGTATCATCATTTGCATCCATAAGATATCATCTCATCATCATATAGAATATCACATAGCATCATAAAATAGAAATCAAATGCATCCATGATAATCATCATGATCATCATCATATAAACATCATAAACATAGATCATAATCATTGTGGCATATCATATAACCTCAAAATCATAATGTCAAAGTGTACAAGGATATCCAAAGGTATAAAGAGATACATCAATATAAAAAATGGAAATGTATCATAATGTCTCAAATCAAGAGGTACATCATCAATCTATCAACTGAATAAAGAGGTATATATCATGTCCCAAAATACATCAAAATCTATCATCATAATCAGAGCTATGTCATGCTCACCCTAGACGGTGTTGGCATCACATAACCAGTACCTCCTCCACCTTATGGGCCTACAACAGGATCTCTCCAATCTCCAAGAAGTGGTTACATAACACCCATGCTAATGGTCTAATATTGGGACCTCCCTGACCAAGACTATGCAAAAATCTCTCGCTGCTCTAGAGGAACTGCATCATAATACCTAACACTGTAAAACTCTACCTCCTGTATGGTACGATGTATCTGTCTAAAATAATCTATTGAACATGTGGCAGCTACAACTTGTTGTAGTCTCTCAATGATTCCCCCATCTTGATCAACCCATTGTCTCAAGGTATTCCTCTCAATAATCAATGTGGCAATCTACCTTTGCATCTATCCTTGTGTTTGAGTTTGGGTCTAGAATTGTGCGAGCTAGGACTATATCTATTGTGCCTGCTACCTAGCAACATCCCTCTTAGTCATCAATGTCTGAAGCTATCCCGAGGCCTACACTAGTAAAGCTTGAACTTACTCAAGCTGAACCTGTAGTGTCTCAACCTATACCTGTAAGGTAGCAATCTATGTCTGTTGTTGTGGCAGGAGTAGTCAAACCTCCACATGCCACCTCTTTGGTGTAATTCACCTCCAAGATGTGCTTGCACTCCAACTAGAAGACCTTTCTCTCTGTCTTCACTCATGAACCTGATGGCTTCAAGGTTCTAAACTGACTTAGATCATTAACTAAGCCCTCCTTTAACTCTATCACAAGAGTTACTATCCTTGTGCTTCACCTTGGAGGGTTCAACACTCTTTAAAATTGTTGTCTCCTTCACAACCACCACTTGATATTTCAATCTTTCACACTACACCTAGAAGAGTCTAGATGCCAACACTTTCAATTGACTTGAACTCTTTGTAGGGGAACTAGAGACACTGGTTCTTTGCATTTTACCACCAAATGGATGCATCTTGCTTGGTGCTCAAACTTCAAGTCACCCGCTTTCTTGAATTTGCCTTGGACAGGCCTCACTCTCTACTAGCCTTTACCAGTCGGTTTTTGGCTATTTACTCTTAACTTTGTCAAACAATCTACCAAAGAAATTTGATTTCCTGATACCCTTTTTGGACTTTTAAATCTTTACTAGGGTTTCAAGCCTCTACCTCTACAGCTGTTTCCTATATTCTTGGATTGGAGGGCTAATTCACCTTACATCTAGGGTTTCTCTAGTTCTTGAATCACAACTACCTCCAATTGATTGATGGAAGCCTCAAACCTTTTGGAATATAAAGATCCTATCTTGCCCTTCCTGGAACTGTACAGATTTCGTACAATGTTCTTTTCCCCTGCCTTGGTTCTTTAATTTTCATCTTCCAAACTCCTAACCGAGTCACAAAAGCTCACCTAGGGTTTGGAATTTAAAATCACTGCTTGGATTTCTTGATTTCTTGTCATTAAATATGTACAAGGCACTAGCTTCCCTTCCATATTCCACCAATTTCAGGAATATCCCGTGGTTGATGTCTATGGGGAAGCCATTTCAACTTTGCTGCTCAAAACAGTATTTACAAACCTCTAAATTCTAATATAAAGTTTCTAATAAAAAACTCTACACTCAATAATCTAAACACAAGATGAATATTGTTCTATCCTATCCAATGAGGATGAATACAGTGTTAAATGAACAAATACAACACCTACAAAATCACTGTCTTTCAAAATACATGGGCAGACACAGAAAATGCAATCATAACTTATTCCTCGCTGTCTAAAGCTTAACTATAATGCATGTGATATTACTCAAAGAACTATTTACAAGGAAAAGATACTATAATATGTTAAGGGAACTCTGATTCAATGCCCAAACCAATGCATTAACACATAAGACATCACTGTTCTGAAAACACATGAGGTTTTTAGGAAAACACAGAAAATACAGAGAACTCTGAACTGTCTTCTATTCACACCAAAATATTTTACAAAATCACACACTAACTACTCACTATGAGCCATTACATCCATTTTGATGCCATTTCCATAGTTCAAGGGAGGTTGATCGGCATTTTCCCTGATTTCAAGGGAAACCAACAGTTAGGTTGCATGCAATTTTGCAATATCCTTGCAACTTCACCACCACCCTTCATTTTAGGATCTCCAACTCCTTGATTTTGAATCAAACACCTCCATAACTATCCTTTGGCATCTTCTAACAACAAGGCTATGATTAGCACACATTTACTGCCCCATATTGTCACATAGGCTGTCCAAAGCTTAATAAAGCCAAAATTTAACAACATTAACTAACATGATTAACTAAGATGGTTTAGTCCTAATGACTAACTCATCCACACCATCAAGACCTTCTAAGGTCCAACCTAAACACACAAACATCCCTGACTTGGCTAAAGTCAGTACAAGCCAAAATTGCATACAAACATGGAGTTAAGCCAAGGTGCCCCTGCACCACTCTTGCGAGGCACTCTCAATTCTCCAACATTTAGCCCTGGTCCTCCTCCACCCTCATCTCCTCTCCCATCACCCCATCCTCATCTCTACCTCCTCCATCTCCATCACCATCATTGTCATAAGTATTATCCTCCTCTGACTCCTCATCCTCCTCCCCTCTCTACCACCTCCACCCATGACCTCCTACCCCCTCCTCCTCTAGCAATGGCATTGGCTTGTCTAGGATGGTAATCCACAAGAATGGATGTGAGAACATGTATTGAGCATACTCTTCTAATATTGGCACCTCAATAATCTCTAGGTGCACCTCCCATATGATGGTCTATAATCCCTGGAAATGTTGAACAACTGTCTCATAAGACAATATAGGTCCCCAGTCTATAGCATCCACCCATCATCATACATAATGTGCCACACCCTGGGGCATGCCCTAGACCCTACCATATTACCTTAGTACCCTCAACAATAAGAATCTCTCAATGATAAACTAGATTCACCCAATCAGGTACATCGAATGACATAAATAAGGAATCTGGGTATCATCCTATAACCACTACTCACAATCCAAATAAGGTCATCATACCACAGAATCAAGATCATCTAGTGTCCTACTCCAATACTCTAGTTTTCCCAACCTAGGTTGAGCAACTCGACCAACATAAATATGTGGATATGGTGTCATGGCAGGTCATTGTATATCTCCAACTAGTCGTGTGATTGCTATATGCTCCTAGGCCTAGACCTAGAGCAATGTGACCCCAGTTGATAAACTAGCCCCTCAAAGGTAGACCACCTAGTGCAAATCATGAGACAAATTTGCAAGCATACAACAACCCCATGCATATCTAGTGCCCTGAGCAATCATTCTCTTCAAAATCCACCCTCATCCAACTAAAAGCCCCTTTGACCTATGATCAGGACAAAGGAACCCTCCAATAAATTTGGCAAGAACATAAGGCAATGTGGCATAAGCATCGACCATATCCCTCCAAGGAATCTTGTAGCCACATATCATCTCATCCTCAAAAACTCTATGTAGTGCATCAGTCCCACCCTACTCCTGAGAATCATATAACACTAGCTCCTCCATAATAAGAATCTGCAAAATCCAATATACATCCTCTAGAGTTATTGTCATCTCACCAGTGGGAAAATGAAATGTGTTATGCTCATTGTGCCATCTCTCTACTAATGTTTTCAACAAATCCCTATTGATCATAATCTAGGGCATATCAATCAGAGACAAAAATCCACATCTTGTGATCATGGCTACCTCAAGTGACGTCAGGTGTGGAATCAAATACCACATCCTAGGAAAATGATATCTAATCTGAAAACTCGTCAAAGACTCCTATCATCACAAAATCACAAATTATCCACTCAATAAATTGAAATCAATCAACCTATCAATCAATCAAAATTAATCAATCTATTAATCTAATCAGCTCTGGTGAGACTTGGATCAAATCTCGTGAGCATTAATCTATCAATTCAAGCTTTTCTTTCATGAGGTTCATCGATAAATTCAACCTTTCCTATCATGACGTTCATCAATCATTTCAATTATTCCTATCATGAGGTTGATCAATCAATTTAACCTCACCTATCATGAGGTTTATCAATCAATCAATGCACCTTGCCTATCATGAGGTCCATCAATCAATCAAACTATCATTGATCCTTGCCTATCATGAGGTCAGTTATCAGTCTCAATCATTGAATCTCACCTATCATTAGATCAATGAACATATAATCTATCAACATCATAAATCATCATCAAAACAAATTATGACACAATCAAAGATCATTGACATTAAGGAGTCTAATCAAGAAAATAATCAATCTGGTCTAAAATTTCACCAATGTGCCAAAAAACTCTATGTGCTAGAAAAATCCATCAATGCACTAGAATAGAGCTTCTATGCATTGAACCACCAGTGTTCCATTACATTTCATCTATGCACTAAAACCTTTTGTCAATGCATTGAATAATTATATGCACTACATCATCTAATCAATGTGCTAACTTAATTCACCTAAGCGCTAAAGGATCCTATGCACCACAACAACTATTGAATGTGCTACTTTAGGTTACCTATGCACTAATCAATTTCTCTTATGTGCTAAAATTTTAATCATATGCGTTAAGGTAGTCTATGCACTAGAACAATCATTCTATGCGCTACTTCAGATTTACTATGCATCGAAAAAGAAAAATCAGAATTCAAAACATAGAAAAAGCAAAAAAATGAATTGTAAAAATTATGAGGCAACTTTTCAAGGTACATATAGGAGGTTTATATGCTATTGGGTAGTTGTGCCATTGCACATGCTCAAATTGATGTGTGTGGTAAGGGATCACCATTTTGCTCTAAATTGCTAAATTTTGAATCACTCTCAAGTTTTCAAAATCACAAATGCAAAAATGAACTTCTAATCCAACTTTTTAACCTTTTAAGGTTAATTAAGTGGCATTTTTATGGGGTTGCTTTATTTTATTTTCAAAGGGGGTTTAATTCATCAAATCATCATCTGTTGGCTTATACATCATTTTTTGGGAGATAAATTGTTTCTGAATCATAAAATTTTAAGATCATCATCAAATCATCAAAGAATCATCAAAATTTTCAAAAATCCCAAAAAATCCTAAAAATTTTAAAATTCACTAATTTATCTCTTAAGGGGGCATATATTCATCATCACCTGAAAATCAAAGTCTGGGGCATCAAAAAAAAAGTTGACATTAGTAGCAAATTTTTCTTTGAAGCAACGTGTAAACATATTACTTCAAAGAGGGGAAAAATGTATACACCTAAACTCGGTCAAGACAATTAATTAATTAAATACTAGCTATTTAATTAATGAACTCCTTTATTTCATCTACTTGTAAATAAATTCTCAATTTATTTATATAGTTCACACTTTTCTAAATTCTTCATTCTAAACCACATTCTTCTAAGTTTAATATAATAAACAAATGACTATAGTTTGTTTTTATTTAAATAAGTATCTTCACACTAAGTTTGAATAATTTCAAAATCAAATTTTAGTCACATGTCTACAACACCTTTTGCCCATGCCATCAAATGTCACATGCAATTAAATATGACTAATATTTAATTATCTTCAACAAAATTTTAACACATGGTATTTTTCTCACACACTTTATTCCTTCATCCATTTGGCATGTTGTCTTTGATCAAGGGAACATCCTTCTTAATTCTCCGCATCTCCATTGTTCATCCCTCATGTTTGAATTTGGACCGTCAATCGCTGCCACATCACAAGATGGTTTGAAAATCCTATAAATACAACCCTTTTCTACAACATTTAACATCCCATATTTTAGCAAACCTATGATGCAAGAATAGATTTGGAGCATTGGAGCATTTGTAGTTTATAGTTAGCATTGTAGTATCACATGTGTTAAAGTAGAATCATGTCTTGTTTTATAGTTGCATTTTAGTTTATCATATCAATATTTATTTGAGCATATGCAGAATCATTTTAACTTCTTATCACAACATTTGCATCACATAATCTAGCATCATTATCCATTTTCCAATATCACCATTATCCTTTGTTGGTTAAAAATTTTCAAAAATTCCAAAAAATCCTAAAAATTCAAAAAGTCACCAATTTATCTCTTGAGGGGGCATATATCTGTCATCACCTAAAAACCAAAGTATAGGGCATAAAAAAAAAAAAAATTCGACATCAACAATAAATTTTTCTTTGAAGCAACGTGTTAACACATTACTTTAAAGAGGGGAAAAATGTATACACCTAAAATTGGTCAATACAATTAATTAATTAAGTACTAGCTATTTAATTAATGAACTCCTTTATTTCATTTACTTATAAATAAATTCCCAATTTATTTATATAGTTCACACTTTTCTAAATTCTTCATTATAAACCACATTCTTCTAAATTTAATTAAATATCTTTTCACTAAGTTTGAATAATTTCAAATTCAAATTTTAGTCACGTCTACAACACCTTTTGGCCATGTCATCAAATGTCATATGTAATTAAATATGACTAATATTTAATTACATTATTTTCAACCAATTATCTTCAATAAACTTGTAACACATGGTCTTTTTCTCACACACTTTATTCCTTCATCCATTTGGCATGTTTCTTTGCTCAAGGGAACATCATTCTTGATTCTCTCCATCTCCACCATCGATTGCTGCCATATCACAAGATGCTTTGAAAATCCTATAAATACAACCCTTTGCTATAACATTTAACATCCCATATTTTAGAAAAATTATTATGTAGAATAGCTTTGGAGCATTGGATCATTTGGAGTTTATATTTAGTATTGTAGTATCATGTTAAAAATTAGAATCATGTCTTGTTTTATAGTTGCATTTTATTTCATGTCTTGCTTTATAGTTGCATTTTAGTTTATCATATCAATAGTTATTTGAGCATATGCAAAATCATTTTAACTTCTTATCACAACATTTGCATCACATAATCTAGAAACATTATCCATTTGTCAATATCACCATTATCCTTGATTTCTTGCATTTGTAATAACATCTCGTTTCTCAAGTTTTCATTCTAACAATAATAGTGCACATATAAAATCTTAGAGCCAAATGGTTTAATAAATCCTTGAGAATAGAGAACAATGGAACATTTTTAGAGATTTGTTTAACTACAATTTATAGTAGTTTCTTTGATTCAAATATTTAATATAATACATCCCATTGATGTTTGTGTGTCTTAATATTGATTTACTAACTCTCCTACATTTCACACACACATTATTTTCCATTGAACTACTATCTGGGTATGTGTAGGATCATCATGGAAAAAAGAAGTCCTTAAGTGGCAAAAAATTCAAAAAAATCAGAGTTAGGCAACTTGACATAAAATTTTGAATAATTTATTTATACTATTTCAAAAATATGTAAAAAAAGAATTTGTTGAAAATTGAAATTAGTTTATAAACTACTAGATTTTTTATTTTTTTAAATCTATTTGGTGAAAATTTAAAATTTCAATGTAGCAGTACTTAAATTTTAGGGAAAAATAAGTAGGTTCTTGTCTGACCGCCCTAACCACAATAAAATGATCATATTTTTTTATAATATTTTAGATATAAGTAGAGGACGCATGTCTTGATGTGATGTATATTTTTTGTAATTTTTTTCCAAATAAATAATTAATTATGATTTTTTTATTACAACTTTTAAAAAATATAAAAACTCGTATGTCTGAACACCTTAACTTGGTCAAAACTTCTTGAAATTCAATTTTTCTTTTTTTAATCCTATAGTATGTGAAGCATAGAATGTGACATCTTTTAGATTCAAAAAATGTGATACCATTTGAAATCTATAGATGTTTTACAATTAGCCTATTGATCAGGACTTTAGTCATAATTTAAATAGAAAATTAATAATAATTATTTATTAAATTAAAAGTAAAGCATCATTTATATTGATGGAAAGCTGAGAATCTCCTTTAAAAACCCTTTTCATTTCATCAATTTTGTGTAAAATAAAATTCATCAACCACATACCCTACACATACCCATCATATTGCCACTTTTTGGCCCATCAAGATCCTTCACATACCCATCTTTAGACCTATGATTAGGGCTTCATACTCAACAATTTTTTTAGTATGTAGAAATTATAGCCTATATGATTCTAGGATGCAATCGCCATGAGGGATGATAAAGAGAATACCCACTCCTGATCCATGTTGGGTTAATGATCCATTAAGGTAAATTTTCCACTGATTTGTGAGATTGACAAGAAACACTGATTCGTCAAGGAATTTAGATATCAATGGGTTCTCTGCATAGATGGGTTCCTCTGCTAGTTGATATACGATCACTTTTCCTTTGATTTCCTTGTGCCCTGCATACTCTATGTCAAATTTAGTCAAGATCATCACCCATTTTGGCATTCTCCTAGTGAGAGTTGGCTTGGATAATAGGTATTTCAATGGGCCATTCTTTGCAATAAGCTTGACTTGATGTGACAACATGTAATTTCTAGATTTTTTTAAGAAGTAAAAGCTACTACTAAGCATGCTTTCTCAATGGATGAATAGTTCATTTCATAGCCCACCAAGGTCCTATTGATATAATAGACGGCTCTCTCCTTTCTCTCTTCATCATGTTGTCCTAGAAGAGCACCTAGTGTTGTTGATGTTAAGATATACAAAATCAATGGTTTGTTCGGTATCAGCGACATGAGTATTGGAGGTGTCAATAGGTAGTATTTGGTTTCTTAGAAGGATTTATCACACTCCTCATCCCACTTGTAATTTATTCCTATATGGAGAAGATGTGAAAAAAGGTGCATTTTATCTGATAGGTGCATTATGAACCTTGTAATGGACTGGAATCTTCCTTGTAATCCTCTCATTTGCTTTAGTGTTTGTGGTGGTTCCATGTCTAGGATGGATTTCACTTTTGTTGGATCATTTTTTATCCATCTTTGTGAGACAATATAACCAAGAATTTTCCCTAATGTAACCCCAAAGACACTTTTTTTAGATTCAGTCGTACCTTGTACTCTTTGATTCTGTCAAAGGTGGGTTCCAAGACTTTTATGTTCTCACTTATTTGCTTTGAATTTTTCAAACTATCATCCACATAATCTTTGACTATTTTGTGGACATGTCATGAAAGATGAGGGTCATTACTCTCTGATAGGTCACTCCTATATCTTTTAGACCAAATGGAATTACATTCAAACAATATGTCCCCCATGGACAAGTGAATGTAGTTTTGTGTTGATCCTCCTTGGAAATCATGATTTGATCATAGCCTGAAAAACCATCCATGAGTAACAACATTTCATGCCTAGTTGTTAAGTCCATGATGAGGTTGATGTTAGGAAGAGGGAAATCATCCTTTGGGCATGCCTTGTTTAAGTCTCTAAAAATAGTGCATATTTTAATGCCCCTAATGGGTTTGGAGACTGGTACCAAGTTTGAAACCCACTTAGGATAATCTATTGATCAAATGAATCCAACATCAAGAAGCTTTTGCAACTCAAGTTTCACCAAGAGTACTATTTGAGGGTACATCTTCCTTAATTTTTTCTTTATTGGCTTAGCTTCAAGATAAAATGCTAAGTGATGCACAACTAATTCTAGATAGAGCCCTAGTATATATGTGTATGACCATGCAAAGTTAGATCTTCACTCTTTTAGGAACAGTACTAGGTTTTTTTTCTCTTCATCAAAAGAGGATTCAACATAGAAAGTGATTTTGGGTGTGCTTCTTTTGTTCCCACATTGACTGGATTGGCCTGTTTTTCTAGCATGGTTGATTTCTATGGATGTATTACACTAAGGGGGAGATTGGATTCCTCATCCTTGTGTTCCTCAAAGAGGTTTTCACCCTTGGATATGTCCTTTCTTTCTACTATTTTAGGATAAGAAAGTGCTATAATGTGGTTTTCACTTAGAGATTTGCATGTTAATTTTGTTTCATCAATTTTGTGACTAAAGGATTCAATTTTCTCTCCATAGTATGCCCTTGTATCAAGATCTATGTCAACACATGCTTTGTGATCTACCCATGATAAGTTTTTGTGGAGTCCCATAAATTTTTAGATCGCTACATCATTTTTTAATAAATCTAGAATTGGTGGTCCCTATTGGCCCAAGTCAATGAGTTGTGGGTATACTAGGCATATTTCAGATGGTTGATTGCTCAAATTGAAGGATGTTATGGATATCATGAAGAGGTAATTGTTCTCAAATAGTTTAGCTACATCAAGGGGGAGGTCATCTAAGGTTGTATCACATGATGTAGGTAACCAAGAGGAAGCCTCAACCTGTTTAGCAAAAGTTCCTTTACCAATAAGGGTAACCTTTCTAGTAGTGCAACCTATTCCAAGATTTTTTAGTTGTTTCTCAAGAACAATGGGTTCTAGAAAACCATTATCATTTTTTCCTAGCTTCTCATTCTTGTTATAGCCCCAACCCTTTATTAGCTACAATCCTTTACTATCATCTTAGAGAAATCCTCCTCATTGACATCTTCTCAGTTCAAATCCCCCCACTTGGTGAAGGTAGTATATGTTATCATGATTGTTCAAGTGCTTCATTGCTAGATGTGAGTTTCCCATGGTATTGAGGAGAAAGAGGTAGCTCTCCTAAGAAAAAGGTATTCTTCATTATCTTATAGTTCCTACAACATCATCCTAGATCACTTCTTTGATGTTAAGAATGTTTTTCACAATAGGTATTTTCATTTATGAGGTTGATGCAGGGATGATGGGTCAACAAATGAGGTAGACAGTGTAGGCTCTTCATCATTCTTGGGTATTTGGGGGATCTTATAGAACTTGGCCTCAAGGTTCTTGCAGTAGTAAAAAGGTTCATGATCTCCATGGATGGTAATATCTTTACCCTCAAAGGGAAACTTTACACATTGATGATAGGTTGAGGATATAATTTTTAGGGCATGGATCCATGGTTGGCAAAGTAGGATGTTGTAGGGAAGATCAAGTTCTAACACTTGTCCTTTAGTTTTTCAGAATGATAGGTCCCACTCGGATGGGTAGTGGAATGATTCCTTATGATACCCACTCTTGATCATCATATGCTCTAATGGTGGTACTATTTTCTTTCTCGATGGTATCCCCTGAATACCCAAGTTCTTGATCAACAGAAGGGTGCAAATGTTCAGACCATCACCTTCATCTACTAAGACTCTTTTGACCTTGTTCTTATGAATGATGACCTCAAGGTGTAAAGCATGGTTATGAGATGGTTGTGATGGTAGTTCTTGTTCTGAGAATGTGAGAAGATAATTAGAGATATGCCCTACCATAACTTGAAACTGATTTGTATCAATTTCCCTAGGGACACATGATTCTAACAAATATTTCTCTAATATTTCCCTATTGTGTGAAGGATAGCCTCAATAGTTCTAAGATTGATATTTGTGTAGGGGTCTTCTTAAGTTGATCTAGTAGATTGTACTTGCTAGTATTTTATGTCGGTAATGTAGGTTGTTCCCTAGATTGATATGTGACTCCTTTGATGGTGACTTTACCATGTTGTGTGGTGACTCCACACTCCACATTAGGCCCTTTGATGGTGACTGCAGTAATGATGCTAACAAGGGAAGTGACTATATTGGAATAGGTATGCTACACATTTGTGTAATCTTTAGCTTTTATGTTGTTGTTCCCTTTGCTATGATCTAGCATAGGGTTCTTGTATATCTTAAGATCTTGATTCCCAGCTAGTAACTTGATAGATATGGTGTCACTCTCTATAAGGTCTTGGATAATATTTTTGATCCTCATGCAGTTTTCCATTTTGTGTCCTTTGATTTTGTGAAAGTCACAAAGATTATTCTCTTTAAACCAGGATGGCTTCTCCTATGGCTCTTGGTAATTTTCAAAGTTGGGTAGCATTATTAACTTTGACTCAACCAACTTCTTCATGATGGTTTTGATAGGCTCAAATAACTATGTGTACTTGCATTACAAATAGTTGTTCTTGTTAGGGGTTCATCTTTGTTACATTTTGATGTTGTTGATCTAATTGTTCTGAGGAGGTGTCATTTGTTGAATAGTTGGTTGAATGTTAGCAAATTGATTGTTGTTCAACCTCAAAGAACTTAGGATACCTTATCATCTACCATGACACCATTTGTTATGTTCTTTTTCTTATCCCAAACATGAGGCTTGTCATTTGAACTAGTTGATGGTTGATTGTCTTTGTAAGCTTGGGTATTTCCTTGTGAGATTAAAGTTCTCTCAATGTTAAGGGCTCTAGGGACAAGATCATCATAAGGGGTGACGCACTACATTTTCAAGTGGAAGGATAGATCCAAATCTAGATTTGTGATAATGATCCCCACCTTTTGTTCATCAAGAAGAGACAACTTGCTCTTTCTAGCTCTTTGTCTCCACTGTTGAAAAATTCGATAAATAATCTCCTTTGTTTTGCCTGAGAATATACAATTCTTCTAGGCTTATGTCCATGTGAAGATTAAAGGATAATTGATCTATTAATTTATTGGTGATTTCTTGGAAAGTTTTGATTCTAAGAGGTAGTTGAGAAAACCAATCCATGACAGGACCTATTAAACTTTAGGGGAAGAGGTGCATTAAATATGAATCATTGTAGGCCACCTCCATACACATGATGTGAAAATATTTGACATGGTCCATAGGACTTACTCTCCCTTTGTATTTATTGAATTTGGGGATATAAAATATAGGAGGGAATGGTACCATAGTGATGTTGTGATCAAATGGATAGGGACATAGATTATTTGTATGGGGCTTCTTTGTCTTTCCCATTTGAAGATCCTACATTTCTTTGGATAACACCTTAAGTTGTGATGCTGTATTTTCTTGTAGGTTTTGTGGAGGAACATATGTTGGGATGATGGATGTGTTGTATGTGGGATTCTGATATGATAAGGTGTTGTATGGTTTGTATGGTGGTGTGAGATTTTTTGAAGTTTATTAAGATGTTGTTGTATATGTTCCTAATATTTTTGTATTGATGATGTTTTGTTGAGGATTATAGTAGGAAAATTTTTGTTGTTGTTGGGCATATTGTTGATCTAGTAAGGCTTGTTTTTGTTTTCCACTAGAGATTGCTATTGGGCTTGTTGTTTTTTTTGTGCCACAAGGGGTTGTTGTTGTTGTTGTGCTAAGGTTGCTTCTTCTTCTTATTGTTGTTGTGCTTCTTGTTGTTCTACTAAGGTTGCTTGTTGTTGTGTTGCTTATTGTGCTACTAAAGCTGCTTTATGTTGTGTTGCTAGGGATGCTTACTATTGTGCTACTAAGGTTTCTTATTGTTGTTGTTTTTGTTGTGCTGCTAGGGCTACTTGTTTTTGTACTACTAAGATTTATTTATCTTGTTGATAAGCCTATTGTGCTTGTTGTAAAGATAAGGCATGCACTTGCACTATAGGATCAATTGATTGTTGGGACATATATGATGGATTGTGGGTGTTGATGTTTTAAGTGGTAGCAAGTTATTGACGAGAGGTTGGGGAATCCATTGGTTCAAAATTCCTTGTAAGATAGTGGAGTGAGATGGAGGAATGTAAGTTTGAGTTCCCATTTTATTTTGCATGGTGAAGAGGACAGTGGGGAAAGATAAGGATGGTGCCATTAGATTTTGCAATGGTAAGAACACACTGTGACCTTGAGTCCATTGATTAAAAAGGTTCCATTGTCTCATGTCTTAAGTATTTCCTTGTGTTAGGGATGTGGACAAGGTATTACCTAGGTTGATGGGGTTTGTGATCAAGGGATTATTTTTTATCGAGTTGATGAAGGATGAGATGGATGTGTTTTGGGCAACTGTTAGGTTTGATGTATCCACAAGAGGATTAGATGAAGATGTTCCATGTTGTGTTAAAGCCTAATTTTGGATGTGGGTATTCCCTTTCCCTTTTGGATCTACTTGTGACACTTGGTCCACAGTACTTTGTGTGATGGTGGGCACACTTGTGGTACCCACGGGTATGGATGAACAAGGGTTTCCTCAATATGTTGAAGTAGTTGTGGAGTAATTGAGTGTAAGAGGTTTATATAGATGTTGGGGATCTTCAAAAATAGGAGGAGCACCAAAGGTAGTTGTCCAAGTAATGGTTCGAGGTGGGTTGGTGTTGAGGGTACTCACAAGTGTTTTTCTTTCAAATGGAAGAGTTAGAATAAATTACTTGAAAATAATAGGAGTGGATGTTTGATTTAGCCCTAGTGATGGAGTTGTGAAGCCTTGTCTTAGATTTTTTGCAACAAATGATGGGGAAATTAGAGCTATGTTTTACAAGGCTTGATGTTCCATGATTTCCTCCCTAGTAAGTTCAAATGGGTTATTTGTAATGTCTTCTATCTCATATGGCCTTGATGGAGATGTGGTTGTTGTTATGGGGTAATTTGACTTCTTGGATCAAGTTCTTGAGGATTTGGATCACTTGAGGTGAATGTGACTTTGGTTTTCTCCATGCTTCTATTGTGTTGTGATCTTGTCTTTACCATAAATTTTGGGTCATCTATGGGAGAGTTATGTTGATATTTTTAATGTTTGAACTCTCTAGTTGACTTGAATCTTGGTAAAAGGGATGCTCTAATTCTTTTTGGAGAAATGATGATAATGGGGGATGAAGAGATGGATGATATGGGAAGCGATCTTTGCAAACATTTTGGGAAAACATGTTTGAATTAAGTTTGATGTTTTGATGTTAGGATAAATGATGTTGATGAACTTTGGAAATGTTTAGGGTAGACACATTACCTTCAAGATAAAATATCTCAAATACAATAACTAACTTAATGAAGTGCATGGAAAAAGATTCATTTCAAAGACAAAGTAGCTAAGTTAGGATTTGGTTTGATAGATGTTTAAGTCAAAAAGTGTTGGTGTATTTGAAATTTTTATAAAGTTTGGTGAAGTGAAGGGTGAAATTTGATGAAGGGGTAGATGAAATGTTTGACCCAATGTTGACCTAGAGTGAACCTTTGTTTGACAAGACTAAGGTGGTGAAAAAAATGCTAGAATTCTAAATTTTTCAAATCTTAAAGACCCAATGATTCAGATAAGTTCAAGATCATGAAAAAGACCAGGGTTTTGACTGAAGAATAATGTATACAATTCTAGATTGCTCCTTGAAACATGTTTGTAAAAGTTGTATACCAACCTAGTTCTATTTCGGTGAAGTGCTAAAAGGTGTTTTTTGAGAGCTTTTGCACTAAGATGTCTAAGTTTGAAATGATGGCATATAGACCTTCTCTTGAGGATTTTGATTTTGTGTGAGATAATTTAGAGAAGTATATGATTATGAAAAGGAGGATATTTATTTCCATGCAGGTGGTGGTAATATGGACCTTTGAGCCTCAATGCCAGTTTGTTCCTCTTCTTCATCTAATATTTTTGCTACATTTCTCCATTGAGCTGGTGTTTCCTTGGTTTAAAAAATGAAGCTTCTCAAACTACTAATTATATTAGTTTGTTCTCCTTTAATGAGTTTAAATTTTGGTTCAATGATAGCAGGGGTAAGGTCAAGTTGTTCCACAAGAGTGGTTGATCTCCAAATGGTCATGTGGGGTTCAATTTTTCAAGTTTATCTTTCTTAAGTGATTTTATTTTTACCACAAACACTTGTATTGATTAAGTTTTCAAACTAAAATGTCTATCAAAAACATCATAAATTTCACAAGATCCATTTTATGAAAAGGATGAAATTTAAGCCATAGTTGTCTATGTTAACTTTGGGAAGTATGGATTGAGATATAAACCAAAATACTTAAAAGTCTCTAAGAATAAATTCTTAGGAAAAACATTAATATCAAGGTTTTGTCAAAGGGTATCCATATTTAGAACAAAAGGTTTGAAATTTTGAGGAAGATTTTGAATGTTTGTTTGCAATGTTTTGGAACCAAGCAAAGTATCAAATTGAGTCACTCGTATTTACCATCCTAGGTTCAAAAAATACTACTTATTGAATCCCCTCTTGGATTTCTCCAAAAACTAAGACAATGTGAACAACTAGAGATTTGGTGACACTGACTCCCCTCCATGGCACACACTTCTTGGGACCACCAAATCTCAAATCTTGAAGACTTGAATATCCTAAGGATTTTTTTGTTTCAAAAATTAAATAGTAAAATGTGTGGTGGCTTCAGAACAACTATTCATACACTAGCAATCATAAAGGTTTTTAGTTTCTAAACAATTAGTTTGTAGTAAGGGCTTTCATTCAAGGTGGCCATACATGTGGCAAGATTAGGGGTATGTGTAGGATCATCATGGAAAAAATAGGCCCTTAAGTGGCAACAAATTTAGAAAAATTAGAGTTAGAAAACTTGACATAAAAATTTGAATAAGTTATCTATATTATTTCAAAAATATGTAAGAAAAGAATCTGTAGAAAATTGAATGTATTTTCTAAACTACTAGGCTTATTTAAAAAGAAAAAAAATTCTATTTGGTGAAAATCTGAAATTTCAATGCAGTAATACTTAAATTTTAGGGAAAAAATAAGTAGGTGCCTATCTAACCACCCTAACCACATTAAAATGATAATACTTTTTAATAATATTTTACATATAAGTAAAGGACTCATGTCTCGATGTGATGCATATTTTTTGGTAATTTTTTCCAAGTAAATAATTAATTTTCAATTTTTATTACAAATTTTAAAAAATATAAAAAATCGTATGTCTGACCACCTTAACTTGGTCAAAACTTCATGAAATTCAATTTTTCTTTTTTTAATCCTGTAGTATACAAAGAATAGAATGTGACACATGTTTCAGATTAAAAAAATGTGATACTGTTTGAAATCTATAGATGTTTTTCAAATAGCCTATTGATTAGGACTTTAGTCATAATTTGAATAGAAAATTAATAATAATTATTTATTAAATTCAAAGTAAAGCATACTTTATATTGGTGGAAATCTAAGAATCTCCTTCAAAAACCCTTCGTTTCATCAATTTTGGGTTAAAAAAAAGAGGTCAGCTACATACCCTGTTGGAACTATTAAAATTTGATGATTTTTGCCTATCTTTCATACCCCCTGAGTCTTCATGTGAAGTTTACCTTTGACACATTTCCCTCATTTTCATGATGCTTTACCCACTTTTCCCATATTTCCCCATGGAATTCATCCATGTCTTCATTTCCACCTTTTGGTCCATATCAGCATGAATCTATTCAGGTCTCCCCGACCTTTTCTATTTTTCTGCTAATATTTTCTATTTTAGGTGTATTGGTGAGACTTTTGTATTGTTATAGCAACTAGAATTTGTCTGTGATTAGCTATCGAAGTAACATTTATGTTGTTTTGGTGACTGTGGAGGCACCTTTCAGCATGAGTTTTGGTTGTTGGGGTAGTTTCTTACCGATTTCAATATGTCTCCTCGACTAAGTATATGGTGGGTCATCAGTATGAGTTATTCTTTTTTGGTGTGATGTCATGGCGATTTCATTTTTTCATGCCAACTGACAAGTGGGGAATGCATATCCAGGGTCGTCATAGCTATTGTTGTAAGGTCTTGGCGAGTGACCTTCAGTCTTGCCGACCTTACACATGGATTTTCTTCAAATAAACTTTCGGTGAGACTATGGTGGCTTTGGTGAAGAGTCATGGTGAAGTAATGTGTGTCCCACCAATGGTACATAAGGGTTTGTTCAAGTGGCTTTCCATGTAAGTTTTATTTTCTCTTAGCGATCAAAAGTTATCTGAGGGTGACTTTTGGTAAAGAAATGAGCATTCTATAAGAGGTCTCCTCGATATTATTAATTCACAATGACACATAGATGAGAAAAGGGATTTCGATATAACCCAATGAGTTCTATGGGACTTCTCCCCGATGTTGTTTTCTCTTGGCAAAATCAATTGAAGGTTACATTTTGGCGTGAGTGTGCTTATGTCATAGTGACATACATAATAGATGAAGATTCTTGGTGAAACTCAAAGTGGTCGACATAGGGTCTCCCCAATATCTATGAGCTATAGCGAAGCGGATGAAATGAAAAGTGTAGTTCGGTGAAAGACCTCTTGTGTCTCAGTGACTTAGAAGTAATAAAGGACTTTCGGCCTGACAGAGTGAGCTCAATATGTTTTCTCCCCAATATCATAGTGTTACAATGAAACAAAGGGGGAACAGAAGAATACTATATGGCTTCCCCATGACAAACGAAATGCTATAGTGACATACATGAGGTGAAGACATATATTGGTAAGGCATAAAATTATCTAACTGACATCTTAGCGACTCTGGTGGGTCACAGCGAATGTGAGCACAATGAACACAGGATGATTAGCGATTGAATTTCCTTCGGCATAGTTAGCGATATGTCTCACTGACTATCTCACTGATGAATAATAGAAATACAAATCTTGTGGCCGACATGTAAATTTCTAAAATAACCATTGCTTGCCGACTTGATTAGATCCCAAATTCTGTGGAGGGCCAACATGATATTGCATTATGATTTATCTTCTCATGCTGGGATATAAATTGGCATTTTTGTAATTGTAAATGGATCATCATGAACTATTAGATTTTGATACAAAGCAAGTAGATACAGTAGAATAAAATTATCAGATCAGAGACTATTGTTGCATGATTTCAGAATGGAGGTATTTATGAAATTCAGTTGATGTTACTACATTTCTCTGGTGTCAATTATTTGTTGAATCTAATGAAAGTATTGCTAAGTTGTCTCCAAGATGGATTCTTTCTAACTATTTAAATTGATATAACAAGTTTATACTCAATTCATCAGTACACATTTGTTGTATTTGTCTGATTAATTGACTGGTTCTTTCAAGCAAAGATTAAATCCTTTTAATTGATTATAGTGGTCTGAGAGATTTATTTGGATTGTTCAAGTAGAGCTTATTAATCATATTCTTGCATGTTTACATAAGTTGTGAACATAATATATTCCAAATAATTTGAGTTTTCCTTAGAGAAGTGTTGCTCTTCTTGATCTCATTTGACTCCACATACCCAACAAGGCATTGGTCTCTGCATTTTATCATTTGATTTCTTTCTGCTTCTTTATATCTATCGATTAAGCATTTAGGGATTTAGATTTAGAATATTGTTCACTTCCATCTGCCATTGCGGAAAAATTATTGCATGAAGGATAATCATAAGACTAGTTTGCTCAATCCAAAAAGGTATACCTGCCTGGTTCTAGTAGCACCTGAAGAGTAGAAGGTTGAATTCTTTTAACCTTGTCTGTTACCCTAAGACATATCAAGAGATTGGTAGCCTCTTGTGGCTTTCAGCCTGTGTTTTTGAGAGCCAACAAATTGGCGACTCTTCTAGGGAACACATTCAAAATCAAGGCCTTTCATAGAGTCAGGAACTATATATAGACTTCATTGGGAATAAGAAGCATTAAGTATTTTCTCATATTTTGACAAAAGTGAGTGGCGAATCTGACAAAAATTTTGCAGTTGTTCATCGTGAATGGAAGATCTCAGTATAGGGGAGGTCATACTGGAGCTCTTGCTGGCAGAAGTAAGTGGACACATAAAGATGACAGAGCTAATAAAGGAAAGAGGATCAATGAGGAGATGTGCATAACAAACAAGGGCAAAGCACCAAGAGCACATTGTGAAACATATAATTGCTATGACACATGGAGAGATGATTCAAGTGCATAACTTTGTACCCTTGAAGATCAAAGAAATCCTTTCCCTTCTCTTGATTCTCATAAACAAGTTGAGTTTGAAGCTAGTCTCGAGCCTGAATGAATCATAATTCAACATGAATATGATCAAAAGATGGAAAGTAACCAAAATGTGTTTATTGATCATGAGCTTCCTAAGGAAGTAAAAGCACATTTTGAATTACAAAGGAAGAGGATAGAGGAATTGGAGGCTAAATTGCAGAAAAATCAAGTTACTGATCAAATAGTTGATTGCCCCCCAAAGTATGTACCACCTCATAAGCAGGGCAGTCATGGTGCAGGGCCATCTATTCACTTGAATGCTCAGACAGATCAGATAGGGAATCACTACAAGCAGCCAAGTGATCCTCCTTATATTCCCACACAACATACAAATATGCAGCCACCTCATGGTCAACCTTTTATCCCACAACATAATGTGCAGTACAATAATCCTATGAACCAATATCAGTATCCACCTATTTCTCATCCCCACCAGTATACAACAATGATCAGACAGTTTGATTTGGCAGGGTTCCATCTATGCCCCTACCCTATGGATAGCAACTAGAGAGGCCTGGTGCCCAAATTCATAGGAAGTAATGCAATTACTACTAAGGAACATTTGAGGAATTTCAATATATTCATCCAAGATATTTGTATGCCATATGAAAATTTACACATGAAATTATTTATGATGTCACTTCTTGAACATGCTAGGGATTGGTTCAACAACTTGCCAGTTCTCTCAATTAATTCTCTTCAAATATTCCATAATTGATTCCTAGAGTAGTATGGGAATCAAAATGCACCAGATGCAACTCTCCATGAATTGATGAGAATTTAGAAAAATTAGAATGATTCTGTTTATGATTTCAATCAAAGAATCAACAAATTGTAGAATAAAGTACCTCCTAGATCAAGGTTACCAAATTTTGTTGGATTGAGTGTTTATTTAAATGCATTTGATCCTAAGATAGGGTATGAACTAAGAAGTAGGATCCCAAGAGATCTGGCTGAAGCTCAGAAGATAGCACTGACAATTGAAAACAATAGGAAGGCTATAGGTATAATCAATAAAAGAGACAACTTGATGCCTCCTCAGCAAAGCAATAATTATCAATACAGACAAGAGAACTCATACAAAAATGAAAGGCGGAGGTTGCATGACATGCCTTGTAATACAGACTGGAAGGATGGAAAACCTATAATAGCTAGGCCAAGAAACAAAGAGACTCCTGATCCATTAAGCAAGAAAGGAACTTACATGGTGAGTAATAATTACTTCTGTGAAGTTTGTAATTGGCCACATTGCCCAGATTATTGTGTTGTAGCCCAAAGAATACAAGAGGAAGGAATGTTGATGGAAAACAATGGAGAAAATCACAAAGTATTTAACTTCAAATACCTTTTATCATGCTAAGGAAGGGTACTCATCTTCAGAGGATGAAGGCTATGAATATGATGTTTTAAATCAGAAATATAATGTCCATATGGCTGAAGAACATATTTTCTATGATTCTAAAGAAGATTATACAAAGCCACATTTTGTTGAGTCACCTACTCAATGCAATGTGAGGAGACTAACTGAAGATGAAAATGAGAGAATAATTGTTGCTGCTATTGAGGAAGCAAGGAGTAAATAATAGTTGAGAAATAAAAAAGTAAGTGAGATGGAAGGTGTGCCTGGGGGAATTTTTATGAAAGATCATAAGGAAACATAAGAAATTATGAAAAACCCAGAAAATAAATAGCTTGGTAAAAATGAAGAGAAGCCTATCCAAAGGGAAAAGGTGAAGGAATTACATAAAGAGATACAGATGCCTAACCAGCCTAGTAAGAAGGAAAAAGAAGAAAACAAAGGAGAAACACTAGAACTAAAGAAGGTTGTAAGGTGGAGGGATCTTTTTTTGACTTCACTCAGGCATTATCCCAGGTAAAAATATCTTTCCCACTACTCGAGATGATGAAAATTAAAGAATATAGAGATACTGTTGTTCAATTGATTACAAATGGGAATGAAAAACATATGAATTCTGAAAGAAAAGTAGCTGTCAAAGTAGTCAATAGGCAGGAAAAGATAAATATCCTAGAAGTTTGCTTAGGTGATGTATTAGCAACTCCCCCACAAGTGGATCCTTTTTTCACTACATTACTCATAAATAATAGACTATTAAGGAATTACATGATAGATTTTGGTGTTGCTATAAACATGATGCCAGTAGGAGTAATGAAACAGCTTGGCATGTTGGTTGATACATGTGAAGGGAAGTGTGGTGCAATGGACAACAAACCTATTCCTATGGTAGGCATTATGAGAGATGTTGAAGCCAAATTGGCTACTTATCCACAGGTGGCTTATAATATAGATATAATAGTGATTGATACTCCTTAGTTTGGGATGCTCCTATCAAGGTAGTGGACAACAGTTGTTGGGGTAAACATCCAGTTTGATTTGTCTTATGCTACAATTCCAATGAATGGTCAGGATGTCAAGTTGTATAGAGAGCCAAGAAAGAACTAGTTTGTTGACTATGTGCCTCAAGATTAGATCAATTGTTTTTGTGATGTTGATCTTGGAAGTTTTAAAATTGAATCTGCCTAGCCAGAATTAACCAACAGTGATCCAATTGAAAAACATGTTGCACAAAATTTCAATGGTGTATGGAAGATGTTTTTTGATGGAGCATGCAACCAAGAAGGTAATGGCACTAGGATTGTTTTTGTTTCCGCAGAAGGTATTACTTTTAAATATTCATTCTTGTTGGCATTTGAATGTACAAACAATGTGGCAGAATCAAATATTGAAGTAAATCAAGATTGTAATATAGAAAAAGAGACTGTAATTGCAAGCATTGAGCATACCCCTTGGTATAATGATATCATGCATTATCTTAAATACATGAGATGTCCAGAGGGATTGAGTGACAGCCAGAAGAGAACTCTGAGGTTGCAAGCATCTAAGTATGTTTTCATGGATGGAGATCTATTTTGGAAGAACATAGATGGTATACTATTGTAATGTCTAGATGAGTTTTAGGCCAAGCGTGTTTTGACTGAAATGCATGAAGGAGTTTGTCGAGGACACTACTCAGCAAAAACAACTACGCACAAAATTCTCAGGGCAGGTTACTATTGGCCTAAAGTTTTTAATGACTCTTTTACACATGTAAGAAAGTGTGAAGCTTGGGAGAAGCTCTCTAGAAAATTGAAATATCAAGGAACTCTGCCACTTCGACCCCTACAGGCCGATGCCCCTTTTCATCATGGGGAATTGATTTCATTGGAGAGATACAAGAAAAATTGAGTGGAGGATACAAGTGGATACTGGTTGCCACTGATTATTTTACCAAATGGGTAGAAGCAATCCCAACTAGACAAGCTACAAGCAAAGTGGTGACAAATTTCTCAATGGACAACATTATCACCAGATTTGGTACACCACTGAAGTTAATCACAGACAATGGAATGTGTTTTAGATTAGAGGAGTTCAAAATTTTTTGTGCCGCATATGGCATTACTATTTCTTATGCAGCTCCTTACCATCCACAAGCTAATGGTCAAGTTGAATCTAGTAACAAAATTCTTTTGAAGATCATAAGGAGAATGTTAGGATAGAACAATAAGGCTTGGGATTCAAAATTGAAACTGGTTGTGTGGGCTGATAGGATCACTGTGAAAAAGGCAATTGGAAAATCCCCATTTGAATTTGTGTATGGAGCACAAGCCAGGATGCCTCTGCAGAATTTACTACCAATCTATAGGTTTGTCCTGCAGGAGGATTTGGATGTCCCTAAACCCATGGAGGAAAGAATGGAGCAATTGGCTGAACTTGATGAAGTAAGGAAAGAGGCCCAAAGTCAAAACATGAAGTTACAGACACAGATAAAGTATCTATTTGACAAGAAGGAAAATGATAAAAAAATTGAAGATAATGATTTGGTACTGATGTGGAATGCAAGATGTAAGGAGAAAGGCAAGCATGGTAAATTTGAAGCCTTGTGGTTGGGACCTTTTGTTATTATTGGAAAGAAGGGTGAAGACTCGTACTATCTACATAACATGGCTAGTGAAGATCAGTAATTTCTTGTTCATGGGAAATTCTTGAAGCTTTTCTTCTCTTGAGCAACACAGAGGATTAAGGGTTGACAGTGCATGGACAACTCTTGCTCATCCTCTTTAAAATTATTTTCCATGCATAGTAGTTTAGGATTTTGTCCATCTCCATTTCACTTTCATTTTTCATTTATCCCCATTTTGCATTCATTTCCATTTCCATTCTTTCCATTTCCTTTGCTACTCGCTGGTTCATCTTTTTGTGTCTGGTCTGCTCACCCAAAGATCTGGATCCTTGTAATGATCTTAATATCATTCATCCCCAGATGGAGCCACTATTGGAACTATTAAAATTTGATGATTTTTGTCTATCTTTCATACCCCCTGAGTCTTCATGTGAAGATTACCTTTGGCACATTTCCCTCATTTTCATGATGCTTTACCCACTTTTCCCATATTTCCCCATGGAATTCATCCATTTCTGCATTTCTACCTTTTTGGTCCATATCGACATGAATTTGTTCGGGTCTCCCTGACCTTTTCAATTTTTTTGCTAATATTTTTTGTTTCAGGTCTATCGGTGAGACTTTTGTATTGTTACAACAACTAGCATTTTTCTATGATTGGCTATTAGAGTAACATTTATGTTGTTTTGGTGACCATGGAGGCACCTTTTAGCATGAGTTTTGGTTGTCAGGATAGTGTCTTACTGATTTCAATATGTCTCCCCAACTAAGTATATGGTGGGTCATCGGTATGAGTTATTCTTTTTTAGTGTGATGTCATGGCGATTTTGTTTTGTCATGCCAACTAGCAAGTGGGGAATTCATATTGGGGGGAGTAATAACTATCATTGTAAGGTCTTGGTGAGTGACCTTTGGTCTCGCCGACCTTACACATGGATTTTCTTCGAATAAACTTTTAGTGAGACTATGGTGGCTTCAGCAAAGAGGCGTGGCAAAGTAAGGTGTGTCCCACCGATGGTACATAAGGGTTTATTCAAGTGGCTTTCGGTGTAAGTTTTGTTTTCTCTTGGTGATCAAAAGTTATCTTGGGGTGACTTTCAATAAAGCAATCAGAATTCTATAAGAGGTCTCCTTGATATTATTGTCACAACGACACATAGATGAGGAAAGGGATTTTCGTATAACCCGATGAGTTTTGTGGGACTTCTCCTCGATGTTGTTTTGTCTTGGCAAAAATAATTAAAGGTTCCATTTTGGCGTGAGTGTGCTTATGTCATGGCGACATACATAATAGATGAAGATTCTCGGTGAAACTCAAAGCGGTCAACATAGGGTCTCCCTGATATCTATGAGCTATAGCGAAGCGGATGAAATGAAAGTGCATTTTGGTGAAAGACCTCTTGTGTCTCAGTGACTTGGAAGTAATAAAGGACTTTCGGCCTAACAGAGTGAGCTCAACATGTTGTCTCCCCGATATCATAGTGTTACAATGAAACAAAGGGGGAACAAAAGAATACTATATGGCTTCACTGTGAAAAAAAATGCTATAGACACATACAAGAGGTGAAGACATATATTGGTAAGGCATAAAATGATCTAACTGACATCTTAGTGACTCTGGTGGGTCACGGTGAATGTGAGGATAGTGAACATGGGATGATTAGCGATTGAATTTCCTTTAGCATAGTTAGTGATATGTCTCACCGACTGTCTCACTGATGAATAATAGAAATACAAATCTTATGGCCAACATGTAAATTGCTAAAATAACCATTGTTGGCCGACTTGATTGGAGATTGAATTCTGTGGAGGGCTGACATGATATTTCATTATGATTTATCTTCTCATGTTGGGATATAAATTGGCATTATTGTAATTGTAAATGGATCATCATGAACTATTAGATTTCGATACACAACAAGTAGATATAGTAGAGTAAAATTATCATATCAGAGACTATTGTTGCATAATTTTAGAATGGAGGTATTTATGAAATTCAGTTGATGTTGCTACATTTCTCTAGTGTCAATTATTTGTTGAATCTAATGAAAGTATTACTAAGTTGTCTCCAAGATGGATTCTTTCTAACTGTTTAAATTGATATAACAAGTTTATACTCAATTCATCAGTACACATTTTTTGTATTTGTGTGATTAGTTGACTGGTTCTTTCAAGCAAAGATTAAATCCTTTTAATTGATCACAATGGTCTAAGAGATTCATTTGGATTGTTCAAGTAGAGCTTAGTAATCATATTCTTGCATGTTTACATAAGTTGTGAACATAATATATGCCAAATAATTTGAGTTTTCCTCAGAGAAGTTTTGCTCTTCTTGATCTCATTTGACTCCACATACCCAACAAGGCATTGGTCTCTACATTTTATCATTTGATTTCTTTCTACTTCTTTATATCTATTGATTAAGCATTTAGGGATTTAGATTTAGAATATTGTTCACTTCCATCTACCATTGTGGACAAACTATTGCATGAAGGATAATCATAAGACTAGTTTGCTCAATCCAAAAAGTTATACTCGCCTGGGTCTAGCAGCACCTAAAGAGTAGAAGGTTGAATTATTTTAACCTTGTTTATTACCTTGAAACATATCAAGAGATTGGCAGTCTCTTGTGGCTTTTAGCCTGCATTTTTGAGAGCTAACATACCCTACACATACCCATCATATTGCCACTATTTGGCCCATCATGATCATGTACATACCCTTAGCTCAAGATTATTGAAATCAACAAGCATCTTAGTCTCTTCCTAAGAAGATATTTTAATGTATCAGATAGGTATTGAGGGTGACACTTGTTGGTATGACACATCTACATCTATTTCTTTTGACTTTCATCACAAACACATTTTTATATAGCGATATGAAAGAGATTGGATTTAGCTCATTATCATTTGGTTTGTTCCCTCCTTTCGAAGTAGGGAGATAGGCCCCCTCTAAAGATAAATAAAAGCATGGAAATATGTTTGTAGTTCGATCTCCCCAATCGCATGAAACAAGGAGAGAGCACACTCAATGCCTTTTCCCTACACTAGCATGGGGTTCATTTTAATCCAAATTGAAATTTGTGGGTGATTATACAAAATATCCAAAAAATATTTTTGATTCTCAAGATCATCCAATGGTGGAAGAGAATTTCATACACATTCAATTTCAAAAATATAAATTATAAGACATAGCAAACACTCATTAATTTTAACCCTCAAAGCAAAGGTGAATTTATTTTATGCACCAAACAAAGTGTTAAGTTGTATTCTTCAATTTTAAACCCAAAGTAAAATGACGTGAGGGTTCATTTTAATCCCATTTGAGAATTCATTTTAAAAACCAATTGAAAGGTAGTGTGTTCCTAAAGCATAAAATGAAGAGAATGATAAATGGGTTATAATTGCCCTAAAATTGTTGAAACACTTGTTATAATTATAATATTTAAAGACAAGAATGCTTCTTCACTTCAAATTTTATCATCCAACCTATAAAACCTAGTTAGCCTAAAAACTAGAACAAAGTTAGGGGCATGTTAGTGATTAGATGAAGTAAAAAAATTAAAGCACATGCTAAAAATTGATCACTATTTTGATTACCAGAGAAGGGCATCATTTTTCATGATATCATTGCTATAAAGGAAATGAAGGTCTCTCTAGTGAATTTTAGCATCACTTTACAAAAATCTAGGGATGATAATAGCATCATGATTTGGGAGCTTCATCATTTGAAAATTCTCAATACCTCTAAAATTATTCAACGTCACTATTTATTTTAATTAGCACCAAGATATTAATTAGGTGTTGCTATTTCTGATGATGATAGCATCACTGTATGGTGACACCCAGCAAAGGTGTCACTAAAATTCATTGGAACATCACTATATCTTGCAAGAATTAGAAAAAAAATGGAATTCAAGATAGATATTGATTAAATTTTATCTCTTATGCCCTCCTAGCACCAAAATGTGACCGATGGATTAGCATGGGAAGACTACACTTGATCCATGGAGAATTAAAGCATAGTTAAGCCACTAACGTTAATCTCAAATAAGATCAATCAAGTGAAAATTAAACCAAGCATCAATCAAAACCAAGCACACTAAACTACAAAATACTTAAAAATGCCAACTCAAATCCATTTGAAACTTATCCTATTGTGGGAGTGGTGTCGCGTTGATGTGGAATGCCATTTCCAATCCCATGGATAAATGAGCTTGTTCGAGTTAGTTTTATTGAAGCAAGTTGATGGAACAATTGTGAGATGTGTATGAAAACATGATTTTAACCTAAATGAACATGATGCAAGCTAATTTGAAATAATTTTATGCTAAAATGATCTAGATGTGAATGCATAGCTAATCTAAATGGATTTTAAGCTAAAATATTGAAACCCTAATTAATAAATGAGCTAAATGTATGCATCTAAGTTACCATGGAAGTCATTAATGGAATCTAATCTATTATGCAAGTAATTAAATTAAAAACAAGGATGCTAAATATGAGTGTGAGTGTGTGTGATTTTAACAACATAAGTTTGATGTTAAAAGATGGATTCATTTGTCTCCAAATAGTGACTTATTTATAGGAGAGCAATGAGAAATGGAGGATTGAGATCAAAAAAATAATCAATGGTCAAGGATGGAATAAGTTGGAGGCATTGATCTTGGACTCTCATCAATTGATGAGAATAAAGATGATATTTTAATCAAGGGTTAATATTCCTTCAAACAAACACACTTTTGACCTATACAAGAGGTCACAAGTTAACTTGCACAAGAAGTTTTGAGTTAACTTGCACTTGAGTTATCCTTTGAGTTAAAAAGGATAATTTAGAAAATTCAAACAAAGTTTAATTTTTCAAAAGGGCAAGGAATATTCCTTTTGGAGGAATGTGCAAAGGAGTATTCCCTTGGAATATTCCCTTGGAATATTCCCTTGCAAGTGGGAGAATTAGATTAGTTAATAATTGATAATTAAAAAATGTTAATTATACAAGTAAGGGGTTTAGAAGAATTAGATGACATCCTTAAATCAAGTGATTTAATGAAAGGAGGAAAGATGATGGCATTTAATTAAATAACTTATGGTTATTTAATTAAATAAGAAGATTTAGGGATTAAATTAAATAAATTGATTTATTTAATTTAGCAGGATGAAGTGTTATCAAGGGGGTGAATCAACCTGATTAAATCGATTAGGTGAAGATGATGCAATTAATTAAAAAGATAGGCTTATTTAATCAATTAAACAAAAAGAGGATGGGTTTTAGGAGGAAATGATGTTTATATACCTTATTTGAGTGTATCATATCTTTCAAGATATTTTTAAGTGTCTACAGTAACATTGTATTTATACTTGTTTATACCAAATTTCCCAAAATTACAACACTACAAGCCAACATTAGATCTAGGACAATAAAATCCTTCCAAGAATTTGATTTAAATTATGTCCTAGTTAAATGAAGACTCATATGCTAGTTGTGGTGTATGAGTCCCAATGGCTAAAACCTAGGACATAGATTTCTAGGAGTGTCTTGTTTAGTATGTAATTTGAAATCAGGTACCAAGACGTAGGTGGGACTCATACACCTAAAGTGGCATATGAGTCCTAGATCCCTAGATTTGGAACACATGAACACAAACATTAGATTATGATTTTCCTTTTATGATGTGTCAGGATTTTCCATATAAAAATGCATTTAATAAGGCTTGTGTGTGTAAAATAGGGCCAATTAAAGCATAAAGATGCCAAATTAATTAATAAATTCCTAGATTAGTGTGAAAGTTTAAAGATACACTTTACAACACCCTAAATAAGGCACAATTGGGCTCATTTTATCATTAATTATTCATTTCCAAATTAAGTGTGAAAAAGGGTTACTTTTTTCTACACTAAAAGTACTAAAATAGGTCCAAACAAAGTGTGAAATCATACTATCTCTAAGAAGGGAGTACAATTTTATACACTGCATTCAGCCCCCAATTTAGTGACAGGATGACCTTGCATCAAAAACACACTAAAGTAGTTAAATATATATCAAGAGGGGTTCAAGTGTACCAATGTGGATGGTGTATGATGATAAAGATCAAGGAGAGTGATCAAGCCCCTAGGATCCAAGATCCTACATAAAACCAACATAAGCACAAAGGAACACACACAAGGTGTATGTTATGTAGTAGCAAGACAAGATACACATACAATGTCAAAGACTTAAATAAAGAAAGAAAAAAAACAAAAAAAAAAAGTGGTGGATCAAGCCTTGATAGTCTATCCAACGTGATGTGGACTAGGTCTTGACTATTTGTCCAAAAAATGCATTCCCACTCTGAGGCAATGAAACTTTAGGATGTCTACTGGGTGAGTATCCAAAAAGGGTGGATTAGTGAGAAAATCATGCCTTTGTATTGGATTCACACTATATAATGAGAAATTAATGCCGTCATTTAGGCTTCTCACCATACTAGCCATACAAAAGTTATCCCTTTGATAACTTCAATAGGGCACAAAAAAATGAAACTTCAAGCATCACAAGGCCTAACAAGTTGCATTAAGAACTTATGAACATTTATGCATATAAAGAATTTTCTTTTTTCCAATGAATTTTTCTTAGTTTTTGTAAGGTATCTCCTTAGGAAACACTATACCTAACATTCAAGAGAGGAAAAGTCAAATAAATATCATGCTCTCTAAGGAAATCAAACCCAATGACATCAACAAGAAAAGGACACATCACAAGAATAAAGAAAATCACACAATGAAACATGAGTGTTTATGTATGCCCCCACTTTAAAGTGGTTTCTAACACCATTGTTGTGAGAAATTTCTTTAAAGAAGAAGAAGAAATGAGAGCTTATTCACAAATCCCTATGTGAAGTCTTATGTTTCTGAATAAAACTACATCATGAATAAAGGGTTACCCCAAAAATGTAATGCTAAACATAGAAAGAAAAGTACATCACATGTGAGCCAACTTAAGGAATGTCATCCACACCCCAAGCTTGCTCCTATATATATAAGGACAAGGATACCTAACCCCTTGCTCCACTAAGTGCAAGAAAAGGATGAGCCAACGTGATTAATGAGAAACATAATAGAATGAAAATAAATGTCAATTAGAAGAAATGGGTGCTTCAACACAATGAGGAGCACCACATTCCTTAAGGTTTTGAATTTTAGTAACCAAAGCCTTACATTTGTTAGTAGAATGACCATGAACTCTATGATATACAAAAAATGAAATTGTGATATAAAATTTCTTTCATGTTCTTGGATGGAGAGATATCAAATGATCTTGGTGGAGTCTCGACAAGATACTCTCTTGATCATAGAATATTTTTCTTTATTTTTTGACAGGTTCAAATCATTATTATTTTGTGTGATGAAATTGATATTAAGTGTGGATTTCTTTGATTCTTTTGTTTCTTTCAAAGGAAAATATCCAATACCACTAGTGGTTTCTTGTGTGTTAGGCTCTATGCAAACATGTATACCTTGTTCTCTAGCACCACATCCTTTTCCACTATAACCAAGATGTTTCAAAATTTCATAACCTCTTCCATAAAGCTTTTTCATTTCTTTTGGATTTGGTAGTTTCTCATAATCAACTTCATCAAAAAATTTCATGTATGTTGTATTTTATTCTAAAGTGGTTGAAGTGGATACTTTCAAATATTCTATTGAATTTTGTACCAACATTATCGCTTTTCCTTTTCCCTTTTCAAACTCTTTTGTTGTGATCTTGTATTCACCCATTAATATAGGTGTGAAATCTAAGGAACCCTAATCATCTTCCAATAACTTTGTAACTTCCTCATTATGCCTTTCTTTTTCTTTCTCTTGCATGGGTTCCACTTGTATGGTTGGTGTCAATGTTTTCAAAGGACTTTGTTTATCTTTCTTAGCATGTAAAAAACTTTCAAGTTCAAGATCATCCTAGACTATGTAAAATTTATTTTTGTAAACATACTTCATTTTATGATGAAGAGTAAAAGGAAATACTTGCATTTCATGAATCCATAGTCTACCTAAAAGAATATTATATGAAAGATAATGAGGCATAAATGTATATTAGTTTGTAATGTGGCCTTTCCAATTGTAATAAGTAATGTGATCACACTAAGTGGTTTTTTCCCTATGTTATCAAACCCATGAATAGATAAAGAATCAGGTTAAATTTGGCTTTTGTCTACTCTAATCTTATCAAGAAGGTTTACACTACACACATTAAGTTCCAAACCATTCTCAGTAAGAGTTTGATTTATCCTCCACGTATACATCTTATATATTATCATGAAAGCATCATTTTGATTTTTCACTTCCAAAGAAGGGAGCTCACTTTGGTGGAGAACAATGTCAACATTCATTCCTTGAATTAGAGATGATATATCATTTGAGTTATCACTAGGGATAACCACAAATTATTTCAATTCATTTCAAAGTATACTATGGTAAGTAGGTGAGGATTGAATAAGGCCCCATAAGGATATCTTAATCAAAGTATTCTTAAGTTGTTCATCAAGATCATACTCCTTTCTACTTTGTAAAGTCAAATGAGGAGTAGCAGGAAAGATAGGTTGAGGAAATGGTAATGAAATGGGAGTGGTTTATTTTTACTATTATTCCTTGTATTTTATGTGTGAGCAATAGTATTGTAACTCAGTCGCTATAAAACATTATCATTATCAAGTTTCCTTGTAGGTGGTCTTAAGATAAGCACTCAAGTTTATTTTGACCTTGTGGTTGTTGTGGGGGTGAATAAAGGATAAGAATTGGCTCAGGATATAACTTAAAGGGATATCTAATGTGCATAACCTCAAAATAATCATCCTTATTGTAATGATATTTTAGGGAAGGAGATTTTAAGGTTACCTCATCATTTTCATCAAATAGGCCACATTACTATTGTTTTAAAGACATTTCAAAATTCTATCATTCTCCTATACCATGATATCTACCCTAGTAGGAGAGTTTTTAGGAGAGGAGAAAAAATATGTTTATTACATTCCATGGTTAGGTTTTGCTAGGTAACTTCATCACAAGTAGGGGAGGCATCAACAGAAGAACAATTAGGATTGGTTGGATAATTTTGTTCAATTAAATGCTTCCAAGTGGGAGAAGCATTAGGAGAGGGAGAAAAAAGACTCTCATGACTCTCAATGAGTGTATCTACTAACACCAAACTATATTCTTCACAAATAGGAGAGATGTTAAGAGAAGAATAAATGTGTTTGTCATGTTTATCTATGATTTCATCCTCTTTCACTAAAAATTTCTCACAAGTAAGAGATGAATGGAGACTAGGTAAGGTGATGTTTAGAAATTTTTCTATGATCGCATTGTCTTGTGCCATAGTAGGAGATTTAAATATAGAAGAGTAGATTTCAACATTGTCATGATTCTCAATGGGTGTATCTTCTAACACCAAAATACCTTCATCACAAGTATGAGAGGTATTGGGAGAAGAGAAAGTATAATTATCATGACTACCTATGCTTTCATCTTCATCATTCCCACAAATAGGAGAGATATGAGGGGGTGTGGAATTAAGGAATGTGTCAAAATTTTCACTCTCTTTCACTAAGAGACTCTCATATCTAGGAAATATACTAAAGGAATGACTAACATTCAAGGAAAGATTACATCATTATGAGTGTGTGCCTAAAATGAAACAGTAAGCTATCCAACTTATGTTGATGATTATTGCTACTAAAATGATTTTGGAATGATTTAGAAATGACAACACTAAATGCATACAAATTTTTGAATTTAAACCCCTATATGCAATACAAACTAATGCAATTGTTAAAGAACCATAAATGTAATGCAACTAATGCAAACCTAAAGAAATCCATTGCAAAATTAGATTTAGGATTAAAAGGATTCCAATTTTAGAAATGATAAAATACAAGATTAATAATTGACTAATTGAAAATGCAAGAGATACAAAATGATGTGATTGCAATTTCATGTTTACAAATACACTTGAAATAAAACTAATTATGAAAATATTTCCAATGACAATAATTATGCAAACTGAAACACTAATCTAAAGACAACAACCAAAAGCACAAATGATAATATTTTAATGTTGTAAAATGCAGATTTAGACCTAATCAAGGACTAGTATTCCCAGGTGGGCGTATGAGTCCAAATTAGGGGTTTTGACAAGTTTAGATAGTTAAAAATAGAGAGCACATAATACCTAGAAATATGTAAAAAATACCTATATAGGGACTAATACACCCAGGTGGGAAAATGAGTCCAAATTAGGATTTTTAAGCCTAAATTAGAAATTTTTGATTTGATTTTAATGTTTCAAGGTTGTATGCTCAATTAACTATTTGAAACTATAGATTTCCAAGGAAATTGAATTATGAAAAATGCAAAAATGCAACCTATATGCACTTTTCACTTAATGAAAATCTAATCCAAAGTTAATACAACCAGGATCTAGGGCTATAATGTTCTCCAAATCAGAAATTCAAGGGTCCAAAGGTTGGGTTCACCAATATGAGAAAAAGGTAAATAGGGTTCCACATTTTGGGATATGGAATTGGACCTATTTTACACTTCCATTCATTAGGAAACTAAATCTCTCAACAAAGTGACTTGATTGAGGAATAGCTAGTGGATTCCTTGGATAATTGGATGGGGCTACATCATTAAATGAAGCTTCAAAAGGGAGAAATGCAAACACTTATGTAAACTTACTATGAAAACTAGAAAATTGAAATCATGAAATCAAACTAATAAACTAAATGAAATAGAAAAGTACCTTGATGAATGGAGATTCCAAGACAAGAATTACAAACTCTAAAAATTGTTGTTAGATTTTTCACCATGAATAATACACCAGGTAGGGTGTATGAGTCCTGATCTAGGGTTTTTAGGGAATAATCTAGAATTATTTTGTCATCTATCAGGATCTACTGAACAGTAATAAAAAATTGTCCTCAGACTAATACATCAAATTGGTCAATTTTTTCCACCTATAGGGTTTTTTTAGTATCCTTATGAGTCCTCTAAACCCAAATCTAACACTATTAAATTCTATTGAAAGACTATATTAGGGACTAAATCACTAGGTAGGGTGAATGACTCCAATTCACCTAAATTTACAAAACACACATCACAAGAGACAAAAAAAAAGTTGTTTTGTTAGAGGATGGGGGTTTTCCTTAGTCAAACCCAATTTTGGTACTTGAAGGAATGATAAATGAACAAATAAAAGTTTTCAATTCATCAAACCCTTGAAATGAAGGTTGAAAACTTGTGTGAAATGGCTAGCATGAATATGGATCTTGATTCCTGATTGAATGCTTGAAGATTTATCTTGAATGCTAACTTGAATCATGAAACCTACATCACAAATGTTAGCTCACAAACAAACATGATGCATGAAGACTTTAAAATGATGCTTGAATCTTGAATATTGCTCCAAATTCTTGATAATTAACTTTACCTTGAATTTTATTGATCTCATAAACTTGCTAGGATACTTGGATACTTGAAAGCTCTAGATCTTAGATAAAAATTGCTAGTTGAAACTATCTTGCTTGAAGATTCTATGTGAAATAATGATTTTAAACATTATTTTTATAGGAATCCTATTTAATTTACCATTTATTAGATTCCAAATTCCATTTGCAAAATTTGAATTAAAATCCTTGATTTATCGCCCAATAATCTAAAAAGGCCCTCAAGGGGAATAAGCCAAGGGTGGCATATAGGTCCCACCTAGGGGGACTAATATGCCTAGGGTGGTGTATTATTCCCAACCTAAGCTTTTGGGGTGAGAGAATGTTAGGGGGTTATAATATTAAATGGATTTATTGAATTTTTTGGGATTTGAGTTGAAATAAGCCTTGGGATACATAATAAAGGGTATTACGATCCTATTAATGGCGATGTAAATGACATGAATGCAAGGGTACTAAAATAGGTCCAAGAAAAGTGTGAAATTGTACTATCTCCAAGAAGGAAGTACAATTTTCTACACTACATTTAGCCCCCACTTTAGTGAGAGGATAACCTTGCATTAAACTCACACTAAATTAGAAAAATACACATCAAGAGGGGTTCAAGTGTACCAATGTGGATGGTATAGGATGAAAAAGATCAAAGAGAGTGATCAAGTCCCCAAGATCTAAGATCCTATGTCAAACCAACATAAGTACAAAGGAACACACACTAGGTGTATGATACGTAGCAACAATACATAATACACAAACATATAATGTCAAAGACTTAAAGAAAGAAAAGAGAAAAATAAAATAAAATTAGAAGGGGTGAATCGAGCGTCGATAGTCTATCCAATGTGATTTGGACTAGGTCTTGGTTGTTTTTCCAAAAAATGCATGCTCACTCTTAGGCAACAAAACTTCAGGTTGTACACTTCAGGTTGTAACCAAAAAGGGTGGCTTAGTGAGAGAGTCATGCATTTGTACCAACTTCTCACCATACAATGAGAAATTCATGCCCCTATTTAGGATTCTCATCATACTAACCATACATAAGCTATACCTTTGATAACTTCAATAGGGTGCCACAAAATGAAACTTTGAGCTTTATAAGGCCTAATAAGCTACATTAAGCACTTATGAACATTTATGCATGTAAAGGATTTTCTATTTTTCAAGGGATTCTACTTAGTTCATGTAAGGTATCTCCTTAGGGAACATCATTCCTAATGCCTTCAAGGGAGTAAAATTCAAATAAATATCATGCTCTCAGAGAAAATCAAACTCAATGACATCACCAAGAAAATGACGCATCACAAGAATAGAGAAAAATGCACAGTGAAACATGAGTGTCGATGTATGCCCCCACTTTAAATTGGTTGCTAACACCATTGTTTTGAGAAATTTCTTTAAAGTAGAAGAAGAAATGAGAGCTTATTCAAAAATCCCTATGTGAAATCATATGTTCCCGAATGAAACTACATCATGAATAAAGGGTTTCCCAAAAAATATAATGCTAAACATAGAAATAAAAGTATGTCACATGCAAGCCAACTTAAGGCGTGTCATCCACATCCAAATATTGCTCCCATATATACATGGAAGGTGGTCAAATACAAAAAGAGACAATGACAAGTGTCATACGAGGACAAGGCTACCTAACCCCTTGACCCCACTTAGTGAAAGACAAGGATGAGTCGAGGTGATTGATGAGAAACATAATAGAATGAAAATAAAGGTCAATTAGAAGAAATAGGTGCTTCAACACAAGGAAGAGCACCAAATTCATTAAGGTGTTGAATTTTAGTACCCAAATCCTTACATTTGTTAGTAGAATGACCATGAACTCTATGATATGCACAAAATGAACTTGTGATATAAAATTTATTTCATCTTCTTGGAGGGAAAGATATCAAATGATCTTGGAGGAATCTTGACAAGGTACTCTCTTGATCAATAGTAGAATATGCCTCCTTTATTTTACAACAAAGATATCTCTTGCATACTAAAAGGTGTCATAATTACACAAGAATCTTTAGATTGTGAGATTTTTTTGCTCTCCTTTATAGGAGAGTTTAAAATATAACAAGTTCAAATCATTAGTATTTTGTGTGATGAAATTTGATATTAAGTGGGGATTTCTTTGATTCTTTCATTTCTTTCAAATGACAATAAAAAAGACCACTATTGGTTTCTTGTGTGTTAGGCTCTATGGGGACATGGATACCTTGTTCTCTAGCACCACATCCTTTTCCACTATAACCAAGATGTTTCAAAAGTCCGTAACCTCTTCCATAAAGCTTTTTCATTTCTTATAGATTTGTTGGTTGCTCATAATCAACTTCATCAAAGTTTTTCATGTATGTTATCTTTTCTTTTAAAGTGATTGAAGTGGATGCTTTCAAAGATTCTATTGAATTTTGTGTCAACATTATTGCTTTTTCTTTTCCCTTTCCAAACTCTTTTGTTGCGATCTTGTATTCACCAATGAATGTAGGTGTGAAATCTAAGGAACCCCAATCATCTTCCAATAAATTCATAACTTCTTGATTATGTTTGTCTTTTTCTTTCGATTATATGGGCTTCACTTGTATGGCTAGTGTCAATGTTTTCAAAGGAATTTGTTTATCTTTCTTAGTGTGCAAACAAATTTGAGGTTTAGGATCAACTTGGACTAATGGAACTTTATTTTTGTAAAAATACTTCATTTTACAATGAAGAGTAGAAGGCACTGCTTACATTTCATGAATCCATGGTCTACCTAAAAGAATATTATATGATAAATCATGAGGCATAACATGGATAATAGTTTTGAATGGGGCCTTTCCAACTATAATAGGTAATGTGATCACACAAAGTGGTTGTTTGAACCTAAGTTATTAAACCCATGAATAGATAAAGAATCAAGTTGAATTTGGCTTTTGTCTACTTTGATCTTATCAAGAAGGTTTACATTACACACATTAAGTGTCAAACCATTGTCAATCAAAGTTTATTTTATCCTTCATGTATTAATCTTAGCTATTATCATGAAAGCATCATTTTTTTTGTACTTCCAAAGGAGGGAGCTCACTTTGGTGGAAAAAAATGTCAGCAATCATTCCTTGAATTAGGGATGCTATATAATTCAATTTTGGAATAGGGGAACCATAGCTTGTTGCAATGCATTTTGAAGCATACTATGGTATGTAGGTGAGGCTTTAATAAGGTCCCATAATGATGTCTTAGTGTAGTGTAGGAAAATTTATACCCTTTCATTTTCACACTTTTTTGGGCCCACCTTTTTTTATTTACCCCTATTTATGTCTTAATTGGTCCTATTTTTCATCCACCAGCCTAATAAATTATATATTTTTATGGATAATCCCGACACATGTATCAAAGGGATAAGTGATAATTTACTAATTTTGGTTGTGTCCCTAATTTTTTGACTAGTGATAGGACACCACCTAGGGCATCTTTGTCCCCCAAAGGTCTTGGGACCCTGATTTCAAATACACCTTAAAAGGGCCACTTTTTGGAGTTTGTGTCCTGAGTTTCAAGCCTCGGGTCTAAGACACCACCTAGTGTGTCTTAGTCCCCCTCAAATCATTTTCAGGATTTAGTTTCAAATATTGGTGGGATTTAGCCTTCTCTAATTAATGAATTCACGTGTCATATTTTTGTGGATTTTAGGATATTAAGCATGGATAAGTATAAATACTATAGACACCAAATTTGGTTTAGGCTGCGACTTCAATATTCTTCATGGTCATGATTAAATAATGTTAATTATTTAATTATTTTCTAAAAGTCTTCATTTCTTGTATTAATTAAATAATCTTAATTATTTAATTAATTCACATTTTTCTTTATTCTATCTTATTAATTAAATAGCTTTTATTTAATTATGTTACTAATTAACCTTATCAGTCTTGTCAAATTAAATAAATTCTTATTTATTTAATTATTCTTTAATATCGAGTCTTGAATTAAATGAATTATTTAATTCATTAATTCTATTTTAACACATTCTTCTATATTTTAGATAATTATGGGTTATCTAAGTATTCACTTTACTCAACTTCGACATCTATTTCAAATCACTCGGTTAACTCTTGATTTAATGTTTGAGTGGAATCTTCAAGTAATCTCTTCGTCAAATCATTCAATCGTCCAGTTCTAACTTATTTGCATGTACATGCATTAATTAAATATTCTTATTTAATTAATTAAATGCATGCATTAGAGTTGATTTAATCAATCTTCATCTTTGTCATGCAAAGATATTTCTTATGTTTTTGAATGCCGAATGAAGATTAAATCATTTATTTAATCTTTAATTCTATTTCTAATTTGTATCACTCGTGTCCTACTGATAGTTATTAGAATGCATGTCTAATCAGTTAATCTCAACCGTCCATTGATCTTTCAATCTTGGCCTGTCGTTCGAATAATCAATTTTCTATAAATTGATTTGTCATTCTTCATTCCAATCTCTCTCGAAATCTTATGACTTTTGAGAGCACCTTTATCTTGAATCTTTGATATTTTTCTAATCACTATCTTAGGCTATACTTGCATGAATTTACTAAAAATATGAGGGAAATTATATTACACAAGCAGAATGGAGAAGGGAAATCGAGATGAATCATGGAAATATGTTCAAAATTGGTGAGATTGTTCTAGTTTTGTTTACATTTCTAACTTTCCTATGTTCTTTGTTGTTTAACATTTAGATTTGCATTCTAGATTTAGTATTGCATGCATGTTTTCTTCTAATCTTCTCTTGTTGTCTTGTGCATTTTTCTATAAGTTACAAATACAAGGTTCTTTCACTCATTTTATCATCCAAGAATCCAATACTTTTGTGATAGCATTCCTAATAGCATAATTGTGTTCACAAAATCATTCAAGAGAAATTCATCAAGAATTTGGAGTCATCATCAAGATTCAAGCATCATATCAAGGACATACTTGCATCATGTGTGTTTTTGAGCTAACATTTGTGATGAATGGTTTTTTTTCAAGCAAGCAATTCAAGTCAATATTTTTCAAGTATTCCTTTGATTCAAGATCTACATCCAAGCTAGCCACCTCACATAGGTTTGAAAATTTCATAACAAGGGTTTTGTGAGTTGCAACATAGCACTTTGTTCATTCATCATTACCCTTCATTATTATATTCATTCCAAGGCTTAATTACCAACAAGGGGTTTGACCAAGGAAAACCCCCATTTACTAACAATCAACAAATTTTTCCTCTCTTGTGTGTTTTTGTTTGCAAATTTAGGTTGAAGAATTGAATATCATTTGAAGTGCAAAGTTGAATTGCAAAGTTTTCATCTTCATGGAAACTCACTTACATGTCATATCTAGAAGTTTCAGGACCTGAGATCTAAGAAGAAGGAAGTACAGACATTGGACCTCGGGATCACATTTAGAGATTTCATAAATTCAAAATGGGACTAAGTTGGTAGTAAGGGAGTCTTAGTCCTCCCAAGGGTATTTTGTAGAGATTCTTCTAGATTCTATTCTAACATACAAAGATTTCACATTTTCCCCAAAAAACAACAGGACTAAGACAATAGTAAGGGTTTCTTAGTCCTCCCTAGAATATTTTGACAACATTTTTGCATTTCTGAATTCCTCATCACATTTCCAAACTTTCCAAGTACACACACACTAACTTGTTGCTTAATTTCATCATTTAACTTGCATTACCAAGTTTTGCAAGTTAAATGTTATCTTTCCCAAGCTTTTGCTTGGTGGTGAACCCCTCATAGCCTAAAGGACCCCTTCCTAGATCTTCCTTGTAGAGAATTTCCTCTCCTTTGGGTTGATAGTCAATCCAATTATGGATCATAGGACATTCTTGAATGGAAATTGAAGAATATTGGTGTTCTATGACCTTGGTTATGAAGCACCCATTCCCATATTGTTCATTTTGGTGAACCTGTCATTTTGGACATTCATATTTCTGATTTGGGTTTCATTAAGGTCCTAGATCTAGGTTACATTCATTATTATATTACATCTTGCATTAGTGAAAGTGCATCTAGCATTTCTCATATTTGCATTAGTGAAAGTGCATATAGGTTGCATTTTACCATTCTTGCATCAATTTATCTCATTGAAAAACTGAAAAGTGCATTTTCAATCATCCTAATTGCATTTGTGAAAATTGTTATTGCATTCAAATTTGAAAAAAATTGCATTCAACTTTTTATTCAATTGTTTGTCATTAGTCACTTTTTCTTGCATTCATTTTTGCACTTTTATGTTTCTAAACATCAGGTCTCTAGGTGGGGAACTTGGAAACACTATAAACAATCCAAATTTTTCTCTTTCTCTTAAAAGAACCTCTACTAGGACTAAAATGCTATTACTGGTGTCTTAGTCCCTCTGTGGGTTTTTGGCTCAAAACCTTGTCTAAGTTGTTTGTTGTTTGTTCCAGTTTCTGGAACCTCAAAATTTGATTAGTAGGATGAAGATGCCCTTACTGGCATCTTAGTAACTATGGACTTTGAATTTGCAATTTTTCAAGGTTTGAAATTGCTTTTATATGCTTTTTTTTGTTTTCATTGGTTATTTGTATCAGGGGGTTGACTTTCTATTTCATGCATTTTACTAATTCTAGCTTAAAGTGCTTCATTCCAAATTTTCATTCACAACATTTCATTGTGTAGTGTAATCAGTAAATTACCTTGTTTCAAATTTGAAAATTGCATCTACACATTTCATTTTAGGTGTTTATATTGCATTTTCAGTTTGCATAGTTTACTATTCAAAAATGTTAGTATATATCTTTTCCAAGTTTTCAAAGAAAAATTTATTAAATAAGCATGTTAGTCATTCACTCAATGCATTTCCTAGTTATGAGGGTCTCTTAGTGAAAAAGTTGATGTTTGCCTCAAACATATACCCCCTCTTATCTCTCCTATTTATGGGAATGATATGATAGAAGAGAATATAAGCATAGATAACCATGATGATCATGATTTTTCTTCTCCTAATACCTCTCTTGTTATTGATGAAGGTATCTTGGTGAAAAAGATACAATCATTGAAAATCATGGGGGTCTTGTTTGTCCTTCTCCTCATCCCTCTGCGAAGATATCTTGGCACAAGAGAATGAAATTATAGACACATTCCTAAACTTTACCTTACCTACTCTTCATTCATCCCTTTCTTGTGAGAATGTCCTAGTGAAAAAGGATGAAAACATAGATAAACATGACAATCACAACTATTCCTCTCCTATTAACTAGCCTAGTTGTGAAGATGATACTTTTATTGGTGGGAATCTTATGTGTCTCTCTTCCCCTAGGAAATAAATTATTGAAAAATATATTCGAACCATTGATCATCCCCCTACTTGTGATGAAGTCCTTTTGGAAGAACCAATCCTTGAATTTCAAGAACATTTGGTTTGTAGTTCTCCTCAAAAATCTCATATTAGGGAAGATATCATGGTAGAAGAAAATGGGAACATTGAAAATAGTAATTCCTTAGATGAAGATGATGAAGTAACATTAGACTCCTATCATGAAAATAAGGATAAGTCTTCTAAGGTTATGCACATTAGATACCCCTTGGAGTAATCTCCCAAGCCTAAACTTATCGTTTATCCACCCTCTCAAAAACCATAAGTTCAAAACAAACCTGTCCTTATCCTTGAACAACCTAAGAACAATGTTTCATAGAAACTAAGTTACAATACCATATCTCATACATACAACACTAGGAACAATCTAAAACCAAGACAAAAACCTTCAACATCTCTCCCATTTCCTAATCCTATCTTGCCTAACACCCCTCGTTTTCCTTCACAAAGTGGAAAGGAGGAACAGCTTAAGAATACTCATGCTAACATATCATTTATGGGACATTATTCAAGCCTCCCCTCATTATCATAACATGATTCAAAATTCTTTACAACAAGTTCCTATCCCTTCTAATGCATAACCAAATAACATAGAATTAGTGATTCAAGGAATAAATGTTGACATTGTTTTGGACCAAAGTGAGCTCACTCCTTTGAAAGTACAAAAAAACATGATGATTTCATGATAATAGTTCACCACAAGGGAAGAGGTATAAATAAAACCCTTGTTGAAAATGGCTCAACCCTTATTGTCTGTAGTGTGACCCTTTTGGATAGGTTGATCATGGATAAATAAAAAATTTGACCTGATTCTTTATCTATTAATGGACTTACAAATGTAGGAAAACAACCACTCGGTGTGATCACTTTGCCTATCACAACTGAAAATGCCATATTAGAAACACTGATCCATGTTATGCCTCATGATATTTTTATAACCTCCTTTTAGGGAGGCCATGGATTCACGAAATGAATGGTTTTCCTTCTAATATTCATCATAAAATGAAGTATGTCTACAACAACAAAGTGTACACATTTGATGCTCATCTTGAGCCTTATATTTTTCTACAACCTGAGAAAAAGAAAGAGAACCCCTTGAAAAACATTAACACCAACTACACAAGTAGAACCTGTGCAACAAAAGGAAAAGGAAAAGCATATTGAGGAAATTATGAAGCTATTAGAAGGTGATTGGGGTTCCTTAAACTTCAAACCAACATTCGTGGGAGAAAACAAGATCATAAAAAAAAATTCAAATAAGGAAAAAAAAAAAACTGATGATGTCAACACAAAATCTGAAAGACCATTCGAAAACATCCACCTCAACCACTTTAGAAGAAAAAGAAAATTATATAGCAAACTTCGATGAAAATAACTATCAACAACCACCAAATCCTAAAGAAATGAAAAAGCTTTATGGAAAAGGTTACAAACTTATGAAACAACTTGGATACAATGGAAAAGGATGTGGTGCTAGAGAACAAGGTATACATGTCCCTATAGAGCCTAACACGCATGAAAAAACTTGTGGTATTGGTTATTTTCCTTTCATAGAAATCAAACCATCAAACAAACCTTCACTCAATATCAACACTCTAACAAAAGATTCCTCTAAACCAACTTTAACATTAGTGCATCTTGAATTGATAGACACTAGTGGTATCGATTATTATCCTTTGAAAGAAATGAAACAAACAAAGAAATCTTCGCTTAATGTAAATGTCATCTCACAAAACACCAATGATTTGAATCCATTAGATTTTATTACAAGAATTCATTATGTTCATATCATAGAGTTTATGGACATGCTACTAATTAATGTAAGGCTTTAAGTGGTAAAATTCAACATCTTAAGGAGTGTGGTGTTGTCCCTTGTGTTGATGCACCTAATTCCTCTAATTCAAACAATTTTTACACAATCATGTTTCTCGTCAATCATTTCAGCTCACCCTTGCCCTACACTAAGTTGGGGAAAGGGGTTAGTTAGCCTTCTTCATGTATGTCACTTGTCATTGCCTCTTCTAGCTAGTTAAATTCCTTCGATGTATATGTAAGAGAAAGTTTGGGATGTGGATGAAATTCTTTAAGTTGGCTCACGTGATGTACTAAGTTATACAGTTTGGGGGCAACCCTTTCCATTCTCATGATGTAGCTTATTGGAAACATATGAATTGGAATAGGGATTTCTAAGTAAGCTCTCATGTCTTCTTCTACTTTAAATCAATTGTTGATAGTAAAAATGTTAGCAACTGCTTTAAATTGGGGGCATACATTGACACTCATGTTTATTGTGTGATTTTATTTCTTCATGTGATGCGTTCCTTTCTTGGTGATTTCATTGGGTTTGATTTCCTCTAAGAGCATGATATTTCTTTAACTTGTCCTCTCTTAGAAACATTAAGTACAATGTTCCCTAAGATGAGACCTTGCATTTTTCCTCTCTTGGAGACATTAAGCATAATGCTCACTAAGATGAGACCTTGCACGAACTTAGAAAAATCCCTTCGAACATCCCTCTTTCTTGTTTCATGCATTTTTTTACCTTATTAAAGTCGTGGAGGTGTGGCTTTGATATGGTTTCCTAGGGCTCACCTAGTGGACAACTAGCTTCTCTAACCTTTGTGAGTGTGCATTTTCTTTTTGTACTTATCATAGTCATGGGGGTATGACTTTGATATGGATCTCTTGGGGCTCAGCTAGTGGACAAATAGCTTCACAATCCTTTATGAGTATGTGTTTTTTGTTTTCATAGTGGACAACACATTCCAATTGTAAACCTTCTTTTGAAAAATAGCCTAGACCTAGTCCACAATGTGTTGGACAACCAGTGGAAGCTTGATCCTTGGCATTTTTCATTTTCCTTTTTCCTTCTTTGATGGTGTATGTTTGCAATCTGGTTATGGTTTCATATATCATCTGCAAGTGTGTTCCTATGTGCCTATGTTGGTTTGTCATAGGATCTTGATCCTGGGTGCTTGGCCAGCCTCTTGGTTATTGTCAACATAACTTACTAACATTTGTATATTTGAACCCCTCTTGATTGTGTGGTTGGCTACTTTAATGTGAGTTTGAAGCAAATTCATTCTCTCACTAAAGTGGGGGATAAATGTAGTGTAGGAAAATGCATACACTTGCATTTTCACAATTTTTTGGGCCTTCCTTGCTTTATTTATCCCTATTTATGTCATAATTGGTCCTATTTTGCATCAATAATCCTAATAAATTATATATTTTTTATGGATAATCCTGACAAACATCAAATGGACAAGTGATAATTCACTAATTTTGGTTGTGTCCCTAATTTTTGGACTAGGACTAAGATGCCACCTAGGGAATATTTTTCCCCCAAAGGTCTTAGGATCCTAATTTCAAATACACATTAAAAGGACCGTAGACATGTCAAATTTACATCATGCATAATCATATTCCATTCATCAAATAAATCAGGACTTTTATTTAAATTAAATCCTAAATCATATTCCATCATTTTCTGGATTTAAATAAATCAGAATATCAAAGTCTTGAAAGTCAAATCAGCTAATCAGCATTAAATCAGCATGATCATCATCTAATCCTAATCTAATACTAATCACATCCCACTTGCATTATCTAGACCTAGCCACTTGCACAATAAATCAATTTTATTGATTTATTAAAACATCATTTTCTCTCAACAATGACAAGTCAAACAGGGCATTTATTGCTCTTCTTTCTTGTCCCCCTCTCAAAATTTATTGCAAATTTGAATTCAAAATTTCCCCCTCTTGGGCACTCTTCCCAAATCTTGCACATACATCAACTAATCACATGATGACAAGTGTCCTCAATTCATTGGCTTGTTTTTGATCCCACATTGGTCCCTCTTCAACACTTGGCATTTTGAAAATCTTTAAATAGGTGCTTCATCCTCAAGCAAATCCTCCACAATCTCTTGCAAGGTTACTCTCTTCATTTGAGATTTGATCTTGTTCATCATCATTCCACCATCTTCATAGCATTTCATCATCTTGAGCTTTTTATCATGGATTGGGAAAGGGTCACTAGCACATGTGACACCAATCCACTATGAGATAGAGTTGGATCATGTCTTTTATATGCTTTCTTTAGTTTCTATTGTTCCATTTTATTGCATGATTGACATGTTTCATTATTTCATAGGGATGTTAAAATGTTGTTTTGTTTTAAACTAACCATTTGCAGATTTTAGCATCCACAGGGACACTTTTTGGAGTTTCTACCCTGACTTTCAAGCCTTGGGGCTAAGACACCTCCTAGGGCATCTTAGTCCCTCTCAATATATTTTTGAGATTTAATTTCAAATCTTGGTGGGATTTAGTCTTCTCTAATTAATGAATTCATATGTCAGCTTTTTGTGGTGTAATTTTAGGATACTAAGCATGGATAAGTATACATACAAGGTTCTTTCGCTCATTTTATCATCCAAGAATCCAATACTTTTTTTAGAGAATTCCTAATAGCATAATTGAGTTTACAAGAGCATTCAAGAGAAATTCATCAATATTTTGGAGTCATCATCAAGATTCAAGCATCATATCAAGGACATTCTTGCATCATGTGTGTTTCTAAGCTAACATTTGTGAGCTAGGGTTTTGATTCAAGCAATTAATTCAAGTGAAGATTTATAAGGCATCCCTTTGATTCAAGATCTACATCCAAGCTAGCCACCTCACAAAAGTTTGTAGATTTCATAAAAGGGTTTTGGTGAGTTGCAACATAACACTTTGTTCATTCATCATTTCCCTTCATTATTCTATTCCATTCCAAGGTTTAATTACCAACAAGGGGTTTAACCAAGGAAAACCCCCATTTACTAACAATCAACAAGTTTTTCCTCTCTTATGTGTCTATGTTTATAGATTTAGACTGAAGAATTGAACATCATTGGAAGTGCAAAGTTGCAAAGTTGCATTGCAAAGTTGTCATCTTCATGAAAACTCACCTACAGGAATGATTTAGAAGTTTCAAGACCTAAGATCTAAGAAAAAGGAACTGCGGACATTGGACCTCAGGATCAAATTTAGAAATTTCTTGTTGTGTAGTTTTGCACACACGCCCCACTTGGAGTAGGGACCCTCTTTTCACAATGTCTTTTGACCTTTGGTTTTTATTGGATTTGTCTTTTCAAGGTCTTGAGATGTTGGTCTTATTGATTTGGTCTTGCCTGAGGATTGAAACTGGTTAAACTTTATTTTTGATGAAAATCTGGGTTTTGACCTGAGTCTAGGATTTTCCGGCTCAGTCGGCTTTTCCCGGGTCTTGGTCCGTTATCTGGTTATGGCTAAATTTTCTGAAGTCTGGGTTTTTGCTTGAATCAGGGATTTTTCAACTCAAGCAGATTTTCCCAAACTTCGTTAAAATCCTGAAGGGTGTCATATCCATGAGTTGCAGGCGCCCAGTTGCTCCGGAAATCACAGCTTAGTTTTTTCAGAAACTCCATTTTGGGCTTGGGTTTTGATTTCCTCGGTATGCCTTATTAAAACCATTAATGTTTGAAGTACGTTTCTATGGCGTGAGTGCAGGTGGATTTAAAAGCCTTTTGGCATCCTTTTGGTTTCATTATTCATTTGCTATTTGCTCTGGTGCTTGAAGTTCTTCATTTTGAGCTTTGATTGTTGGATTCGAGCAGCTTGCGTGTGGATTGCTTGAGCGCTGGTGTCAAGTTTTTCGTTGCTAGGGCATACTATTTCATAGTCACCTCTTCAAGTTTGAGCTTTGTTCGGAATTGATCCATGGTAAGTCGTTGTTGGCCCCTCCTTTTGTTGGAACTTTGATTGAATCTTTTGAGTCGATTGGTAGTCGCTTCAGGTTGGCCCTTGCTTGTTTTATGGTTATGTATTTGGCAAAGTAGGGTTTGACCCACCTCTTCACAGGCTTTATCACCTGCACTATGCATGCTTTCATTTATCAATTGAGTGTCAAATATATCCCTATAGATAGGTGTTTAGGTAGGACTTTTCCTTCTAGGCGCGTAATTTATTATTAGTAGACACATTAAATTGACATAATGCATTCAACTAGGTCATATTCATCCATTTAGTAAATAAATCAAGTTTATTTATCAATCTCCTAAGGTTTAAAATCAAATAAATCAAACTTGATCCTATCATCTCTTTGATTAAATAAATCATTCATTGATTTAATTAAATCTCAGATCATCATTCATCTCCCTTTGATTTGATTTAAATCCCTAAATCAAGTCAAAGTGGTCAAATCAACCTAATCATCATCCTAGCTAATTAATCATGATCTAATGCTAATCTCACCCACTTGCATTCTCTAGATTTGGCCACTTGCACATGAAATTGCATTTAATTGATTTATCAAAATCTTTATTTTCAACTTGGCATAAAGGGAGAATATTCTCCAAGTTTGAATCTCCCCCCAAGTGGACATGTACACCCAACAGAGCATTTATGAGGATTTACATGTCTCTTACATGTCCCCTTCCAAGGTCAAACTCGGCATTCATTGCACAAATTCAAATTTTCCCCTCTTCAGGCACTCTTCCCAAATCTTGCACATGCATCAATGCTCACATGATGACAAGTGTCCTTATCTCATTGGTAAGATCTTTAGTCCGGTGGTCCCTCTTCAACCTTTCAAATATTTTGAAAATCTTTAAATAGAAGCTTCAACATTGAGCAAATCCTCCACAACTTTTATGCAAGGTTACTCTCTTAATTTGAGAGCTCATCTTGCTTATCATCTCCATTTGCATTTCATCATTTTAGCTATTGATCAAGGATTGGGAAAGGGTCACTAGCACATGTGACACCAATCCACTATGGAATAAAGTTTTGATCATGTTTGTGTATGCTTGCAATCAATTATTCTTATTCTATTTAGTTTTGCATATTCTAACATGGTTAAGTATTTCATAGGGATATTAAATTTAATGTGTTTGAAATAGCTAAAAATGTTATTATGTTAAGATTCGACCATTTACCCGATTTGCAGATTTGATGCATCGTGCTTAGGTGTGTAATCAAACATAAAGTAAGTGACCCTTTGAAAATCCCAATCCTTGATAAGCAAATCATCATCATTTATCATCATCATCATCCATCATCATCATCTCTAATAAAGTCTCAACCAATCATGGACTTGTTGGATCCTCTTGTCATCATCGCATTGCCACTAACATCATCATCACCAATTCATCCATCATGCATCATCAGCCATCCATCATTACATTCATATCATCATCACTAATATGAATCACGGTAGTCTAAGCATCATAAAATCATACATTTGCATAGTCACGGTATATCCACATCATCAATCTCAATCATCTCCATTTTGCATCATCATCCATAATCCATATAATTTTAGGAACCTCTTTAATAGAGTAGAAATTGAAGCCCTCAAAATAAAGATCTTTAGCTTAGATGCAGTGTAACCTCAAGGACATCAGAAAATTAGAAAATTTTTAAATTCGATCATGGCAGGATTTATTCTTTGAACCAGCGCAACAAGTACATTACTTCAATGAGGGGAAAAATGTAGACATGTCAAATTGACATAATACATTCAACTAGGTCATATTCATCCATTCGGAAAATAAATCAAGTTTATTTATCAATCTCCTAAAGTCATCAGTTTAAATCAAATAAATCAAACTTGATCCTATCATCATCTCTTTGATTAAATAAATCAATCATTTATTTAATTAAATCTCAGAGCATCATTCATCTCACTTTGATTTGATTTAAATCCCTGAATCAAGTCAAAGTGGTCAAATCAGCCTAATCATCATCCTAGCTAATTAATCCTAATCTAATGCTAATCTCACCCACTTGCATTCTCTAGATTTGGCCACTTGCACATGAAATTGCATTTAATTGATTTATCAAAATCTTTATTTTCAACTTGGCATAAAGGGAGAATATTCTCCAAGTTTGAATCTCCCCCCAAGTGGACATGTACACCCAACAGAGCATTTATGAGGCCTCTTACATGTCCCCTTCCAAAGTCAAAATCAACATTTATTGTAAATTTGAATTCAAATTCTCCCTCTCATGGGCACTCTTCCCAAATCTTGCACATCCATCAACCAATCACATGATGACAAGTTTCCTTCTTTCATTGGTCCAATCTTAGTCCCACATTGGTCCCTCTTCAACACTCAGCATTTGAAAATCTTTAAATACAAGCTTCATCTTTGAGCAAATCCTCCACAACTTTTATGCAAGGTTACTCTCTTAATTTGAGAGCTCATCTTGCTCATCATCTCCATTTGCATTTCATCATTTTAGCTATTGATCAAGGATTGGGAAAGGGTCATAGCACATGTGACACCAATCCACTATGGAATAAAGTTTTGATCATGTTTGTGTATGCTTGCAATCAATTATTCTTATTCTATTTAGTTTTGCATATTCTAACATGGTTAAGTATTTCATAGGGATATTAAATTTAATGTGTTTGAAATGACTAAAGCATGATGTTATTATGTTAAGATTTCTGACCATTTGCAAATTTGATGTCCACAGATTGCATAAAGCTATAAATTGAATCGTTAAAACTAATTTATTAAGAATCAAATCTAATAAAGTTTGAATTCATTGCATACTTGTTATAAATATCTCACTAATCCAACCATACATATTATATATGTTAAAAAATATATAATTGTTATTCCCATAATTTTTCACTATATCTTGACGTGGATATCCTTCAACTAGATCAATTAAAAATTATTTGTAATGTTGGAGGAAAATGGATTTAATATCATTAGAGTTGTCATGGAACTACCTCTCTTGATCAACGATAGATATTATCCACTCTCGAGAATGTAAATATGTTCAGTTACTAAAAGCTGTATCCCTTATATCCACTTTCTCCAATGCATAGCCTATCCTCTTAATTGGATACTCTACCACAATTAAGTTCAAATCTTCTAAGTTTATTTCCATGAAACGACCTCATTGAAAAGTTATTAGTAGAGATTAACAAAGCCAAAACAAGAGTTTTTTTTTTTTTTCTATTTGGATCATATAGCGCAATTTCAGATCTCTTTCTAATAGCCATTGTATTGGCAAGATCCTTAGTAAGGTATGAACAGCCAGCATCATTCCCACAATTGCATCCACTTGGGTTTGATAGGTCGGAACATCAACTAAAGGGATACTAGGCAAACAAAGGTGATCAATTTGATTGAGGTGGGAAGTGTTGAGCTTGAAGGATAGATTGTGGGTATGAGAATAAGAAGTTTAGAAAGAGTTTAAGGAATTTGGGAGGTGATATGTGAGATAGGTTTAATAGAATCTACTTAAATAAGGGTGTTTTGTGGAGAGGGGACAATGGAAAGAGAAATAACTAAGTTTTAATCTATCAATAGAACTAAGTTTCCCTTAGTTCACCATCTCTTTAGTTGGTCCAAGTGAACTAGTGATGAGTATAAAAATATTTTTTTTATCTAAAATGGGATCTAAACCCCTCATGGTATTTCTAGTTAGGATGTAGCAATTCAATTATTTTTTAGAGAGTTTATGAGAACTAAACCAACTTGTATCTTGGTTTTTTCCACCATATCATATCATATTTTGTCTAAAACTTACAATTATGACACATTCTTATGACATTTAAGAGCATGACTATAGAATATTTACAGTAAAGTATTGACTGGTCAACATTATGAAAAATCATAAGAAATATTTTAAGAAATAGCAACTGTGTCAAGGAAAAAGATGTGGACATTTACAAGAACTTTTTTTTTTAAGAAAAAGTGGGAGACCACTTATAATTTTATTTATATATAATATTTTACATATAGCTAGTTTAGGCGGATATACTGGTGGGAAAGAACCAACAAGAAAACCCCCAGTTGTAGTCCAAGTAACAAATTTTACAAAATATAAAAAAGACCAGTGAGGTCCTCGTACAAATGACCAATTGTCTAATTACAACATGTTACAAAAGCACATTGGTTGAATACATTAGTACAAAATCATCTATCTCCTCCATGGAAATGGAAGATCTGTATTTGTTTAGAACTTGGTAGAGATGCACGAAGAAGTGTCATGCATTGTGGATAATAACATGCCTTGGAATATGTGAACACAAGTCTCTTCTTTTGAAACAAAACCTTCTTTGAATAATTAACATTAGAAATTAATACAGTTTGGCGAGCATATTGTATAATCACACTAGAAACCAACAATGGAAGATTGAGAGTCTAAACTAAGAATTCCACCAAGTATAGATAACATTCATACTATAAGCCAACAAAAAAAGACCAAATTTCATAAATAAAGTTCATGTGTTATATATCATGCCTTTGAGGGGTCCACTAGTACCATGAGCCTTTTGAAATCCTCTCCATCTAAATGCATCCATTCCAAGACCATTGGGAGGTGGGTATACAATATGAACCAAGTATTAATTTCTAGTGTTAATTATTGAAAGAAGATGAAGGTCCTTATTTACCCTTAAATGACATTTAAATTGGATATTTTAATGTTCAATATAATGAAATGTTTAAAAAATGAAAGTGACAATAATATTGAAAATAAAAATGTTGAACATGAATGTGAAAATATTGTAAAATTTGATGGAACACCTATTGATAAGAGTAGCATCATAGAAGAAGAAGAAGAAGAAGAAGAAATACATCAACAATTTCTTGACTAATGTGGATATGAACCCTATGACATTGAAATTGCACTCAATAATCGACTTGTTGATAACAATGATTAAATTGATAGCTCACATGAACCAATGAAACTCAATGTGTCTCCAAATTACATAAGAAGAGAGAACCTTTGTGAAGAAGAAAAAGAAATTCAAAATCCATCTTTTTGTAATGAGTTTGTTAAAATTTAAAACATTCAAGAACCCCAAAATGGTTTTGAAATTGATGAGCATAATAGAAATTCTTGAAGGCAAGAGGTCATCACAAACCATTCGGTTGTGGGCTTCAAAAATTTTCAATGAATGGTTTTCCAATAAGACATTAACCAAAAAATTCCAAATTTTTATACAATTACTAAAGATGTACAAAATGAGACCTTTACTAAATAAATTTCAAAGATTCATGTAAACAAAAAGTTTGATCGAAATAATATTGTTGTTAAAGTTTTTTTTAATGCATTCAATTCTATTGTAAATAATAGTAAGGAAAAAGATAAAAGAGTTGCTCATAGAGTAATAACATCATTAGTAAGAAATTAAAAAAATTAAAAAGGCTCAATTATTAAGGTAAACTTGTCTTGAATTAAGCCTAAATCGTAAAACATTATCAAAAGTACTATCAATAAGATCATGATTAGAAAGTCCTATTGAAAATCATACTTGGGCTTTTAGTAGTAGGCTTCCATGAGTCGATAAGAAGCTAATTAATAGCACAAAGGATGAAATTCAACAATTTTGGCACTCTAACTCTAGATTTACATATGAGGTTGGAAACAACATTTTTTATACTCTACCTAGGCCATGATTCTGTTATGAGTACGAAGAGTTTATGATAGAAATACATCCATTATTGTTGAGTTAAAAGTAGGTTAAATATTATTTTTCTTAAAAATTCACTTTTATATAAATGTAGGTGTTTTGGAGAACAAAGCTATAGTATGAATAAGTGATTGACATCAATGGCTATAAATTTCAAGGTGGGGACATTCAATATAATTCATAAGGTGTTATAATATTAAATGCTTTCATTGTTTAGTTAGTTTTAATCAATGTTGTATGATTTATTAATTTTTTTTTTAATATTTAAATGTAGGTGTTTTGGGGAGTAGCAGTGATAGATCTAGCTCATTGAGAAAGGATATAGGTAGAGAGGAGGAGTGACCTTGACAAGGATTAAGACATGGATCACCTCAGGGTGGTAGATATGAGTGGAACATATCCATAGAGAAGGATAGGCTAAGAGGATAGATATAGGAGACAAATACCTTAGGGGCACCTTTTTAGTTGTGTGTATGCTCTACAGAGTGGATTTACTCATGAGTGCTTTGATGTATTTGAAGACACATTTGTATGAGAGAACATAGATAATATGATATGGGAACTATTAGTTGTGTTGATGATGGGTGTGATATTTTATGTGTATGTTGATGATGTGCATGATATATAGTTATATTTCTTGTATTTGGATGCTCATAGGTATGGATGTTCATGAATCTTATGTGTATGTCTAATGGTGGCATGTGGAAGGATAAATATGGCTATTGAAAAATTTACCATTATCTTGACAACTAATTTTGGCTATATGATTATCTTATTGTAATGAACCTAAGTTAATTCAATAGATATTAGTGAAGTTGAATTAGGAAGCATGGATTGTGCTAAATTATTATACACATTTTACGTTTAAAAATATGGGTCTAATTTTTGCGATATTGAAAGTTAGTTAAATTTCTTCAATAGTATATCCAAGGTATAGGGATATATTAGTGGTAGGAGTAGTGTATGATAAAAAGGAGAATGTATAAAAGGGGAAGGTCTAGAAAGGTAATGACATGGTAATGGAAGGAGAAGCTACACTATAAGGTTAGATTTTCATAGGATAAGGAGGAATGGTATGAAGAACATATCTATATAGGATAGTGCTAGTAGTAACAATGGTGTGAACATATATAAAAGGATGGGAGATAAGAAAAATACTAGTGGAGAGAAAGGCGGTAGGACATGGGTGGTGGATCCCATGGAAGTGGTAACTATAGTATGATAGGAGAAATCATTATAAGAGGATGAAGGGTGTTAGATGGATGCATAGGAACAACATTATTAAAATCCATTAGAGTGGTAATATTATGAATAGTATTAATTCCCTAAGGATAGCCACCTAATACATTATATAGATTACTAGCCAATGAGTGAGGATATTTAGGGTGGAGAGGTGCATCAATATGTAATTATCAATTTAGGAAAATATCTTGTTTAGCAACATATGTATCTAAATCATAGTATTGATCATTATTTTTCATCTTCTTTAATGTGGCTTTTTATATGGTTGTCATTAGCTATTATATCAAAAAATTATTCAATTGTCATTTTATTTGCTAGCCATATTAGAGTTAAGATGAAAACTCCATAAAACAAGATTTTAAAGGATATTAATTTAACTAGATAAAAGATCAAGGTAAACACTCTTAAACATGCAATATACCTCAATTTCTTAGACAATGCATATTTCCTAATAATGTGTGCAACTAAAAACTAATAACATGTAATGAATGGATGTAGGTGATAATAATTAAATAATCATAATTGAACTAGGGTTGTCCCTTTTATATATTTAAGAAGTTGTAAGAGCATTGTATGAAATTGTAAGATGGGAATTACTTATGAAATGTTATATGACATAAGAGAATAAAAAAGGGGGGTTACACTAGAATATTGATTAGAATTATGAAAATCATCAAGATCATCTTAAATAATGGGTTTGAATATGTCAAAAATGGAGTGTCGGTTATGAGGAGGAGGATTTGAATTTTTTTGAAAAGATGTAAAGCATTTACTAAATACATCCTATAAATGAAGTCAAGGAATATGGTGTTGGAATTTGTGCCAAATTTGGTGCCATTTTTAGGTCATTATTTTGGCTCATGGTTTGGGTAAACCACACTTGGTTTATGGTTTAAATTTTTCCTATTTATGGGTGCTTGAGATGGAGAAAGCATAATGATTTTGTAGATATCATCATGCTACTAGAAATTACTCCATATTCACATGTTGATGATACTACTATAAGGGTATGCACATGAATATTTTATTGTAAATGATATTATTATCAAATAATATAATTGGTTCATGTTTTTGGTTGTGGGATTTTTCTTCCAAGAGGATTTTTCCATGTACATAATTATGTTATAAATTTATAATTTATAAATTTTTCTTGTAACTAAAATTAAATCTATTTTTCATATTTATCTCTTGATAGGTTAATATGGGAAGTGTTTCCACACCTCAAATTCCTTTTAAAATACTATCCAAGTCTTAATCAGTTTACATCCTCTATCTTATTGTGCAATACCTACCTCCCACCAAAAATGTGTAGAGATGGACATTTTTAATGTTACAAATGATATCTTCCTAGTGAGATAGAGTCTATTGGAAAATATGTATGATTTGAGTTGTCAAATCTACTTGTCCATATTGTTAAGGGAACTATATGCATGTTGCATCTAATGGTACCAACAAATCTACCCATATTCAAATGATACAACTTGTGGTTCTATTTGAACTTCATAAATTTATATTGTTTGTTTCCATATGCTATTAAGTTCTTATATATGTTTCACTTGGTCTTTCCATTTAGGAGCAAGGTAGCTTTTTTATTTTATAGGCTATCCATAGCTTTGATTGCTGAAATGGGAAGGCATATTTCATTTACACATAGGACATAAAAATTTAAGCATCTAATATATATATATATATATATATATATATATATATAAGAGTAAAACAAAATTATTTCAAAATTTGAATTAGAATAAATGATCATAAAGAGAGGTAAATTCAACTTGCTAATTTGAATTTAAATTTTAAGTTAAGGGGTAATTTATTAGACATTTCATTCAAACAATCTAGTTTCTTTCCTCTAAATTTATTCTTTGATTCATACATTTAGTTCGCCAACCATTTTTGGAGTAATGTCATAAGACTCAAAGGAAAAATATGAAGAATTTTATCCAAGTTTCCATTGTATGCACCCTAGAAACTTTATATCATGAACTGTTTGATATAATTTCTCAAATAAATTTGTTAATGAACTATTTGATATAATGCCTCAAATAAATTGGAGGTGCCCTAGTAAAAATGTATGCAAAATGTGGAAGCAAAATAGTGTATGTTGAAAACGCTTTAAAAACTTTCAAACAAATGCGGTTTTAATTCAACAAATTTGAAAATTTTTGCATTTAGGGTTTCAAAATTTAACAAACATATGCATTTTGAACTCTACAAAATTTGAATTTCACATACCTGGTGCTCGATATGCAAGTCGGGTTGATGAAGTTTTTTGGAGAGAAGAAGTTGAGTTTGTGTTCACCAGAGAGATGAAGTCAGTTTGCTCGCCGTTTGCAGATCACAGTTTCGGTTCGCCGCACGCACTAGGGAAAGCAACTAGTAAAAATAAAGTGAAAATGACAATAAAAAATGACAATTTTTTTGTTTTTTTTCTTATTTAAGGGGGTTTCGGTCGAACCCATGTTCAACCGAACCCCCTTAAATAAGATTATTTTTATTTATGGTTTTTGGGTTCGGTCAAACCATTGAGTTCGACCGAACCCATTGAGTTTGGGGAAAAGGAAAAAAATTAAATTTCCTTCCTCATATAATTTGTAAACCACTATTTTGAAGCCACCCAGTTCACCATTTAGAAATTTTGACTTGAAAACCATTTGATAAACCTTGAAGTTTTTGTAAGAAACATAAGCAAGAAATAGTCTCACAGCTTCAATCCTAGCAACAGGGGAAAAAGTTTCTTCAAAGTCAAATAAGCCTACTTCAACAATAAAATCTTTATCATGATCAATCTTGAAATAAAAATTACTATCATTAGTACCTTTATTAAATCCAAGCTTCAACAAATACTTATCCAATTTGGCATACCATGCTCTTGGGGCTTTCTTGAGTCCATACAATGCTTTTTTCAACTGGAAAACCATATCTCTTTGATCAGTCAATTGAAATCCACTAGGTTGCTCAATATACACTTCTTCTTCCATTTCACCATTCAGAAATGTTGACTTGACATCCATATGATAAACCTTGAAGTTTTTGTAAGCAACATAAGCAAGAAACAGTCTCATGGCTTCTATCCTAGCAATAGGAGCAAAAGTTTCTTCAAATTCAATCCCTTCCACATGAGAATATCCTTTACACACAATTCTTGCTTTGTTTCTAACAACTTCACCTTTCTCGTTCAGTTTGTTCTGAAAGACCCATTTAGTTCCAATTACATTTTTGTCCTTAGGTCTAGGAAAAAGAATCCATGTATCATTCTTCTCAATTTGCAGTAGTTCTTCTTTCATTGCTTCTATCCAATGTTCATCTTTGCATGCTTCATTGACACTATTAGGCTCAGTCTTTGAAATCAAACAATATTCTTTTGTAATTCTTCTCCTAGTTTGAAATCCTTTGTTCTTATCACCTATAATCTGATCTTCTTAATGATTTAGTCTTACATACCTTGTAGTCTTAGGATGTTCTTTAATTTCAGGCTCTTGTGATCTCACTTCTGCTCTTCCACTAGTTCCTTCCTCTTGATTTTCTTGATTCACCAGAATGATCTGGACTTGATTTGAAGTCCAAAATTTCTTTCTTTTATCTGAATTGTCATCTTGATCATCTGAATCATATCCACAGGTTTTGGATGGTCTAACTATGTCTTCATCAACCTTTACATTAGCAATTTCAACTACTTTCCTCAATCTCTTATTGTAGCACCGGTAGGCCTTACTTTTAGTAGAATAACCAAGAAAGATTCCTTCATCACTCCTAGCATCAAACTTTCCTATATCTTCATCTCTTTTGATAAAGCATTTACTCCCAAATATTTTGAAAGATCTAATAGTAGGCTTATGACCATACCATAGCTCATAAGGAGTCTTCCCAGTATCACCTTTGACTTGTACCCAGTTGAGAGTGTAAACAACAATACTCACAACTTCTCTCCAGTAGATATGATGAACATTTCCTTCCAGCATCATAGTCCCTGTAGCTTCTTGAATTGTCCTATTCTTCCTTTCCACAACTCCATTTTTTTGAGGGGTCTGTAGGGCAGATAATTGTCTCTTTATCCCATGCTCTTCACAAAAAGAATTAAACTCACCATATGCGAATTCACCACCCTCTATTCGATCTTAGACATTTAATCTTCAAATCTCTGCCTCACTCTCAACCATAGCCTTAAAAATCTTGGAATTTCTCCGCAGCTTCAGATTTTTCCCTTGTAGCAACCCATCATTCTGTAGAATAACAATTCATCAATAAGTAACATGAAATACTTGTATCCTTGTAAACTTCTGCCTCTACAAGAACCACACAAGTCAGTATACACAAGCTCCAATACTTCATTTGAGCAATGTTGTTTGCTCCAAAATGAAACTCTAGTTTTCTTCCCTATGACATTCCTTGCATAGCGGTATTAGTAGGTTTTATCAACTTAGGAAGATATCTCATAGCCTGAGTAGAACTTATCTTGATAATATTGTCAAAGTTTACATGACACATTCTCCTATGCCACAACCAACTTTCATCAACTTGAGCAATCAAACAACTTTTAATAGCAACATTTAGGTGAAAGATATTACCTTTTATTTTTGTATCTGAAGCAATCATATTTCTGGAACTCCCCAATATTCTAGACTTTCCTTCCTTGAATTGAAGATTGTATCCCTTGTCAACCATTTTTCCTACACTTAAGAGATTATGCTTCAAACCTTCCACATATAGGACATCATCAATATTATGCTTACCATCAAGAGAAATGTATCCTCTACCATTGATTACACCAGCTTTGTCATCACCAAATCTTACAACACCAACATCATACTTTTCCAAGCTCACAACTTTAATTTTATCACTTTTCATGTGATGAGAGCATCCACTGTCAATCACCCATTCATATTTTTCTTCAACTCTAGCAGCTAGGGATTTCTCTACATTTGTGCAACTATCAGATTCAGTAGGTACCAGATCATTTTCCTTGATAGCAATGAATACCCATTCATCCTCACTTACATTCCCTTTATCAAATTGATCATCTGTCACACCTTCATCAACAAAACAGTAACACTTTATTTGGAATCTAGGCTTGTTAGATCTTGGCTTAGGGACCCTTTTTGGACACCTTGATGCAAAATGACCTATCTTATTGCAAGAAAACATTTAATAGGAAATTTCCCTTTATACTTAGCTTCTCCTATGGCTTCCCTCTTGACAATTAGTGCTTCAAGCTCATCTAGTTTTCTCTCTTCTTCTTCAATCTCTCTTATTTCCTCCTCATACTTGAATATTTTTCTAGAAGAACTTTCTCCTGGATCATATCTCTATTTATCTTTTCCAGAGATAGTAGCCTTGAATGCAGATTCTGTCTTAGGAAGAGCATCACCAAAATCACTTAACTCAAAAGCAGTAAGCTTACCAATCAACATGTCTCTAGTTACATTTGTCATAGTTCGGATCTCCTCAATAGCTATAGCTTTGGATTTGTATGCGGTAGGAAAGGATCTGAGCACTTTAGCAACAATTTTTGATTCTTCCAATGTTCCACCAACACATCTGATACTACACACAAGTTCATTCACTCTCTGCATAAAAGAAGTAATGTTCTCATCATCACCCATTCTCAACATTTCATATTTTCCTTTCAAACTTTGCAACTTAGCAATCTTCACAGGTGCATCACCTTCGTAGAATGTTTCCAACTTTTTCCATATCTCATAAGCAATCTTCAGATTCATAACATTTTTGATCTTAGAATCAATCAGAGCACTCAAAAATGCTTCCTTAGCCCTTATATTGTACTCGGCATCCTTAATATCAACAACAATAGAAGGACCATTTTGTGGTATGATATACCTTTCCTTGTAATGTTCTAGTAGGGTTCACCAATGCATCTCAGATGACACTCCATTCAAGTCTTCCATAAAGAATAATTTGTTCCATCAAATCTCAAACTATCCTTCTTATATGTCACCATCCCGGATCAGCGCAAGCTATTAAACTTCTTCCAAGGAACCTGCTTTGATACCAATTGTTGGCAACACAAGGGAAGCCAATTAAGAGGGGGGGTGAATCGGTTGTCACAAAAAATTAAACTTATTAAACTTATTAACCTTATTCTCAGATTTGATAAATAAACATGAAAGAATAAACCAATACCAAATAAAAAACACACATAACACAAGATTTTTTATGTGGAAACCCTGTTAGGGGAAAAACCACGGTGGAGGTTAGTCCACAAGATTATACCTTATTAAAAGTATAAAGGAATAAATTGGGAATGCACATGCATTCAAGCACACTGCCTAGAGCTCACTACTCAATTACAACAAGGTTTATTGCCCAAAGGAAGACACACTATCTTACATAAACATTTGGATTACATCCACAAGATTTTGAATTGAGAAAATAGCATTTGCTAATGCCTGATTATAGTTCCGGTTAAGCACATGAAATTTTTCTCACTCTTCTTCACACTTCTTCACACTCTACCTTTGACTTTGAAAGATTAGAACATTATTCGCAAACACCATACATCCAAATGGAATAAACAATCGCTCATATATATCCACAACTAGGAAATTACATCAACTCCATGTCAGCTTTAACAAAATAGAAAATGTATACAAACTATCGGCCCAAAACATAAATAATTATTAATGCGAATCAACCAATGTTGGCCACAACATAGTGAAGACCCAAAACAACATCCTCGAACATAAAACACCTTGAACAATTATTCGTTGAAGATCCACAACACACTACAATCACCCTGTTGGCCATGAACATGAAAAACATGAACACACAAAATACAATCAACAATCACGAGCACAATGATCAATGCAGATGTGCAACAAAGATAGAGAATGATATAGAAACATCACGAGCATTATGAATCACCACATAAGCATCCACACCAACTCAAATTACTAGAATCACATCATCTTCTTTCAAGAACACCAACTGAAGCAACAAAATAACTGTCAGAACATAGATACTCATAACTCGATCAAATCTTCATACGGATCTCTAAAACTTAATGTGGATAAACTAGATATACTCAAAAACAAACCCTTTAATCCACAACCTTTGATCATCAACACATTGAGCTATGCAATAGTATGTTGGCTAAGCTGAACTTCATTTCATCACTGACAACCTACAACTTATTTTATTTCAATTTTCTCAATATCCTCGACATATACAACCTTAATGCCAATAATGTTGACATAAATGAAAACCACATATCAACAACATCCAACACTTCCTCCTCATCTCTTTAGTCTACAAAATACCATGCTATTGGGGCTTGCTTGAGTCCATACAATGCTTTTTTCAATTGAAAAACCATATCTCTTTGATCAGTCAATTGAAATCCATCAGGTTGCTCAACATACACTTCTTCTTTCATTTCACCATTCAAAAATGTTTACTTGACATCCATATGATAAACCTTGAAGTTTTTGTAAGCAACATAAGCAAGAAACAGTCTCACGACTTCTATCCTAGCAACAGGAGAAAAAGTTTCTTCAAATTCAATCCCTTCCATATGAGAATATCCTTTACACACAATTCTTGCTTTGTTTCTAACAACTTCACCTTGCTCGTTCAATTTATTTTGAAAGACTCATTTAGTTCCAATTACATTTTTTTCCTTAGGTCTAGGAAAAAGAATCCATGTACCATTCTTCTCAATTTGTAGTAGTTCTTCTTTCATTGCTTCTATCCAATGTTCATCTTTGCATGCTTCATTGACACTATTAGGCTCAGTCTTTGAAATCAAACACTATTGTTTTGTAATTATTCTCCTAGTTTGAACTCCTTTGTTCTTATAATCAGTAAATTAATAAACCTGCTTTCCCTTAGGATTAATGTTCTTGCCTTTCCCCCCTGGCGAATAGTAGGGCGAATGGGCCCTACTATTCTAAGGGGCAAGTGGCATTAATCCTAAGGGAAAGCAAGAACATTAATCTTAAGCTATCCCTTAAAATAGTAGGGGGGGGCCAATTAATCTACCTCAACTAGAATCTCCCTCCCACCCAGATCTGCCGTTCCGGGGATTGTAGTTAGACCACCCACCCTGCTGCCCCATCGAATCGATCTCGGCCCTGCCAAGATTGATCTCAAGATCGATCTCTGACACGCCCTACCTTCCTTTAGTCGTCCAGGATCGATCTCACTATTGCCTCCCGGATCGATCTCAACTAGATCAAACAACTGACAGCAGAGATCGATATCTGACACGCCCTACCTTCCTTTAGTCGTCCAGGATCGATCTCACTATTGCCTCCCACCCACCCACCCCGTAGGGGCCTCCGTGTGTGGGGTTGGGTGGGGGGCATGGGCCCACCCCCAACTGGTTCAAATGCTGCAATTGGTGGTGCTCCTTGCCCGATGCGGACAAGCGACTTCGTTCCTTCTGGGTCCCCGTAGGGCTTGACAATCATAAGCTGGGTCTATCTCTTTATTATATGATGCACCCGATGAACCCTGTCTCTACTCCTGCTACCCTTCTACTGCCCTTGCTCCTGGTACTATAAATGCTTCTACTATTTTCAACCTCCCTGCATGCAGGGGGGGCGGGTAGGACTGGTGCCACCGGGATAGGCAGGAGAGCAAGCATCAAACACGGTTAACCCCCGCCCGCATCGTAGACAATAGCAAAGGCAGGTGCTGCCCCTAAAATTCTATGGCTCAGTGCTGGTGCAGCAAAGCAGCCCGGTGCAGATACATAGCCGAGAGCGAGCTGAAGACCTTCGTGATCAAGACCTTCTCTTTCTCTTTCTCGCCCAGCAGCCCGACTCAGCAGCCCCTACTATTTTAAGGGGACCCAGCAGCCGTTGTTTACCCATAAGCAAGGGCAGGTACAAGGGGCGGGTGGGAGGACAAAAGGGGTTGCGGTGCATCCATAAGCGGTACATCCATAAGCAAGGGCAGGTGCAGCAACAGTTCCAGATCCAGGTGGTGGTGGTGAAGATCCAGAGCGAACCGAAGATCCATACCTTCGTGAGCTAGATCCAGTCTTTGATAGGGATAGGGGTCCTGTCTTTCGTAAGTGAGATCGAGACCCATAAGCAGCAGCACTAGTAGCAGAAGTCGATACAGCACCAACAGTTTCTCCAGCACCTATTCTAGCAGTAGAGGTTGCATATCCAGTCGCAGGTGATTCTGTTGATCCAGCCATGGAAGAGCTAGAAGCACCCTGTCCAGGTCGAGATCGAGACCCAGAAGCAACAATAGCAAAGACAGGAGCAGGAGCATAGGCTAGGGCAGAGGCTAGTGCACCTAAAGCACATGTTGAAGCATCTCTCGGAGCAGTTCCATTAGATCCAGAAGCATAGGTTCAGGTAGCATCTTATATAGAAGCATCAGTAGATTCTGCCCCTACCATTCTATAGGGATTCAGTCGATGCCCTACTATTTGAAGGGTTGATCCAGTGGATCCAGCCCTACTATTCTAAGGGACTCAGTAGATTCTTTTGATCCTGTTGATTATGCTTATGCAGTGGATCATGTTCCAGTAGATCCAGTACTAGCACCAACAACAGTAGTAGTAGAGCTAGCATCCGTACCAGAAATAGACCCAGAAGTAGATGAAGCAGCACCAATAGCAGAGTCAGAATTTGATCTTCTTAATGATTTAGTCTTCCATACCTTGTAGTCTTAGGATGTTCTTTAATTTCAGGCTCTTGTGATCTCACTTCTACACTTCCACTAGTTCCTTCCTCTTGATTTTCTTGATTCGCCAGAATTATTTGGACTTGATTTGAAGTCCAAAATGTCTTTCCTTTATCTGAATTGTCATCTTGATCATCTGAATCATATCCATAGGTTTTGGATGGTCTAACTATGTCTTCATCAACCTTGACATTAGCACTTTCAATACTTTCCTCAATCTCTTATTGTACCACCGATAGGCCTTACTTTTAGTAGAATAACCAAGAAAGATTCCTTCATCACTCCTAGCATCAAACTTTCCTATATCTTCATCTCTTTTGATAAAGCATTTACTCCCAAAGATTTTGAAAGATCTAATAGTAGGCTTATGACCATACCATAGCTCATAAGGAGTCTTCCCAGTATCACCTTTGACTTGTACCCAGTTGAGAGTGTAAACAACAATACTCACAGCTTCTCTCCAGTAGATATGAGGAAAATTTCCTTCCAGCATCATAGTCCTAGTAGCTTCTTGAATTGTCCTATTCTTCCTTTCCACAACTCCATTTTTTTGAGGGGTCTGTAGGGCAGATAATTGTGTATTTATCCCATGCTCTTCACAAAAAGAATTAAACTCACCATAAGTGAATTCACCACCTCTATCTGATCTTAGAAATTTAATCTTCAAACCTATCTCTGTCTCAACCATAGCCTTAAAAATCTTGAATTTCTCCAGAGCTTTAGATTTTTCCCTTAGGAAAGTAACCCACATCATTCTAGAATAATCATCAATAAGTAGCATGAAATACTTGTATCCTTGTAAACTTGTGACTCTAGAAGGACCACACAAGTTAGTATGCACAAGCTCCAACACTTCATTTGAACAATGTTGTTTGCTCCGAAATGAAACTCTAGTTTGCTTCCCTAAGTGACATTCTTTGTAGGTTTTATCAACTTAGGAAGATATCTCATAGCCTGAGTAGAACTTATCTTGATAATATTGTCAAAGTTTACATGACACATTCTCCTATGCCACAACCAACTTTCATCAACTTGAGCAATCAAAGAACTTTTAATAGCAACATTTAGGTGAAAGATATTACCTTTTGTTTTTGTACCTGAAGCAATCATATTTTTGGAACTCCCCAATATTGTAGACTTTCCATCCTTGAATTGAAGATTGTATCCCTTGTCAACCATTTTTCCTACACTTAAGAGATTATGCTTCAAACCTTCCACATATAGGACATCATCAATATTATGCTTACCATCAAGAGAAATGTATCCTCTACCATTGATTACACCAGCTTTGTCATCACCAAATCTTACAACACCACCATCATACTTTTCCAAGCTCACAAATTTACTTTTATCACCTATCATGTGATGAGAGCATCCACTGTCAATCACCCATTCATATTTTTCTTCAACTCTAGCAGCTAGGGATTTCTCTACATTTGTGCAACTAGCAAATTCAGTAGGTACTAGATAATTTTCCTTGATAGCAATGAATACCCATTCATCCTCACTTACATTCCCTTTATCAAATTGATCATTTGTCACACCTTCATCAACAACATAGTAACACTTTATTTGGAATCTAGGCTTGTTAGATCTTGGCTTAATGACCCTTTCTGGACACCTTGATGAAAAATGACCTATCTTATTGCAAGAAAAACATTTAATAGGCAATTTCCCTTTATACTTAGCTTCTCCTATGGCTTCCCTCTTGACAATTAGTGCTTCAAGCTCATCTAGTTTTCTCTCTTCTTCTTCAATCTCTCTTATTTCCTCCTCATACTTGAATATTTTTCTAGAAGAACTTTCTGCCGGATCATATCTTTGTTTATCTTTTCTATAGATAGTAGCCTTGAATGAAGATTCTATCTTAGGAAGAGCATCACCAAACTCACTTAACTCAAAAGCAGTAAGCTTACCAATCAACATATCTCTAGTTACATTTGTCACAGTCTGGATCTCCTCAATAGCTATAGCTTTGGCTTTGTATGCAGTAGGCAAGGATCTGAGCACTTTAGCAACAATTTATGATTCTTTCAATGTTCCACCAACACATCTGATACTACACACAAGTTCATTCACTCTCTACATACAAGAATTAATGTTCTCATCATCACCCATTCTCAACATTTCATATTTTCCTTTCAAACTTTGCAACTTAGCAATCTTCACAGGTGCATCACCTTCATAGAATGTTTCCAACTTTTTCCATATGTCATAAGCAATCTTTAGATTCATAACATTTGTCATCTCAGAATCAATCAGAGCACTCAAAAATGCTTCCTTAGCCCTTATATTGTACTTGGCATCCTTAATACCAACAACAATAGAAGGACCATTATGTGGGATGATATACCTATTCCTTGTAATGTTCTAGTAGGGTTCACCAATGCATCTCAGATGACACTCCATTCAAGTCTTCCATAGAGAATAATTTGTTCCATCAAATCTCAGACTATACTTCTTATATGTGGCCATCCTGGATCACCGCAAGCTATTAAACTTCTTCCAAGGAACCTGCTCTGATACCAATTGTTGGCAACACAAGGGAAGCCAACTAAGAGGGGGGGGTGAATCAGCTGTCACAAAAAATTAAACTTATTAAACTTATTAACCTTATTCTAAGATTTGGTAAATAAACATGAAAGCATAAACCAATACCAAATCAAATACACACATAACACAAGATTTTTTATGTGGAAACCCTTTGAGGGGAAAAACCACGGTGGAGGTTAGTCCACAAGATTATACCTTATTTAAAGTATAAAGGAATAAATTGGGAATGCACATGCATTCAGGCACACTGCCTAGAGCTCACTACTCAATTACAATGAGGTTTATTGCCCAAAGGAAGACACACTATCTTACATAAACATTCGGATTACATCCACAAGATTTTGAACTGAGAAAATAGCATCTACTAATGCCTGATTACAGTTTTGGTTAAGCACATGAACTTTTTCTCACTCTTCTTCACACTTCTTCACAATCTACCTCTGACTTCGAAAGATTAGAACATTATTTGCGAACACCATACATCCAAATGGAATAAACAATCGCTCATATATATCCACAACTAGGAAATACATCAACTCCATGTCGGCTTTAACAAAATATTAAATGTATACAAACTATTGGCCCAAAACATAAATAATTATTAATGCAAATCAACCAATGTTGGCCACAACTTAGTGAAGACCCAAAACAACATCCTCGAACACAAAACACCTTTAACAATTATTCCTTGAATATCCACAACACGCTACAATCACCTTGTCATCCATGAACATGAAAAACATGAACACACAAAAGAAAATCACCGATCGCGAGCACAATGATCAATGCAGATGTGCAACAAAGATAGAGAATGATCTAGAAACATCCACGAGCATTATAAATCACCACATAAGCATCCACAACAACTCAAATTACTAGAATCACATCATCTTCTTTTAGGAACACCAACCGAAGCAACAAAATAACTGTCAGAACATAGATACTCATAACTCGATCAAATCTTCATGCGGATCTCTGAAACTTAATGTGGATAAACTAGATATACTCAAAAAAAAACCCTTTAATCCACAACCTCTGATCAACAACACATTGAGCTAGGCAATAGTATGTTGGCTAAACTGAACTTCATTGCATCACTGACAACCTGCAACTTATTTTATTACAATTTTCTCAATATCCTCGACATATACAACCTTAATGCCAATAGTGTTGACATAAATGAAAACCACATATCAACAACATCCAACACTTCCTCCTCATCTCTTTAGAAAGCAAAGAACCCACCACATCTTTAGTCTACAAAATAGCAGGAGTACTCCCAATAGCCATAACAAGGGAATCCCATGAATCAAGAAAAGAACAAAGCAAGATCTGAAATTTCTCCTCCTCATCCATTTTGAAACCAAATGATGCCAATTGATCCACCAACATATTGAATGCTTCTAGGTGGTCTTTGATTCACTCACCCTCTTCCATTCTCAAGGAATACAATTTCTCCCACAAGAAAATATTGTTCATTTAATATTTTTCTTGATACATCTCACCATGTTTCTTCCATAATTTCTACGTAGAGGTTTCTTCATGGAAATTAATTAAAAAAAAGTCTTCCAACCACAATCTGATTAGACCCTTGGATTTATGGCCCATAACATCATATTGAATAGCCTAAGAATCATTTGTAGGCCTTTAATTATTCTCATCAACAACATACCACAAATCTCGATCTAACAACATATCCTCCATTTTCAGCTTCCACATCTCAAAATTATTTCCAATTTATTCATCTCTATTTTCCCTAATGAACTTTCCATTTGAAAATTCCTACAACAAGGCCACAAAGTATGTTTTGCACAAGCTCCCACTCAAATCTGGATTAGTTCAAAAAACCCAAAAACCTACAACTAAAACTAAAGGTGATCAAGCTATGATACCACTTGTAAGGAAGCTAGGGTAGAAAAACAACTTCCTACACTAATCTTGAGAGGAGAATAATGCAAAAATTTACAGGTCTTTAACAGTTACAAAAACTTAAACAAAAGTAAACATAAATAGCATGCATACCACAACACAATTATTTATATGGGGAAAACCCTTTCGGGAGAAAAACCCCACACTCCAAAATCTGCCCAATATATTATTTAGAAATGATAAATATTACAATATACTTGCAAAGTAAGCTTCTGATAGGAGTATCACCACTAGAGATACAAAGACAACATGACCATTATCAGACTCTCAAAATACATCACCGTCTCCAGTCGTAGTACAACACCCTCATAAAATAGGGTTACCTTCTAGGGTAAGACAAACCAACAAAATATCCAACATTAGATCTAAAACCTAATAATCAATGGTCTAGATTTACAATATATCACTTATTTAATGTATCTCGATCATTTAGGAGTTTTCTAAAAAGGAACCTAAAATTATTTACACGCATCCCACTCCTCCCCTCCATCCCATTCTCCCATTGTCTATTACACCTATCAGTGTAACTAGGATATATATATATATTCATATATATCCTATAAAAAATAACCTTTATATAATTGAAAAGTTGAGACACAATTTACCAACAATTTTTATGCCTGCAATAACTATGGTCATAAGGTAGATGAGTGTAGCTCCAAAGTGAAGAGGAACAAATTTGTTTCATAGCACCAAATTGTGTGCTACAAATACAATAAGATGGGACACAAGGAAAATCATTACAAGAGTGATTTTGTGAAGCCATCTATTCAGAATAAAAAAGGGATGAAACACTCTATCAAAAAAAGAAGGGAAATGTATAGGAAGATCATGAGAAGAAGGATGATTCCACTCTTGTTCACTCATCACAAGATTCCAAGTCAGACTTGTGCAATTTTTGTACACATGCCCTGCTAAAGTAGGACCCTCTTTTTCTCCCTTGAATCTGGTGGGTTGCATCTAAACACTAAGGTTCTTGAGATTAATTTGGCCATTTTTCCCAATCTTGCTGAGACTATCTTGGAAAATGGAATTTTCAGTCACTATGACCATCCTTATTTTGCAGAACTATGCGAGAAATCTAGTTTATATACATTCATGCATTTTAGGTCTACTGTGTTGGCACTTCACCTCTTTAGTCTTAGATCTGACTCCCTTGCAAGTTGACTTTGTAAGTTGAACTATCTTGTGCCTTGGTGTAAATCAGTTGCATTTTGTTTCCAACATCATTTCATACATTTTCTCTACACATGTCATTACTCTTTCATTTTAGGCATCATTGGATCGATTGTTCACTTGAAAACGAAATGTGGAATTTGATGATTATGGAATTAGTGGGAATTTGTATCTGCACTAATCATATTTTGCAGGATATGTGAGTGCAATTCGTCAATCTCAAGAGAGAGGAAAAGAATGTGTATTTTCAATTGAAATGGGGATGGATTTTGGAAATGGAAATGTAAACTGATTGAATTGATTCTAAATTTTGGAGGCATACAAATTTCTGAAATAGAAAATATGTCTGAACAAAGCATTACAAGTTTGAGATCACTTGAAGGTATGGCGGATTGGGTATATTGCATACTATGGACATGTTTTCATAGGCATTATAAGGTGTTTTGGAACAAAAAATGGAGGTGCTCGAACCACTAGAGGAGTATGAGAAAGTGTAAAATGCAACCATTTACTTGCAAGCCAGGCGAATTAAGACAAATATTACGTTGGCTTGGAAAATCCGCCAACCTCCGGATTACACGAAACTATTGTATTTTAGAAAATCCAAGTCATGCCAGATTCTCTGAAGATCAGTTTTTTCAAAGAATCCATCTAGGGGTGGATTCCCCAAAGTCTGTCTATTTCCAAAACCCCCAAGAACTCCAAATCCCCAAAGCCTTCTAATCTGTGAGGTGAATACAGGTGATCACATGCAAATTTTAATGAATGATTTTCATGCACACTTGGACGGAATAAAGGCGAGTCTTTATTTCGAGGAGGAGACGAGGCTAATATACTTTGAAGAACATGCAATCTGCAAATAATGTTTGACCAATGAACAAGATAGCAAGGTTTTTAATGTATGATGATTACATGAAGCAAGACAGTTCGGGCCGCAAGTTTTTTTGCAAAAATCTGTGACACTTTAAATTCTCTAAGGATCAATTAATATTGTAATAAATGATCAAGAAGATGAAAAAATGTAAATTTAGTCTTCTTCCAGATGATTCACGATGAAACAAATAGGATTTCCAATTTTCTAAACTTGAGCTCCATATAGTTCGTGCAGAGGAGTCATGTCTTCCATAAAGCAAAAGAGAAAACATTTTATATTGAGTTAAGGGTTGCCTCTTTTGTGTTTCCGATAGGAGAAAGAGCTATAAAGATTTAATGCTATGGGAGAAAATGATGTGTAGGGAGAAGAAATTAAGTTTGACATCTTATAACGAGTAGTCTTAATGTGAACGTTGGGAAATCACTATCGATATGGAGAATGAGAAATGATGCTTGATTGTGTGATGACTATGATTTTTAATGAGTAATCCCCGGTGTGAGAGGAGTGTCTAAAGCTGCGGTAAAGTAAGTAGGGTGACTGTCATATGCAATGACATATATACATGATGACATGTAGGGTTTATAGTATTCGGGCTGCATATTAGTATGAAGGACAATGAGATACTTCACATAAACGATCAGACCATTCCCCTTGCTGTGTATCTTAAAATGAAGGCAACCTCTATGTTGGCATGTTGGGGTACTTTATGAAGATTGAAATGAGTCAAAAAATAGTGGTAATAATTTTGGAGATTCGTAGCAAGGACGGATTTGGCGAGGAGAACACTCTTCGGAAAATCCGGGGACTATTGAATTCCACGAGAAATACACGTTTCAGAGATTTTTCCTTACAAAGAAATTCACGAAGTTTGCAAATTTTGGAGAATCTGGACGTAACTAGAATTGTCGAAGGAAGAAAGGTTCAGAGAATCCGAACACAACCAAATTCCTTGAGAAGGGTAAATTCCCGAAAGCAGATAATTCTGTGGGGCATCTAAATCAGCGAGGCATATATTTTCGTGAAGAATGAATAACAAAGTAGAAGCTGATATAATTGAAGAAATGAATTATAGTCAATTATAAATAATGTACAGTCCAACTAGAATCTGCAAAATTGTGGCAAACTATATCATCATGATGGGCTCGATATATACAGAGTTTGATTTTGCTTATCAGCTCATGATTATTCTATCTATCAATGCGTGACATAAAGGAAGAGCCTTCACTCTAGGGGGGATTCATAGACAATGGAGGAAGGACGCCACCCTAAATTTAAGAGAGGACTGAATGTTTAGTCATAATGTTCCCCATGAGTAAGATCGAAGGGACGAGGAAGTATGAGTCGAGTCGATGGATTATGCAACATAAGGAATCTAATAGATGGGGTCTTAATGCAATAAGTCACGAAATAAAAGATTCTATTGGAATCTTCCTTAGTATAGTGAGATTCACAAACCCGATGGAGTTATTATCATTAGGGGCGTGACGTTTGTTTGATTTTGTGAATAAGCATGGAACTCATGAAGGAAATAGTCATATGAAGGATGAGTGGGATAAAAGAATGATGATTAGCATGTTGAGAAGTAGATGAGAAATAGTCTGAGTGTCATCATACAAAATGTTGCAATCAATTAAAGTGATGCATAATGGGAAGGCCTCGGGTATTCCAGGCCTAAGAGAAATTTGTGAAGATCGTGAAATCCACAATATACTGAGACCCACAATATGAGTAAATGTCTAGAATATATGCATCCAAGATTGAGAAGCTTGGCATATATGTATACAACATAATTTTTGGAATAAAGCTATTATCAGCTCGGGAATATGGAATTTTTGTAGACAAAATTGCTCTAAATGCATGATATAATGCAGTGTGAAGTTGTCAAGACATTAGCGAGGCGGTGAAATGCGAGGTAGTGCAATGTGTAGGGGTGATGAAAGATGGAGCGTCAAGGTGCAAATTGTGATCTTCAAAGGGCGGTGTAAACTCACAGGGAAAAGTGTTCAAGTAATCCGTTGTCACGTGGATTTTGTGAAAGGAGCGAGGCTCAGAAAATATGTCTCTCCCTAAATTTCGTGAGAACCATAATTCCCCGAGACCACTAAAATCCCAAAATGATGCTTAAAAGCTGTTGCCAAATGAAGTTGCATGCACAAAGTTTAAACCTCTGTTAGATCCGCGTATGATTAAGGTTTTGCTTAACAAATGTTTACAAAGCCTGTAATTTTGGGGCAACCATGTCATGAAAGGCAATTCGTAAGAGGAAGGGATATACTTGAGTGGTTGCTGGTTCTTTTGGTTTCAAAGAATAAATAATTGTTGAATGAAGCTAAGACTGGTGAATGCACTAGCATGAAGATCACAAAGGTTTAAACATGAGGTAGTGAATTCATTGTATGAAGGGAGGAGATGATAAAATGATCGGGCATCATGTTTAAGATCGAGTAAGGATGAAAGTGAATGTGATAGATTGATATGCAAGTGCATGAATAGTGCATATTCAAGTGTTTGTTGATCCATAATGTAGGCTATTTCTTGGGGGAGACAATCGATTGTTGTTCTCTTCCCACCTCAATGCGCTAGCCAGTGTTTGGAGGAAAAACGCAGGCGATGAACACTTATGGCATGATATTGATGTGGAAGTAGGGCTATTCGTGGTGAGCTATAGAACCTTTAGTTTTGAGTAATACTTTCAAGCTTTTGTAATATGCCAAGGTGACAATTGAAGTCGAGACCATTTGGACGATGTGTTTGAAAGACCTTTCTGGCACCACCACCAAAGGTTTAGTGAGCATCGAAAGGAAGGGCTAGGATGACTTTGTATATCAATCGACATCATTCATGGACTCTTTGGATTTAATCAAAATCTAGAGAAGGTTCTAGGTACATGAGCCTCATGTGTAAATTGCAGCTTTTACTTAATTTAGGTTGAAGAAATTATGGTATTAGGACGGTGGTATTTTGGACGGTGATTGAATGGTAGATTACTCCACGGGCTTAAGGATTTTCTAAGTCAAATCAAGGCAAGAGTTTAATTATTCAGATGGTTGTCGCGTTCTCTAAGGTTCACATCAAGGGTATGGAACAATATGTAATTAATATATTCCCTGGTTAGAATATTCCACAAATGATATAAGGAGAGTGGGTTGCGGAGGATGTGTGTTATTTTTCCTCAGAATGTTTGAGGATGTGGTAATCGGTTTAAGATAATTAAATATAAAGAATAAAGAGCTTTGATACAACAAATAATTGACAAAACAAAATGAAAAGCTTGAAATGTTATTAGGAATGAAACAAATGGAGGTGGAAATCGTGAAGTTTGGATGCAGGGAATGGTGCAGCTCATGGGTACGTTTTATACTAGTGAACAGAGTTCCCTATGGTTATGTAATCGGGTTTGGTGAGGAAAGGAAACATATGAATCTAAGCATGTTTCAATGATTAATAAGTAAAATCCAACTGTAAAAGTGTTTAGTTTTCGAAGATGGTGGTGATGGTTTTTGAAGGAGTCAGGGGAGAGCAGAATAGAGATAGATTTATATTAAATCAAAGCAAAACAATACATCGATTTACTGAGCTTCAACTCATGCATTAAACACCAGACTAAACACAGGCTAATATCCTCTAACAGCTCTATGGAGCTAGACTCTGCTAGAGAGAGTAAAGAACCCATTACATCTGCCTTTATTTATAGAGGGGTTAGAGCTTTCTGGAAATCAACATTCAAATCAAATGCGTAGAAGATGGTCTGCAGGTCGGTGAGAGGTCAGTGGCAAAAGAGTCTGGAAGTTTGACCACGTGAGAGAAATTACATGCCATCATATTGCTAAGAAGCTTCTTCTTTAAATGCGGAGTTGGGGTAGTTGAGATTATTATCTCCAACACTCCCCCGTAATCACAACTACCACAAATTCTCATTCCATTTTCATTGATGCTACGACATCTAAAAAACTTCTAGTGATCGAACCTAGGAAATCCCATGCTATAGTTGGGATGCTCTAACCACGAGCTCTAGCCCTCTTGGTTACCAGTCCATCGTAGGTTTAGGTGTGATTCACTTGTTTTATCAACACCTCCCATTGAGTCACTCTGCGGGTGCTCGGGGATCCTAAAAGACTCTTGACATCTGCCACAAATGGTGATAGGATCACCTCCTTTTCCTTTTGACGTCTATCAAAAATGGTGACAAGATTTCCTCCTCAAATTATCCTTTGATTATAGAAATCGGCAGCTTTGCGTGCCTTCTTAATCTCCCTTTTATTTTGCGTGGTTCCAAACGAACATTGTCCTCTGGCAGTGGCTTCCCCTTATCACTGCTGTAATAAAATATGATTTCTTTATGTCTATGGGCTTTATCAAAATCTTTGTTGTCAAACTCTCCCTTTGTGATGCCAAATGTGGAAACAAGAATCTCCATCTTAGCCAATTTTGCGATCTTCTCCATCCTGGCGGGCTTCTTCTGGACAATTGTTGAACACTTTGTCTTCAATTGAGACCACAGATCTTTGACCACAAGGGCACCTTCTTTCTTCCTCAATAGTAGCTTACACATCAAACATATTATCCTGCAACATTGTTGTAGCTCTCCTTACACAGACAAAATCAGGAGGACCCAAAAGAAGCGAATAGACAATAGCCAACTTATTAAGCATTTGCTTCTGAAAACTTTCAACCCAGATGACCTTGAACTTGGCTCTTGTATCTTCTTGAGCTAGGAGGCTCTGCAGACTCATCTATTTGACCAACTACCATACTTACTGCTAGACTGATAGGATCTCACCCTACGGCTCTGATACCAAATTGAAGGAGTCAGGGGAGAGCAGAACAGAGATAGATTTATATTAAATCAAAGAAAAACAATACATTGATTTACTGAGCTTCAACTCATGCATTAAACACCAGACTAAACACAGGCTAATATCCTCTAACAGCTCTGTGGAGCTGGACTCTGCTAGAGAGAGTAAAGAACCCATTACATCTGCCTTTATTTATAGAGGGCTTAGAGCTTTATGGAAATCAACATTCAAATCACATGCGTAGAAGATGGTCTGCAGGTCGGTGAGAGGTCGGTGGCAGAAGAGTCTAGAAGTTTGACCACGTGAGAGAAATTACATGCCATCATATCGCTAAGAAGCTTCTTCTTTAAATGCGGAGCTGGGGTAGTTGAGATTATTATCTCCAACAGTTTTGATCTTGGTTTGATTAAAGTGCTCGTAGTCATTTCTTGGTGACAAAATTTATGGCACTAGTGCATAAGATTTTAAGTATTAGGGGTGCCGATTTAATTTAATATTTTTGTATTTACTCTTTGGCTACGAATACAGATTAGGGATATTTAATCAAGGGTTTATTATCATGCCTAATGGAGTTCATCATCTATTATCTAATAAGCAGCTGAATATTTGTATTTAAATTATTAATAAATGTTTAGGGATAGAGTGCTAAATGAATCTTGTTATGTTGTTGGGTGCATGCCTATTCTATGATGGGGAGGTGAAAATTTTATTTAAAGAAGGAAATTTCAAATTATTCAAAGTGCACTCACATGTGAAAGTGTCCCCAAGGGAGAGAAGATTTTCAAATTGTCTCAAATGGACCTACATATGGAAATGTGTTAAGAGATGGAGCAAGTGAAGCTATTTTCAAGAAACATACATATGGAACCGTGAAAAAGGGAGGAGTTTTCAAACTATTTTCAATTGCACCTACATAAGAATCTGTGCCACCAGCTGTATGCAAATTGGAGGAAGTGTTTTGACAAGGAATGACATGTGAAGTTGTTTTCTTCCACCAATCAAAATTTTCATCAGTATCAAGATGACAAACTATTGTTTTCTCATTACTCCAGAATATAACTGCTTGGATGTAATTGGATGATGATGTGCCAAGAGTTTTCAAACCCTAATGTAACTTCATGATGATTCTAGAAGAATGATCTAGGCCATTGAAAGGATTTAATCCTGGCCACCAATTCAAAATGTAATTTTCTATATAAGGCCAGTGCCCTCTCATTTGTAATGGATTAGCTAGTTAGAAAGCCAGAATTGGCTAAGTTAGGAGAAGTTAGTAGCTATAGGGGAGGAGAGAGTAGGAAGACTGTTATGTAAATTCTAGAAAAGCTAATGCAATTGAGTTGTTGATTTGGAAAACTTTGCTTTTAGCTTTGACAACCTTATGGTTTCTTGTTCTTGATTCTCAATGTTAGATGTTAGATGTTATTTTTTCAGTTCTTTTGCAATGATGGTGAAATGTTAATTATGATGTTGATTGATATCCGATCCATACTTTTAGCAATTTGCTGATTGTAGGTTGTTGTGTAAAGTTAGTCTGGACCTCATTTTGTGCTAAGTTCAATTGTGAATGCTTGTTTATACTCATGGGTGTTCATGGTCTGAAAATATTTCAGTTTCCTTATAAGATTGCACTGTTTTTGTGTAGTTGTAAGCTTGTCCTTGATCAAGCAGGGATTAGTTTTATTGGGGATCTTTCCATTTGAAGGATTCATCATTATTGTGATTGATCTTAGGAGTTCGTTTATATATCTCTTTGAACCCTTATCTCTTTTGATCTTTCTTTGAATCTGGGTTAGTTTTAGGAGTTAAGCATCACCACATTGAAACATTTGATGACACATACACTTCCAACATTGTTCATTTGTAAGGCCCCTTGTGATTACCAACATTTCACATTTATCACTGAATTGTTTGTTGCATTGTCAAGACCTGACACCAGGGACCTTGGGGTTATCTCTTGAGGCTTGCTGATAGAGATTTACCTTTCAAGAGAGATAGGATATTATATTATGTCTGAGTTGTTGCAGTGCTAAAAAGACCATCAACAAAACTGAGATATTGCATTATCGCAGGGGGAGACTTCACTTATAAAATATTTTATCCCCCTAAAAAGGAAAAGGTGCTAAAGTCTTTAGCATGAAAGAAGATTTGGATTAGATCAATTGGTGCACAGGTCTGTTGTTCATAAATGAACTTTTGTTGAAGTTTTTGATGGAAGTAGAAGATGTGTAAAGGCTGGTACACTTATCTTGATTGATATCATTTTAGTTTTGTGTATCACACATAAAGATAAGTTTCAAAAGTTTTCCAAGACATTCACAGTGCATACTCTTTGGAAGAGTCAAGGTATTATGGTCCGCATCTCTCCGTAGAAAAGGGTTTTTTCTTACAAACTAAAATATAAGTTGCTCAAGATGTGAAGGTGTTGTATCCAATTTATCAAGTCTTCACACCTTCTGGTATAATAGCTGTAAGTAATAGAGTAAAGTAATGAAGGCTTGTTGGAATGCTCCACATTTCTCAGGAAAGAATGTGTTGTCCATATAATCTTGTGGATATGTCCAACTGTGTTAAATACATGCTACTTTGTTGTATCATATGGGACTGTGCTACAAATAGTTCTAGATTCCTATCTATTTTTCAAAGTGTATGTTTGGGTACTTGTGCCAGTTGTTGTATATATAAATCCAGTTGTATGTGCTTCGGTGGAAATTCTACATATCTCAGTGTGTTTCAATATTGTTTTCAAAGAAATCTCATGAAAATATATGAAAAGACTATTCAAATATTTGAAAGGAACTCCAAATTATGGCCTGTGGTATAAAAGGGACAATACATTTTCTTTGAATTCCTATACTAATGTTGATTGGGCAGGTTGTGTGGATGACCAAAGAAGCACAAATAGAAGTGCACTCTTCTTGGGAGACAATTTGGTCTCTTGGTTCAGTAAAAAGAAAGACTCAATATCTTTGTCCACAATGGAAGTTGAATACATTATGTAGTGTATAAAAATGCACTCCTTTACATTTTCATACTATTTTTGCATCCCCTCAGTTAATTGGACTTAATTAAGCTTCTAATTGACCAAATTATGCATTCCAAAGCCTTATTTTCCCATTTTTCAAAAGTGAAACCTATATTAAACAATTGCCAACATTAATTTAAACAACTTGGAACTTGTGTCCTAGATTTAGGTCCCAAGAAGTTCCAAGACCCAATTTAAAATATGTTTTTGGCAACATTTTAATGATTCAAATTCAAGTTTCAATTGTCAACTTTTAGAATCTATTTTTTGGAAAATTAGATAAACACCTATAAATACATAGTTATTTTATCAAAGCAACATTAAGAATTAAGAGTCAACTTTCACAAGAGAAAACATTATTGTCAAGAGCATTGAAGAGTAGATTTATCAGTCATCTACAACAACAATCAATATCATAGCATCATGTCAAATTTTATGCATCTTCATGTCATGTTTTGGAGCTAAGATTGTGATGTAGGTTTCAAGCATTCAAGCATAAAATCAAGCATCTAATAAAGCCATTTGATGCAAGATCTAGACCTTAGAGTGATGTGTTAGAATTTAGTCCTCTAAAGGAAACCATTAAGGGTTTGGTGAGTTGTGACATAACATTGTTCTTCCATCAAATTATTTCCATTTTGTCATTATTTTGTTATCAAGTTTTAATTACCAAACCGAGATTTGATCAAGGAAAAAACCTATTCACCTAATTTCCCCCCCTCTCTTTGTATGTGCAGATTTGCAAGTGAAGAAGGTTTGAAAATGGATCCAAAGAGTAATTTTTCAAAGTTGTCAAAGTTGTCATCAAAGTTGTTAAGCTACAAAAAATCCCCTACAAAATTTATTTGACTTTCTGACAATGGAATCCGGAGAAATAAGGAGCTCAAATTTGGGATAAAAGAACTATGAAATTAGATTTTGGATCCCTATACAAAGACCCATTCGCCCTAGGGCGAATTTGTCCTTGCAAGACACACATAAACATATACATCTAGTAGCAAGTCATGACAACTCAAGCTCTTGTACAACTTTAGGCACTCTTTAGTTATGTGTATTATATTTTGATTGTACTTATTGATTTTTGTATATTGGTATTATTCCTATGTAGACTAATTATTATCCTACAACAAAAGTCTTGCTATTATGGCTATTCATTTTTAGAAATACATAAAACATTATAGATTATTAGAAGGTGGTTAAAGAGACGTGGGGTTTCCTATATTATCATATTACTATGTAAATATTTGTGACATGACACTCATAAATATGCATACCATTTTTAATTTGGTAGGTTGGTTCACCATTTTTGAGAAAACACTTATGAATTTTGAAGAGAGAACTTGGGAGATTTCTTGTATGCTTGTGGTTTTCTTGAGAAAGTGGATGTATTTTTATCTTGGATTTTGAGGGTCTTAAGAGTGGGGAATCAAGCTTGAAGAAGGAATAAGAATCTTCCATTCCATCAAAATTCATGTGTAGAGGTAAATCATCTTTCTCTTTTTTTCCTTATTATAAATGTATGTCCATAAGGTGTTGAAAATGAATTTATTAGTTGTATTGGACCTTGGAATGAGATTTTATCTCTTTTTCATAAGTTTAATTATTCATTTTGGTGTATGTGTGAATTTTTATATGTAAGATTTCCTCATTTCAATTTGGGATTGTGTGAGATCAATACTTCTCTATTGTGTATAAATTGTGTGATTTTTTTTAGGTACGAGTATCAATTTCCATATGAATTTTAGAGTTTTATCCCTCTTGGTTTTCTCCCTTGTATTTGGCTCTTGTTCAAACTTCTTTCCATGTGCATACTTTTGTATCCCTTGACTTTTTGTTTGCTTGTGCAACCCATTCATAGTTGGTTCTCCTCGTTTAATGGATAACTAGAGTATATAAATAACTTGATGATGTAATATTGGTAGCATGGAGAATACTCTCCCTATTGTATTTGTTCTCATGTATGTTGAAGGCTAAAAAAAATGTTACATTTTCCTTCTCATGGGATAAAGTCAAGCTTATAATGCTATTCCATTTTCCTTGATAAAGAAGGGATTATAAACTTGTTGAAAATAAAAGATATTAATATGCTATTATAGACATATAATTATTATATTTAAGAGAATATCTAAATTTGGTTATTTTTGGAAGATTTCTTTTTCAAATTTTAATATACTCAAACATACAAAATGAATGATATAATATTTTATATTAATTTTAAGGGAAATAAAAACCATTAAAAGAGGTATATACATTTGCATACTAAAATTGAAAAATAAATAATTATAAACATAAACATGCATACATATTATAAATAAATCCACAAACATATACATATATGTATGATAAGGTAGGTACATGAAAAACTTGTTGGGGTTCACCAAAACACACCAAGGGGAGGCCTATGACTTTAATATCTACATCAATAGTAGGAACATCCACATCGTCATAGAGATCACCCTTGACCAATATTTTAGTGGCTTCAAGGTTTATACCTAATCAATTATGAAATATTGCTTGAGGGGGCAATAATTGTTACACCCTTCTAGTGTAAGACCTAGTTGAAATCTTCATTATGGTCCATGTTTTATTTGTAGTATGGGGGTATATTTTTAGTACATACATTAAGATATTTTATGCTAGTATAAAAAGATACATAATGATCAAATTAGATGTCTAAGGACTTCAAGGGTGATTGGGATGTGATCAAATTATCGGGAAGTGATCACATGGATCACTTATCCATTGATATTGAATCATTAGGTATAAATTATCACCTTATCATTCATGTGTGTATGCTACTCATGAAATAATTTATTCTCTTTAAATTATGTATAGTGAATCAATGCAACTTGATGAAACAAGGCAGAGGTGTAGTAGAACTATATAAGTTTTGTTGGATTTTGTTGATATGTGGTTGTCATTGATGTCAACACTATTGGAATTAAGGTTGTATATGTCGAGGATATTGAGAAAATTGTAATAAAATAAGTTGCAAGTTGTCAGTGATGCAGTGAAATTTAGTATGTTGGCTAGCTCAGTATGTTGATGATAAGAGGTTTTGGATTAAGGGGTTTGTTTTTGAGTATATCTAGTTTATCCACATAATTTTTTTAGAGATCTGCATGAAGATTTGATTAAGTTATGAGTATCTGTGTTCTGACAATTTTTCTGTTGCTTCAGTTGGTGTTCTTAAAAGATGATGATGTGATTGTAGTGATTCATGATGCTTGTGGATGTTTCTAGATCGTGCTCTATTTGTGTTGTTGATCCGCATTGATCGTTGTGCTCACGATTGGTGATTTTCTTTTGTGTGTTCATGCTTTTCATGATCATGGCTGGTAGGGTGATTGTAGTGTGTTGTGGATCTTCGAGGCATAATTTTTGGAGGTGTTTTGTGTTCAAGGATGTTATTTTGGGTCTTCACTATGTTGTGGCTGACATTGGTTGATTCACATTGTAAATTGTTTATGGTTTGGGCCAGCAGTTTGTACTGATTTTATATTATATTGAGGTCAAAATGTAGATGATCTTATCCCTAGTTGTGGAAATAAATGAGAGATTTTTTTTTACCATTTGAAGGAATGTATGTGCAAGAAGTGTGAGAGAAGTGCAAGTGTTGTGTGCGAATAATGTTCTAATCATTCAAAGGTAGAAATAAAGTGTGAAGAAGAGTGAGTAGAGTTTATGTGCTTAACCGGAACTATAATCAGGCATTAGTAGATGTTAATTTCTCAGTTCAAAATCTTGTGGATGTAATCTGAATGTTTCTATAAGACAATGTGTATTCCTTTGGGTAGTAAGCCTTTTGTATTTGAGTAGTGAGCTTTAGGCAGTGTGCCTGAATGCATGTGCATTCCCCATTTATAATTCTTTATACTTTTAACATAGTATAATCTTGTGGACTAACCTCCACTGTGGTTTTTCCCCTAATAGGGTTTCCATGTAAAAAAAATCTTGGTGTTATGTGTGTTTTTGATGTGGTGATGGTTTATGCTTTCATGTTTATTTATCAAATCTGAGATTAAGTTTAATAAGTTTAATTTCTATGAAAACTGATTCACCCCCCCTCTCAATTGTCTGCCCTTGTGTTGCCAACAATTGGTATTAGATCAGGTTCCTCGGAAGAAGTTTAATAGCTTGAGGTGATCCAGGATGGTGACATATAAGAAGGGTAGTCTGAGATTTTATGGAACTAACTATTATCTGTGGAAGACTCAAATGGAGTGTCATCTAAGATGCATTGGTGAACCCTACAAGACAATTACAAAGAATAGGTATATCATTCCATAGAATGGTCCTTCTACTTCTGGTGAGATTAAGGATGTCAAGTACAATATCAGGGCTAAGGAAGCATTGTTAAGTGCTTTGACTGATTATGAGATGAAAAATGTAATGGATCTGAAGACTGCTTACGAGATCTAGAAAAAGTTGGAAAACTTGTATGAAGTTGATGCACATGTGAAGATTGCTAAGCTACAAAGCTTGTAAGGGAAATATGAAATGTTGAGAATGGGTGATGATGAGAACATTACTTCCTTCATACAGAGAGTAAATGAACTTGTGTGTAGTATCAAATGTGCTGGTGGAACATTGGAAGAATCAGAGATTGTTGCTAAAGTGCTCAAATCCTTGCCTGTTGCATACAAATCCAAAGCTATAGCTATTGAGGAGATCCAAACTATGACAAATGTAACTAGAGACATGTTGATTGGTAAACTTATTGCTTTTGAGTTAAGTGAGTTTGGTTATTCTCTTCCTAAGAAAGAATCTGCATTCAAAGCTACTATCTCTAGAAAAGATAAGCAGGGATATGATCCGGGGGAAAGTTCTTCTAGAAAGGTGTTCAATTATGAGCAGGAAATGAGAGAGATTGAAGAAGAAGAGAGAAAATTAGATGAGCTTGAAGCACTTATTGTCAAGAGGGAAGCTGGAGGAGAAGGTAAGTATAAAGGGAAATTTCCTATTAAATATTTTTCTTGCAATAAGATAGGTCATTTTGCCTCAAGGTGTCTAGAAAGAGTTCCTAAGCCAAGACCCAACAAGCCTAGATTCCAAAGAAAGTGTTATTATGCTACTGATGAAGGTATGACATATGATGAATCTAATAAAGGGAGTGTAAGTGAGTTAATGGGTATTTATTGCTATCAAGGAAAATGATCCTATACCTACTAAATCTGCTAGTTGCACAAATGTGGAGAAATCCCTAGCTTCCAGAATTGAAGAAAAAGATGAATGGGTGATTGACAGTGGATGCTCTCATCACTTGACAGATGATAAAAGTAAGTTTGTGATCTTGGAAAAGTATGATGGTGGTGTTGTAATATTTGGTGATGACAAAGCTAGTGTAATCCATGGAAGAGGATCCATTTCTCTTGAGGGTAAGCATAATACTGATGATGTTCTATATGTGGAAGGTTTGAAGCATAATCTCTTAAGTGTTGGACAAATGGTTGACAAGGGATACAATCTTCAATTCAAGGATGGAAAGTGCAGAATATTGGGTAATTCCAGAAATGTGATTGCATTAGGTACAAAAACAAAAGGTAATATCTTTCACCTAAATGCTATCGGTAAAAGTTGTTTGATTGCTCAAGTTGATGAAAGCTGGTTGTGGCATAGGAGAATATGTCATGTAAAATTTGAAAATATTATCAAGATAATTTATACTTAGGCTGTGAGAGATATTCCTAAGTTGATAAAACCTACTAATATTATATGCAAGGAATGTCAGTTAGGGAAGAAAACTAGAGTTTCATTTCAGAGCAAACAACATTGTTCAAATGAAGTGTTGGAGCTTGTGCATATTGACTTGTGTGGTCCTTCTAGAGTCAAAAGTTTACAAGGATATAGGTATTTCATGCTAATTATGGATGATTATTCTAGAATGATGTGGGTTACTTTCTTAAGGGAAAAATATGAAGCTCTAGAGAAATTCAAGATTTTCAAGGCTATGGTTGAGACAAAGACAAGTTTGAAGATTAAATGTCTGAGATCAGATAGAGGTGGTGAATTCACTTCTAGTGAGTTTAATTATTTTTGTGAAGTGCATGGGATAAAGAGACAATTATATGTACCACGAACTCCTCAACAAAATGGAGTTGTGGAAAGGAAGAATAGGAAAATTCAAGAAGTTGCTAGGACTATGATGTTGGAAGCTGTGAGTACTGCCATTTACACTCTCAACCGGGTACAAATCAAGGGTGATACATGTAAGAATCCTTATGAGCTATGGTATGGTCATAAGCCTACTGTTAGATACTTCAAAATCTTTGGGAGTAAATGCTATATCAAAAGAGATGAAGATAGAGGAAAGTTTGAAGCTAGGAGTGATAAATGAATCTTTCTTGGTTATTCTCCTAAAATCAAAGCCTACCGGTGCTATAATAAAAGATTGAGGAAATTAATTGAGAGTGCTAATGTCAAGGTTGATGAAGACACAGTTAGACCATCTAGAACCTGTGGATATGATTCAAACAATCAAAATGATTGTTTAGATAAAGGAAAGAAAGTTTAGTCTTCAAATCAAGTTCAAATCATTCCGGTGAATCAGGAAAATCAAGAGGAAGGTACTAGTGAAAGTGCAAAAGTGAGATCACAAGAGTCTGAAGTTCAAGAACATCCTAAGACTCCAAGGTATGTAAGACTAAATCATTCAGAAGATCAAATTATTGGTGATAAGAACAAAGGAGTTCAAACTAGGAGAAGAATTGTAGAAGAATATTGTTTGATCTCTAAGACTGAGCCTAATAGTGTTAATGAAGCATGCAAAGATGAACATTGGGTGGAAGAAATGAGACAAGAAATACTACAAATTGAGAAGAATTATACATGGATTCTTGTTCCTAGACCTAAGGACAAAAATGTAATTGGAACTAAATGGGTCTTTTGGAACAAACTGAATGAGCAAGGTGAAATTGTTAGAAACAAAGAATGACTGGTGCATAAAGGATATTCTCAGATGGAAGGAATTGAATTTGAAGAAACTTTTTCCCGTGTTGCTAGGATTGAAGTCGTGAGACTATTTCTTGCTTATGGTTCTTACAAAAACTTCAAGGTTTATCAGATGGTTGTCAAGTCAACATTTCTAAATGGTGAACTGGAAGAAGAAGTGTATATTCAACAACCTAATGGATTTCAATTGACTAATTAGGGAGATATGGTTTGTCGGTTGAAGAAAGCATTGTATGGACTTAAGCAAGCCCCAAGAGCATGGTATGCCAGATTGGATAAGTATTTGTTGAAGCTTGGATTTAATAAAGGTACTGATGATAGTAATTTGTATTTCAAGATTGATCATGATAAAGATTTGATTGTTGAAGTCTTTGTTGATGATATCATTTTTGGAGGAGATGATAGTTTGTGCATGAAGTTTGTTGATGAGATACAAAGTGAGTTTGAGATGTCTATGATTAGAGAAATGAAATTATTTTTGGGATTGAAAATTTCTCAATTAGATAAAGGGATCTTTATATCTCAATCCAAGTATGTGAAAGAACTGCTAAAGAAGTTTGGTATGGAAGATTCAAATCCGGTTGGTACACCTATGGTGACCGGATGTAAGTTGATACAAGATGATGATTCACCTAAAGAAAACTAGACTAGATATAGATAGATGATTGGTGGATTGCTTTATTTGACTCAAACTAGACCTGATATCATGAATGTTGTATGCATTGTTGCAATATTTCAAGTTGATCCTAAGGAATCTCATGTGACAGCTGTGAAGAGGATTTTTTGGTACTTGAAGGGGACAGTTGATTTTGGCCTATGGTATCCTAAATAAGATGACTTTACTTTGAGCGCTTTTACTGATGTTGATTGGGTAGGAGATGTGAATGACATAAAGAGTATTAGTGGTGGTGCATTTTTCTTGAGAAAGAAGTTGATTTCATGGTTATGTAAGAAGCAAAATGCCATTTCTTTATCTACTGTAGATGCAAAATACATTACTGCTGCTAAAAAATGTACTCAAGTATTGTGGATGAAGCAGATGTTGAAAGATATCAGAGTTGTGTATGATGAGCCTATTGTTATATTTTGTGATAGTTCAAGCACAATTAACATTTCTAAGAATTCGGTGCTGCATTAAAAAACCAAGCATATATCTATCAAGTTTCACTTTTTGAGAGAGAAGGTGAGTGAAAAGGAACTCATATTGGAGTATGTGCCCATTAAGGAATAGATTGCAGATATCTTTACCAAGAATTTTCCTAAGGATACTTTTGAGTATCTCAGAGGAAAACTAGGGGTGATTACCCCTCCTAATCAAAATTAAGATGCATTGACTTGCATCAGTCTGTGCATTTCATAGTCATATCTTATTATCGAGATTGATGTTGTGGTGGTTGCTACTCAAGGGGAGTAGTCAAATGTTCAGAAATGTCATTTAGAGTTTGTGTGGAGAAAGATAATGTGTATCTTTGTCATTGATACCAAAGGGGGAGAAGAGTCATGTGAAAAATTGTGAAATATCTAGGGAGAAGAGTCATAATCTAAGGGGGAGAAAGTGCTAAGAGAAATTTGTGTTGATGGTGTTTTTCACATCATGTGTTGCCATCAATGTAAAAGGGGGAGATTGTTGGATGTTGCTGATATGTGGTTGTCATTGATGTCAACACTATTGGCATTAAGGTTGTATATGTCGAGGATATTGATAAAATTGTAATAAAATAAGTTGTAGGTTGTTAGTGATGCAGTGAAGTTCAATATGTTGGCTAGCTCAGTATGCTGATGATAAGAGGTTGTGGATTAAAGGGTTTCTTGTTGAGTATATCTAGTTTATCCATGTAAATTTTTAGATATTTGCATGAAGATTTGATCAAGTTATGAGTATTTGTGTTCTGACAGTTTTTCTGTTGCTTTAGTTGGTGTTCGTGAAAGATGGTGATGTGATTCTAGTAATTTGAGTTGTTGCAGATGCTTCTGTAGTCATTCATGATTCTTGTGGATGTGTCTAGATCATCCTCTATCTATATTGTTGATCCAAATTGATCGTTGTGCTTGCGATTGGTGATTTTCTTCTTTGTGTTTATGTTTTTGATGATCATGGCCGATAGGGTGATTGTAGCATGTTGTGTATCTCTGAGGCATAATTTTTGGAGGTGTTTAGTGTTCGAGGATGTTGTTTTGGGTCTTCACTATGTTGTGGATGACATTGGTTGATTCACATTGTAAATTGTTTATGGCTTGGGTCAAAAATTTGTACTCATTTTATATTTTATTGAGGCCAACATGTAGATGATCTTATCCCTAGTTTTGGATATATATGAGCAATTGTTTTTACCATTTGAAGGCATGTATGTGCAAGAAGTGTGAGAGAAGTGTGAGTGCTATGTGTGAATAATGTTCTAATAATTCGAAGGTAGAAATAAAGTGTGAAGAATAGTGAGCAAAGTTTATGTGCTGAACCGGAACTGTAATTAGGCATTAGCAGATGCTATTTTCTTAGATCAAAATCTTGTGGATGTAATCCGAATGTTTCTGTAAGACAATGTGTCTTCCTTTCGGTAGTAATCCTTTTGTATTTGAGCAATGAGCTCTAGGTAGTGTGCCTGAATGCATGTGCATTCCCCATTTATAATTCTTTATGCTTTTAACAAATTATAATCTTGTGGACTAACCTCCACCATGGTTTTTCCCCTAACAGGGTTTCCACGTAAAAAAAATCTTGGTATTATGTGTGTTTTTGATGTGGTGATGGTTTATGCTTTCATGTTTATTTATCGGATTTGAGAATAAGTTTAATAAGTTTAATTTATGTGACAACTGATTCACCCCCCCCTCTCAATTGTCTACCCTTGTGTTGCCAACAAGTTTATCTTGTACACTTGTGTGTGGGTCATCCTTGGGTTTGGCATTGTATTGTAATCCTATGTTAACATTTATTTCCTTAAAACTATTTTTTTGGTATTTACATTGAAATGAAATAAACTTGTATTTAATTTTTGTGAAGGAAAATAAATGAATGAATGATTGAAACTCATAGAAAGTGAATTGAAAGGAAGTAGATGGGAACAATATTCTTCCTACACTAATCATATAGTTACATTTTCAAGTAAATAAACACAAAGTACCATAAGACAATGACTTATGTGAGGAAAACTATTTCAAGAGAAAAAAAACTCACATTCTAAAGAAAGTCAATGTATTATTTAGTAATCAAAGGTTACAATACACTTGTAGAGTCTAATACTTCATAGAAGTGTCACCAACCAAAGATTTGGAGTAATTTTGGTAGCATAACAGTTACTTGTAAAATTCAATATCAAAACCTCCATATCAAGCACCCAATGAATAGGAGATTAAAAAATCACATTCTAAAGAAATTCAATGTATTATTTAGTAATCAAATGTTACAATACACTTGTAGAGTCTAATAATTCATAGAAGTATCACCAACCAAAGATTTGGAGTAATTTTGGTAGCATAACGTTACTTGCAAAATTCAATATCAAAACCTCCATATCAAGCACCCAACGAATAGGAGATAAAATACATAAAACCACCAAATGGTAATTGAGAAAACATGAGTAAAACCACCCAAAATGTGGTGCCTAAATCCCTAGCTAAAATTCCAACACCCAAATCCCAAGATGGGTCCATAGGTTAAAAAAATCATATTCCTTCCTCCTACCATAAGTTCATCATAATCCACTCACCAAATTTGGTGCTCCATTTTGGATCCACTATATCCATTCAATTTTTTTTTGAGGTAAAAGTAACAAGTTGTGTCACACTTTCGACCAACTTATCAACACAAGTGAATTTAAGTATTTCTAACTAAAAAAGAATTTTGGTCAAACATATGGTCTAATAAGATTCATTCTAGCTAAGTCAGATATGTCCATAGCTTTTCCAACTAAAATTGTTTGCTAAATGCATATGTAGCACCACTTTGAGGCCAATTTACCAAAAGTAATATTATTTGAAAAACTTGATGTTTCAACAACTCGTACTCATGTAAATAGCATTGTTTAGACATAAAAAACACCCTTTTGTAGATCTGTAATCGTAGTTTTCAAATATATATATTTAATTGTTTAAATATTTTATATATATTATTTTTTATTTTAACTAAAAGTAGGTTATCAACACAAAATATTAGGCTAATTGCCATGTCAAGAAAAATATAAAACTTATTTAAAAATTTGAAAAAAATATGATGCACTAGATAAAATAATCTATATCAAGATGGCATATTTTTTCTATTTTAGATAAATAGTTAATATGAAATTTGACATCGAATGGAGACAATCCTACTTTAATACACACAAATTTTAATATTTATTTAAAAATATATATTTATCAATTGGAAAAAAATATATCCATGCACTAAAGTTTCAAGTTATAAATACACAAAAAAATGAAGGAAAAAAATTATTATATAAAGATCAATGTCTCATGGAGCTTCATTTTCTTGCATTTTATCAACAACTAAATTATAATGTCAATTTATAAAAAAACTACATTCAAATAATTTTTAATTTTTTTTCAAAAAATACAAAACATAAAATATACTAAAAAATTCACATTCGATTAGTTTACATTATTTCAAAATTTAAAACATATATGCCACTTTTTAGTGATTCAAGTTTAGAAGTTGGACTAATGCTGGTTGTTTCCTTTATAAAAGTGTGACACAAATTTGTATTTTTACCCTATGACATGTTATAACATGCATCATAAGTTGGTAAACAAGTGTAACCCGTTATCATAACTCATTTATGTGTCAGATGTTTTAATATTCCAATGTGGGAGGCCCAACTTACAAAAGCCATAAATTTGGATTTGGGGGGATGTTTAGGATCTTTATTAAATTTTAGAGCTCAATTACATATACATTTTAGGCATTCAATAAGTACTATTGAATAAACCAAAATATTTATTTTGTCAAAAAAATGACCTCTAGCCAAGAAATTGAATCTTTTTATTTTATAGCCTAAAAGTTATGGTTTTTGTATTCTAAAAATTAGGAGCAAGGTTGAGACACCTTTCCTAAAATTCTCCCACTTGTTCAAAATGTTGCAATACAAATTTATCAATTAATTTCTAGGGTCCAAGAGGTGTATAAAATCACAATATAAATTAAAATTTTATGTACCCACTGATGTAAAGTGTCAAGTTTCTCTAGAAGCACCCTCCCATCCTCTGCCATGTCAAAAAAATATTACTAGACATCAATATGCTTCATCCTTGCATGAAAGGTCAATTTATTGGCTAGACATATGACACTATGATTGGCACATATAGTTGTAATAGCTTATGGAGTCAACCCCACACATGAACATAAATATTTAAGCTAGATTCCTTCCTCACAAGCATGAATAGTTTTCATGAACTTTGATTCAAAATAATTGTACTGTCATGAATAATAAAAACATATCCACTCATGGATATCTTGCTATCAACATCCCTAGCTCAATTTGAATCCATAAATCCATGAAAATTTATTGAGGGTCAGTCCCCTATAGGATTACCCTGATAAAAGAATGGAGTACTCAAAGGTACCCCAAAATATTTAAATCTCCTCTTCACTGTGTCCCAATGTACTCATCTAGGATTATTCATGAATTAAGTCAAGATTCCTACTATTTGGGTGATGTCTAGTCTAGTACATAACATAAAATACATTTATCTCCTAATGACAAGTAAGCATAATGTACTTGGAAAATATCCTCCATCTCACTTGGATAAGTTATAAACTATTCTATTGATAAATTTGTTCCCATAGAAACAAGAACACACAATGGTTTGCACATTATCATGTTGAACCTCTCCAACGCCAAGCTCACATACTTTCTCTAGCCCAACCAAAGATTTATGTTTTCTCTATTTCTTCTAATATTTATACCCAAGATGAACATATTATTCCCTAAGTCTTTCATCTCAAATTATGATGAAGTCTGAGATAAATTCACAAATCATGTCCTTATTGTTATAACAATTAACATTTCATCAACATATAATGGGCTAACAGAGAAACAATAATTTTCTATTTTATAATAGAGGCAGTGATCCAACTTCGTTCTCACAAATCCTAATCTCAACATAAAGGAATCAAAATTTTGGTACCATATCCTAGGTGATTTATTAAGAACATACCAATATTTCTTCAACTTATAAAGAATTTTTTTTATTTGCATCCATATTCTCAACCTCAAGGTTAAAATATATTACAATAGATAATAAAAATTGAATAGATGCTAGCTTAGAAACTAGAGAGAAAATTTCATGATAACTAATTACCTCAACCTAGGAATACCACCTTGCACCCAGTATAGTGAAGGTATACTTCTCAATATTTCCATAAAAACTAGTTTTTCTTTTGAACACCCATTTACAACCAGAAGGTTTTTAACCATTGGGAAAAGGTAGTAAGTCCCATGTGTGGTTTTTCTTCAACAAAATCATCCTCTTATCCATAATTGCTCTCCAAAATTTGGAATCTTGTAAACTTAATATATCCTTTGTAGTTTTAGACTCATCTGCATTACTAATCAAAGAAAAAATACACCTCCAATGAGGAGGATTATACATATCTAGATCTTTTTTATGCCAAGTGGGCCTGCTCAAGAGTTAAGGTGGAGGTTTTATCTCTTTGTAACTCTCTAAACTATCTAATATTTCCTCTTATTTATGTCTTTCATGAGATTTATAGTTCAAATTTATAAGTATTTCAAGTCAGTTGAACCACATCTTTTTTCATCCTTGTTTGGTAGCAATACTATGGAAGAAGGCTTAAATTTTCTAAAGATAACTATAAGGAAGCTAAGGTAGTGGAAAAACTTCCTACACTAATATTGAGAGTAGAATAATACAAAACTTTTACAGATCTTTAACAATTATAGAAACTTAAACAAAAATAAATATAAATATCATGCATACCACAACATAGTGATTTACAGGGGGAAAAACCTTTTGGGATAAAAAACCCCACACTCCAAAAGCCACCCAATATTATTCAGTAAATCACAAAGATTAGAATATACTTGCAGAGAAGGCTTCTCACATGAGTATCACCACTTAGAGATCAAGAGACAACACGACCGCTATCAGACTCTAAGAAATCATCACAATATCTATCTACAACAAAATATCTTCCATTAGATCTAAAACCTAATAAAAAATGGTCTAAATTTACAATATATCCTTTATTTAATGTATGTCGACCATTCTAGAAGTTTCTTGAAAAAGTTAACATGCTCACATTTTTCTCTGTGCTGCCATTGTATACACCTATCGATGTAACTAGGAAATATGTATATATATATATAAATCCTATCAACAATAAACCACATATAATTGCAAGGTTGAGACACATTTTCCCAACAAATCTCCCACTTGTCGAACACCTTACAAGAGCAACGTGAGGGTGTAAACATGGTTTTTTTAATTGTTAGGCGCTGAAAGGTTCATAGTCTCTGAACACCATATGAACTTCTCTGTGCTCACAAGCTTAGTTAAAGAATCAACAACATTCATCAAAGTCTCTACCTTAACCAGCTTCACCTTACCATCTTTGACCATATCTCTAACAAAATGATACTGTACATCAATGTGCTTGGTCTTGGCATGAAATGTCAGGTTCTTGGCTAGACATATCACACTCTGACTGTCACAATAAATTGTCACTGCACCTTGTTTTTGTATAGGAGTGAATTTGTATTCCTTATGAAAATTCCCCTTTTATGCAACCTCACCTTAGAAAATCAAATCCAAAGGCAAAATTCCACATCATCCAACTACCTTCTTTACACTTGGCATCTATCTGTTGTTTCAATGAGAAAATTTATGTCAGGGAAGCACGCGCGGCCCGCAGACGTCTGCACGACACACTATTGTCCCTGACGGATTCCCGCGTCTGAAGTTGGAAAAGGCGTTACACTTTCGATTGGGAACAATTTGTAACATCCCTCTTTGACCAACCAACCCCAAAAATGGCAGATTCTTCCCTCTTCACCTTCAAAAACATCCATTCTCTTCTCATTTCATTCTCTAAGAAATAGATTCACATCCTCTTTGCACTTTATTCAACATTCTCTTCATTCTCAAGCAACACTTCAACACTCCATTGCAGCAACAACACTCTATCAACTCTGTAAAGCAAGTGTGAAGCAAGCCATTGTAGAATGGGCTTGGAGTCTTGCGAGACTTCCCCTCACCACAGTTGCAGATGTGGTAACTTTTCCAAGTCCGCTTTCTCCTCCATTGACTAGTGAGCGTTTGGGTGGAGGTGGTAACGCTTCATTCCTCTCCTTTGTGATTTGTTTGAGTATAAGCACTTTACTATTTTGTAGTGTTTATTGCAATCTCTACCTTCTTTACTTCTTTATCACATATTTCTATCTCGTTGCTATCTAGCTGTCCATGGAGGTGGAAACACCAAAATGGGGGTCTGACTAAGGTAGAACCCTATACATCCTCAATATTTTTCCCTCTTTCTTGTGTGTATATGAATGTGCATTCAGAGCTAGTTGGCGAACTGACGCCTTCGTGAGATCATTTTCATTACTCTAGCTTTCATCTATTTACTTTATCATCTTCGTTTGTACTTTTCATACTTTATTGTTATGTTTTTCTCATTCAAAAATAGTTAGCTAGGCCGTTAGTTCATTTTCTGGTAGTTTCTATTGTACTTTTTGTCCTTTAGTTGTACAAACACTAGCGCACTTGAGAGATGCCAGCGCGTCGTGCTGCCATCCTAGAACCATGCTTTCGTCCTTGAACAACGAGATGTCTAAAGTGCAATATTGACTCTGAAAATGAGCTCGCCTAGCCTAAACTTGGATTTCAGGTATGAAGGGTGATTAAAGTTCTTTATAGTCCTCATCATTCTTGACCTCTATTTGAAACACCCCTTTAGAGTGAGGTATGTTAGGGCATCCCTCTGCTCTCATTTCTTGGTGACTTGGAGCCTTGATGTGGTTGGTCCCCCTCTCTTAGATTTTTGGTGAACTTGACATTAAACATTTTAGTTTCATCTTGTAGTACTGAAATATCCTTTCCTCATGTTCTAGGAGCATTGTAGGTGTGAGCGTTGTGGGGATTTTTTCCTCGCAACCCAACCTACGACCCCTAGTAGGCGTAGTTGGAAGGTTTTGTAAGTGTTGTGTAACGAAACCTTGATTGGGTCACTGTCCTATTTCAAACCTTTGGGGGGATTTGTGAGAGTATCATTTAGTGCATGTGATGGCCTCTTTTTTGCTTCAACCTATCCCCTCTACGTAGCCTGCGAGTAGTAGTATAGGATTAACCTTCACCTCGCAGAACCTATCGATGGATTTTAATAGAGAACCATCTCCTCTCTATATCCTTATGCGGATCAATGAAAAGACTATAGTAGGTGTTATTGTTGACCCCACATCTCAAGTGAACATTATAACTAAGGATATCATGTTAATTAACTTCTTGCATAAAGATGGGTATGATGCACCTGTGAGCACCATCCGTACGCATAACAAACTTCTTGTACCTTCTCTTGGCAACATTTTTTTGTCAGTCCTTGTCAGACCTAAATCTATGAACTTGTATCCCCTGGTTAGTAGATATGAAGGAAATACCATTTGTATTGTATAAATGTCTAAAATTTATTCACAAGGGTTCAGTGCATGTGATTCATGACACCAGTTATAAATTGTCGGTTGCTCATGGTAGTTACTCTCTAGATCACTTTTGGCCTGCACCCATTGGTCCTCTTCCACCTTGAAAGGACCTCTTGTACCATACATATCAGAAGTACAAGAAAGGGTGCTTAACGCCTAGAGTGAGATACCCTCCATCGCCTTATGCCATTTTGCATAGGGCCTGTTTAAAAGTTGACAACGATGTCGCCAAGGCCCATAGAAGAGAAGAAGAAAGACCCTCTCAGGGTCCCTCTTCTTCCTCTGCTGCTACTCAACCTGACACTTCCTCTCACCTCACTGTGGCGCCATCAGATTTTGTTCCGCACTTGCGAGAGAATCCTATGGTGCCCGCTTGGCGAAACCCTAAGCGTTCGTTTGAGCTTCTTGTTCTGCCCACGAAGCCTAGGCCCATTCAATATGGCAGAAGAAAGGGTACCCATGGGGAATCTTCTATGTCTCAGCCTCCGTAGCCTCCCACCACTTCTGTTCCCAAAGCAGTAAGCGAGAAGAGGCCTGTTGCCGAGGCATTAGAGCCAACTCCTTGTGGGAAAAACAAGGACAAACAACTGAGAGGGGGGGTGAATCAGTTGTCACAAAATATTTAACTTTTTAAGCTTAGTATAACTTTGATCTTAGATATGACAAATGAACAATAAATCATAAACAATTAGCACATTAGACACACAGAGAACACCAATATTTTTTATGTGGAAACCCTGTTAGGGGAAAAACCATAGTGGATGTTAGTCCACAAGATTATACCCTGTCAAAAGTATAAAGAAGTATCAATGGGAATGCACATGCATTCAAGAAAACTGCCTATAGCTCACTGCTAAATTATAAGAGGGCTCATTGCCCAAGAAAGATTCAGATTAAAACCATCTAGATTGTGAATTGAGAAAATAGCATCTGCTAATGCCAGGTTACAGTTCCAGTTGTGCACATGAACACTTCTTCAACCTTCTTCACTCTTCTTCACACTCTACTTTGCCTTCGAATGATTTGAACAATATTCACACACAGGACTAGCATGCTTCACACTTGCACACTTCAATTTGAACAAAAAAACCTCTTATATATCTACAACATGAGTTACATCAACAACTTCGTCATCCAAAACATAATATAAAACATATGCACAATGTCGACCCAAATTTACAAATAAAATTTTAATGCAAATCAAACACCATCGACCACAATGTAATGAAGACTTTAAACAACCCCCTCGAGTGCACCAAACATTAAAATTTTAATATTCTAGGACCCACAACATGCTACAACCACCATGTCAGCCAAGAACACAAAAATCGAACACACAAGAGAAAAATCACCGACCACGAGCACACCGATCAATGCGGATGTGCAAAAAATATAAAGAACGATCTAGAAACAACCACATGTATCAAGAAACAATAGAGAAACATCCACAACAACTGATATTACTATAATCATACTAACTTCAATCAGGAACACTGACTGAAACCATAGAAATACCGAAAAAACACCAATGTCCATAATAGGACCAAATCTTCATGCGGACCTCTAAAAATTTTGGTGGATAAACTAGATACACACATAAATAAACCCTTTAATCCATAATGACTGATCATCAATGTACTAAGAACAACACCTTCATGACCTTCACTAAACCACTGGGAACCTGCAATACTTTCTTTTACAATTTTCTCAATATCCTCGACATATACAACCTTCAATACACCAGTGCTAATAGTGTTGAAATCAATGACAACCAAATATGAACAACACAACCACAACATCCAACAATCTCCCCCTTTGGCATTGATGGAAACACATGATGTGAAGAACACCATCAACACAACTCTCAATCAACACTTACTCCCCCTTAGATTATGACTCTTCTTCCTCAACTTCTTATACATGATCTTCATCCCACAAGGCTCTTCTCCCCAGATAATTCATATTTTTTCACATGACTCTTCTCCCCCTTTGACATCAATGGAAAACATAAACATTATCTTTCCAAATACAAGCTCTGAACCACATATCTGCTCATCTGACTACTCCCCTGAGTAGCACCCACAAAACCATCAATCCAAATAGGAATGTAGCAATTAAGCACACAAATTGATGCAAGTAAATGTATCTCTAGTTCATATCAAGAGGGGTAATCACCCCTAACATCCCTCTGAGATACTCAAAAGTATCCTTCGACAACAGCTTGGTGAAAATGTCTGCAATATGCTCTTTGGTAGGCACATACTCCAATGTGATTTCTTTCTCACTCACTTTCTCTCTTAGGAAGTGAAACTTGATTGATATATGCTTGGTCTTAGAGTGTAGCACCAAATTCTTTGATATTTTTATTGCACTTGAATTGTCACAATATATGGCAATAGGCTCATCATATACTACTCTGATATCTTTCAGCATCTATTTCATCCACTGCACTTGAGTGCAATTATTTGTAGCAGCAATATACTTTGCCTCGACAGTAGATAGGGAAATGGAATTCCGCTTTTTTCTCAACCATGACACCAGCTCCTTCCCTAGGAAGAAAGCACCACCACTAGTACTTTTCCTGTCATCTACATCTCTAGCCCAATCCGCATCAATATATGCATTTAGAGTAAGATCATCATTTTTAGGATACCAAAGTCCAAAATCAACTCTTCCTTTTAGATATCTGAAGATTCTCTTTACAACAGTCACATGAGATTCTTTTGGATCAACTTGATATCTAGCTATCATACACACAACATTCATGATGTCTAGTTTGTTTTGAGTCAAATACAATAATCCACCAATCATTGACCTGTATCTTGTTTGATTTTCCTTAGGGGAATCATCATTCTGTGTTAACTTGCATCTAGTTACCATGGGTGTACCAATAGTCTTTGAGTCATCCATCCTAAACTTCTTCAGTAACTCTCTCACATATTTGGACTGAGATATGAAAATCCCATTGTCTAACTGAGTGATTTGCAATCCCAGAAATAATTTCATCTCTCCAATCATACTCATCTCAAATTCACTTTTCATTTCATCAACAAACTTCATACATAAATCATCATCTCCAAAAATAATGTCATCAACAAAGACTTCAATAATAAACTCTTTATCATGATCCAACTTGAAATATAAGTTTCTATTAGCAGTACCTTTATTGAATCCAAGCTTTAGTAAGTATTTATCCAGTCTAGCATACCAGGCTCTAGGGGATTGCTTGAGTCCATACAAAGCTTTCTTCAATCGGAAAACCATGTCTTCCTTATCAGTTAGTTGAAATCCATCAAGTTGTTAAACATATACCTCTTCTTCTAATTCACCATTCAGAAAGGCTGACTTCACATCCATTTGATAAACTTTGTAGTTTTTGTATGCAACATAAGCAAGAAATAATCTTATAGCTTCAATTCTGGCAACAACGGAAAAAGTTTCTTCAAAATCAATACCTTCCATTTGTAAATACCCTTTACATACCAATCTTGCTTTATTCCGGATCACTTCACCTTGTTCATTCAACTTATTCTGAAAGACCCATTTAGTACCAATCACATTTTTATCTTTAGGTCTGGGAACAAGAATCCATGCATTATTCTTTTCAAATTGCATCAGTTCTTCCTTCATAGCTTCCATCTAGTGTTCATCATTACAAGATTCATTGACATTGTTGGGCTCAATTTTGGAGATCAAGCAATACTCTTCTACTATCCTTCTTCTAGTCTACACACCTTTATTCTTGTCTCCTATAATTTGATTTTCAGAATGATTTAACCTTACATACCTTGGAACTTTAGGATTTTATTGCACTTTTGGTTCTTCTATTCTTTCTTTTGCACTTCCACTTGTCTCTCTTTCCTAACTTTCTTGATTTACCAGAACACTTTGAACTTGATTCAGTGTCTTAGCATTCTTCCCTTTGTCTGTACTACCCTGTTGGTCATCAGAATCATATCCACAATATCTAGATGATCTAGCAAAATCCTCATCAACTCTGACATTTTCACATTCAACCATTTTCCTCAATCTTTTATTGTAGCACTGATAAGCCTTGCTTTTAGTAGAGTAACCTAGAAAGATTCCTTCATCGCTTTTTGCATCAAACTTTCCTATATCCTCATCTCTCTTAATGTAACATTTTCTTCTAAAGATCTTGAAATATTTAACAATAGGCTTATAACCAAACCATAGCTCAAAATGAGTCTTACCAGAGATACCATTGACATTTACCCAGTTTAAAGTGTACACAACAGTGTTTACAAATTCTCTCCAATAGATGTGAGGCACATTTCCTTCTATCATCATTGTTCTAGCAACATTCATAATTCTTTTGTTCTTTCTCTCAACAACTCCACTCTATTGAGGGGTTCGGGGAGCAGATAATTGTCTTTTGATTCCATGCTCTTCACATAAAGAATTGAACTCCTAGGAAGTGAACTCACCACCTCTATCTGACCTTAGGAATTTTACATTTAGACCTATCCCATTCTCTGCCATAGCTTTGAAACTTTTGAACTTCTCTAATGCTTCACATTTTTCTCTTAAGAAAGCAACCCATATCATTCTAGAGTAATCATCAATAAGCAGCATAAAGTACCTTTCTCCTTGTATACTTCTAACTCTGGAGGGATTGCACAAATCAGTATGCACTAGCTCTAGTATTCCATTAGAATGATGTATGCTCTGAAAATAAACTCTTGTTTGTTTTCCCATCTGACATTCCTTGCATATTGTGTTAGCAGGCTTCACTAGCTTAGTTAGATCTCTTACTGCTTGAGTGGAACTTACTTTGACAATGTTATCAAAATTCACATGACACAACCTTCTATGCCACAACCAACTTTCATCTACTTGAGAAAATAAACAACTTCCATCAACAACACATAGGTGAAAAATATTACCTTTTGTCTGTTTACCTGAAGCAATTACATTTCCAGAGCTTCCAAGTATCTTGTATCCTCCATCCTTGAACTGAAGATCATAGCCCTTGTCAACCATCTATCCAACACTCAAAAAGTTGTTCTTTAAGCCTTCAACATAAATTACATAATCAGTGTTATGATTTCCACCAAGACAAATAGATTCTCTGCCACGAATCACAAAAGCATTGTTATCTCCAAATCTTACAACCCCACTGTCATAGTTCTCTAAACTTACAAATTTGATTTTGTCACCAGTCATATGATGTGAGCATCCACTATTTATAACTCACTCATCCTTCTCTTCAATTCGGGCTGCAAGAGCTTTCTCAACTTTAGCAGATTTAGTAGCCACTGGACTATTTTCCTTGATAGCAATAAAAACCCAATCATCTTCATTTCCATTTTCTTTATCAGATTCTTCATCAGTCATACCTTCTTCAGCAAAATAACATTTCTTTTGAAATATAGGTTTGTAAGGCTTGGACCTAGGAACTCTTTCAGGACATATTGAAGAAAAGTGACCTATTTTAATGCAAGAAAAATAATTGATAGGAAGATTTCCTTTATACTTACCTTGTCCTCTACCTTCTTTCTTAACAATAAGTGCTTCTAGCTCTTCTACCTATCTTTCTTCATCTTCAAGTTGTTTCATCTCTTCCTCATACTTTAATGTCTCTCTAGAACTTTCTCCCAGATCATACCTTTGCTTGTTTCTTCCAGATACATAAGCCTTAAATGCAGATTCAGTCTTGGGGGTAGAATCACCAAATTCACTCAACTCAAAAGAAATAAGTTTACCAATCAACATATCTCTTGTCACATTCGTTACTGATCTGAACTCTTCAATAGCATGAAATTTTGACTTGTAAGAGGGAGGCAATGATCTGAGCACTTTAGCTACAATTTCCTATTCATCCAGAATACCTCCAACACATCTAATACCCATCACAATTTCATTTACTCTTTCCATAAAAGAAGAAATATTTTCATCTTCTCCCATCTTCAAATTTTCATACTTGCCTTTCAAACTCTGCAGGTTAGCGACCTTCACATGTACATCTCCTTCATACAAAGTCTCCAACTTTGTCCACATCTCATGAGCTATCTTCAGACCTATCACATTTTCATTTCTAAATTTTTTAGAGCACTCATCAAAGCTTCCATGGCCCTGATATTATTCTTGGATTCTTTAATCTCATCAGGAGTGGAGGGACCATTCTAAGGAATAGTATATATGTTCTTTGTAATCTTCCAGAAGGGTTCACCTAAACATCTCATATGATATTCCATTCTAGATTTCTATAGTGAGTAGTTTGTTCCATCAAATATAGGATTGTACTTCTTGTATGATGCCATCTCAGATCACCTCAAGCTTTTAAACTTCTTCAGAGAAACCTGCTCTGATACCAATTGTTGGAAAAAAAAGGACAGACAACTGAGAGGGGGGTGAATCAATTGTCACATAATATTTAACTTTTTAAGCTTAATCTAACTTTGATCTCAAATCTGATGAATGAACAATAAGTCATAAATAATTAGCACATCAGACACACAGAGAACACCAAATTTTTTTATGTGGAAACCCTGTTAGGGGAAAAACCACAGTGGATGTTAGTCCACAAGATTATACCCTGTCAAAATTATAAAGTAGCAATGGGAATGCACATGCATTCAAGAACACTGCCTAGAGCTCACTGCTCAATTACAAGAGGGCTCACTACCCAAGAAAGATTTAGATTAAAACCATCTGGATTGTGAATTGAGAAAATAACATCTGCTAATGCCAGGTTACAGTTCCAGTTATGCACATGAACACTTCTTCAACCTTCTTCACACTTTGCTTTGCCTTCAAATGACTTGAACAATATTCACACACATGACTCACACACTTCACACTTGCACACTTCAATTTGAACAAAAAATCACTCTTATATATCTACAACATGAGTTACATCAACAACTTTGTCGGCCAAAATAAAATATAAAACATATGCACAATGTTGGCCCAAATTTACAAATAAATTTTCAATGTGAATCAAACACTGTCAGCCACAATGTAATTAGGACATAAAACAACCTCCTCAAGCACGCCAAACATTCAAAATTTAATCTTCAAGGATCCACAACATGCTACAACCACCATGTCAACCAAGAACACAAAAACCAAACACACAAGAGAAAAATCACCGACCATGAGCACACCGATCAATGCGGACGTGCAACAAAGATAGAGCACGATCTAGAAACATCCACGAGTATCAAGAAACAATAGAGAAAAATCCGCAACAACTGAGATTACTAGAATCATACCAACTTCAATCAAGAACACTGACTAAAACCATAAAAACACCAACATAACACTAATGTCCATAATAGGACCAAATCTTCACGCAGACCTCTGAAATTTCCGGTGGATAAACTAGATACACACATAAATAAACCCTTTAATCCACAATGAATGATCATCAACGTACTAAGCACGACACCTTCATGACCTTCATTGAACCACTGGGAATACTTTATTTTACAATTTTCTCAATATCCTCGACATATACAACCTTCAATACATCAATGTTAATAGTGTTGACATCAATGAAAACCACATATCAACAACACAACCACAACATCCACCACTCCCCATGTTGTTTCTCAATCTGCTCCTTCTACCTCCGTTCAAGAGCCTATCCCTCCACTAGAAACAACTGTGGTGGACACTCCTATGGCTGAGCAAGATCCTTTCGTCCCTTCGCAGCCTCCAAACTTTGGCTCAAAGATTTGAAGAAATTGCCTCATGTGTGAGAGCAAGCGTCTGTGAAAGGCTCTTGCAGTTGAGCAGGCTGCTCAACAAAAGAAGGAAGAGGAGATGTCCACCCCTACTTTAGGGCCTCCTGATGCATTCTCCTCCCTCCTTCCCTCAACTCCCATTCAACTAAGCTTTGTGTTGCTTCTGACTCCTGTTGTGAGTGCACCTGACCCCAAAAAGGTGCAGGTGTTCATCGCTTGTTTGGTTGAGCTGCCCTTGTTGATGTCCCTTTTGGACATCCCTCCTTTCCTAAAACCCATAGATATGTTGAATAATTCAGTGGTATCTATTGCGGTTTTCTCCTCCTCCTCCTCCTCTACGCCTCTTGTCTCATCTATGAGGAGTTCACACCCCTGACGAAGCATAAGATGGAGGATGACCCTTATAGCAACAGAGGGTGTAAGAGGAGCCCACCTTCTTCGAAGGGTGGTCCTGCGCTGGCTTGTTCTGTCTTAGCGACAAAACTAGTTGTGGCTTCCCCTAAGTTCGTCACCGTACTCGAGTCACTTGGTGAGCCAAGCAATGAATCTCGAGCGCAACCTTATCTGTCCGTTGAGGTATGACATGGAACTCCAGTAAAGTGCATGTTTAACTCTCTAGATTAAGTCTTGGCCTTATCGACGATCTTTGTGAAATCATTGACCTTAGCTCAACAAGAGCCTAGTAGAGAAGACCTTGCAGGGCCTTCTTCCTTAGCCCTTGTTGTGGGAGGGTTGAAATCCCCTTCCCTTAACATTCCACCACTAAAGGCTTGTCCTCCTTCCCCTTACAATGATCTAGATTGGGAAGCAGACGACCTCTTGGTTGATCAATGTTAGGGGGAGGCCTCTTCTTTATCTTTAGATTAGATGTGTGTGTGATGTGTTCCCCCGTGATTGTACTATGTGTTCTTGGATGACCCTTGTCACCCTTGTTGGTGCTTGGATACGTGAGTGATTTTTTTTTCGTAAACCTTCTTCTATCTATATCATCATTCTTCCATGTTTGTGATTGATTTTTGACAAATTAGGGATGATGCAAAGCGTTGGGGGAATTTAGGCTTCCCTTCCATGTTGACCCAATTTTTTTATTTTTACTTTGTCTTCTTGTGCATTCTTCACATGGTCTGATATAGTAGGGGGTTGATGATTATTCATTTTATATACTATTATGATACTTATATATATTTATGAGCAAATCTGACCTCAAAAAATCAGATCACCCATGTGCCCTTTGTTTGTGTTTATTTCTCTTTTCACTCTTTTTCCTTTCCTTTTTCTTTTCTTTGCTTGAGTTGTCCCTTTCATGTGTGACAATGCCATTTCTATGGTGCTTTGATTTTCAGGAAATGCATTTTTTGTCAATGAATCTTTTCTCAAAAATCCTCATGAACATTTCTTTTTTCAAAACCTCATTCACAACTAGAAACCCTAACAAAATGTGTTTCCTTCATCATGGGTTCATAAAGAAAGAACTTGAGAACTTTTCCTTTGAGGTGGGAACAACCTTTACCTTCCCCTCACAAAGGGGCATTTTCTTCCTTTCGAATTCCTTGATGAAGTGAACATCTTCTGAAAGGATCCCTTGATGATGAATCGATTTGAGAAAAGATGTATTTTTTTGCACTTTCAAACATTGCATCCCTTGAGTGGAACCCCTATTCACGTTGGGTTCCCGAGGGACCCCTTTGAAAACCTTCCAATTTATTGATGGTCTGCGTGACTATCCACTTGATCGCCCATGTGGCCGATTTTGTTTTTGGACATGCTTTATCTGCGGGTAAACATGTTGCTTTGTAGGTGTGCCTGCAAAACCGATTTTACAATCCAAATCTGCGAAGTCTCCTCCTTTGGGTTTCCTCCATGAAAGGGTTCTTGAGAGATGCCTCCTTCCAAGTCTGTGGGCCTGTAAGGAACTTTCATTTGGGTTTCCTTCATGAAAGAGATCTTGGGGGATACCTCCTTATAGGTTTGTGGGCCTATAAGGTGCTTTCATCTAGGTTTCCTTCATGTGAGAGATCTTGGGGGATACCTTCTTGCAGGGCTACGGGCCTATAAGGTGCATAGTTCATAGGGATCCCTTCATGTGAGAGATCTTGAGGGTTGCCTCCTTGTAGGTCTGCAGGCTGTGAGATGCTTTCATCCTACGAGATTTTTGATCGTCAGTCTGAGGGCCTTTGGTGTACCTTGTGCAACTTCATAATTCTATAGGGCTATGAAGTCTTTTGTTCCAGCTTGTTCTTTTGAGCTCACCAGATCGTGGTCTACTTCCTCGGTGTTTTAGGTATAAATTTCTATCCTTTCTAACTCTTCGATCTACTTTACCAAAGCACTCATTAGTACTCGTGCTTGCTAAAGTGGGGGAAAAATGTATAGGAGCGAATTTGCACCCCTTATGTAAATTCCCCTTTTACATAACCTCGCCTTAGAAAATAAAATCTGAAGGCAGAATTCCACATCATCCAACTGCCTTCTTTACATTTGGCATTTGGCTATTGTGTCGATGAGAAAATTTCTATCGGAGATGTGCACACGGCGCACATACATCCACGCGGTGCACTTTCGTCCCTGATGGATTCCCATGTTTGAAGTTGGCAGAGGCGTTACACTTTCGATTGGGAATGATTTGTAACGTTCCTCTTCGACCAACCGACCCAAAAAATGGAAGATTCTTCCCTCTTCACCTTCCAAAACATCCATTCTCATCTCATTTCATTCTCTAAGCAACAGATTCACATCCTCTTTGCACTTTCTTTAGCATTCTCTTCATTCTCAAGCAACACTTCAACACTCCATTGCAGCAACAACACTTCATCAACTCCACAAAGAAAGTGTGAGGCAAGCCATTGTAGCATGGGATTGGAGTCTTCCAAGAATTCCCCTCACCACAGTTGCGGGTGTGGTGAATTTTCTAAGTCCTCTTTCTCCTCCATTGGCTAGTGAGATTTTGGGTGGAGGTGGTAACATTTCGCTCCTCTCCTTTGTGATTTGGTTGAGTGGCACTTTACTATTTTGTAGTGTTTATTGAAATCTCTACCTTCTTTACTTCTTTATCGCATATTTCTATCTTGTTGCTATCTGGCTATTCGTGGAGGTGGAAACACCAAAACGAGGGTCTGACTAAGGCAGACTCCTACACAACCCCAGAATTTTTTCCTCTTTCTTGTGTGTAGATGAACGTGCATTTGGAGCTAGTTGGCGAACTAGCACCTTGGTGAGATCATTTTCATTACTCTAGCTTTCATCTATTTACTTTATCATCTTTGTACTTTTTGTACTTTATTGTTTTGTTTTGCTCATTCAAGAATAGTTAGCTAGGCCATTAGTTCATTTTTTGCTAGCTTCTATTGTACTTTCTATCCTCTGGTTGTACATACGCCAACACGCTCGAGAGATGCCAACGCACGATGTTGTTGTCCTAGAACCGTGCTTTCATCCTTGGAAAAAGAATTGTCTGAAGTGCATTATTGACTTTGAAAACCAACTCGCCTAGCCTATACTTGGATTTTGGGTCTAAAGGGTGATTGAAGTACTTTATAGTCCTCATCATTTTTACCTCTATTTGAAACACCCCTTTAGAGTGAGGTAAGTTAGGGCAGCCCTCCACTCCTGGCTCTCCGTGACCTAGAGCCTTGACGTGGTTGGTCCCCCTCTCTTACATTTTTATACCAATATCTGAACACAGTCTCTTAAGACAAATGGCTTCTTTACAAACATGAGTAGCTGCCATATACTATGCTTCAATAGTGGAAAAAGAAACCATAGCCTGTGGCTTACTCATCCAACTAATTGCACCACCAAATAAAGTAAACACATAAGCACTAGTAGATTTTCTACAATCAACATAACCTGTGCAGTTTGAATCCACATAACCATGAATATCAAGGGAAATTTCATCTTCAGTCATATTACTATGATAACATAAGGAATAGTTTGAGGTACCCCACAATTATCTGAGGACTCTTTTAACTGCATCCCAATGAACTCTACCAGGATTAGACATATATCTAGAAAGAACTCCCACTGCTTGGGCAATGTTTGGTCTAGTATAAACCATAGCATACATCAAACTTCCAACTGCACTCTGGTAAGGCAATCTTCTCATGTCTTCCATCTCTGATGGAGATGTTGGACAATCTAAAATAGACAACTTTGTTCCAATTGAAACAGGAACACATAATGGTCTACAATCCTGCTTAGTAAACCTATGTAAAATTGAATTCACATACTTTCTTTGGCCAAGCCATAGATTTCTGTTCACTATACCTCTTTTAATTTCTATCCCTATCCCAAGAATGTCTTTAGCTGCACCAAGATCTTTCATTTCAAATTTAGCAGCAAGTTGAGATTTTAGTTCTAAAATCATACCTTTCCCTTTTCCAATAAATAACATATCATCAACATATAATGCAATAAACAGGAAAAGATCACCATCAATTTTATAATAAACACAATAATTTGATTTAGAACGATCAAATCCCAAACTCAACACATATGTATTAAATTTATAGTACCACATCCTAGGACTCTGTTTTAATCCATACAAAGATTTCTTCAATTTGCAAACTAATTTACTTTTACCTTTCACCATGTAGTGCTTTGGTTGTGTCATATAAATATCCTCCTCTAAATCACCATGAAGGAAAGTAGTTTTCACATCCATTTTCTCAACCTCTAAATCATAAGCAACATCAATAGCAAGAAAAAATCTAATGGATGCCATTTTTGCAATAGGAGAGAATATCTCACCATAATCAACACCCTCAACTTGAGAGTAACCTTTTGCAACCAACCTTGCTTTGTACTTCTCAATACCTCCATTTGAACCAATCTTCTTCTTGAACACCCACTTGCAACCAACAGGTTTTCGTCGTTCAGGAAATGGTACAAGATCCCATGTATCATTCTTTTTCAAATATGCCATTTCTTCATCCATAGCAATATTCTAGGATTTTGCATCATTCATACCTAATGCCTCTTCTACAGATCTGGGTTCATCCATGTTAGTATTCAAAGCAAAACTACATCTCTAATCATCAGGTGTATATCTTTCAGGTGGTTGTCTATTCCTTGTAGACCTATGAACAAGTTGAATTGGAGGCACTTCCTCCTCTTTTGAAGATCTAGAGCTAGATGAGCTCTCCTTAACTTCTTGTCTATCCTTGGGCCTTGATTTATTTTTCTCAGGTGTAGGAGGAAATTGAATCACATCTTCCTATTTACTTTGTTCTGGCTGTAATGTAATAGAAGAAGGCTTAGTTTCTCTAAAAATCATACTTCTACTATGTATTACCTTTTGTACAATAGGATCCCAAAGCTTGTATCCTTTCACACCATAACTGTATCCGATGAAGATACATTTCACAACCTTGTTCTCCAACTTTGTTCGCTTCTCCTTTGGCACATGTGCATATGCCTCGCAACCAAAAAATCTAAGATTTCTCAATGAATTCTTATGACTTGGCCATGACTCTATAGGCATCTTATCGACAAGAGTTGATGTAGGAGACCTGTTAATCAAGTAACAGGAAGTGGCAACAACTTCGACCCAAAACCTTTGTTCTATACCAGTACCACTCAACATATTCCTAGCCTTCTCCATCAGTGTCCTATTCATTCTTTCAGCAACTTCATTCTGTTGTGGAGAATACAGAGTTGTCTTTTGTCTATGAATACCACAATCTTTATAAAATTTATCAAAATCATTAGAGAAAAATTCATTTCCATTATCAGTCCTCAAACATTTTATTTTCTTTCCGGTCTGCAACTCAACCATTGCTTTAAATTCTTTAAATCGACTGAAAACTTCATATTTACTCTTTAGGAAATATACCCATGTCATACTATAATCATCAATAAATGAAACATACTATGTGGATTTACCAATCGAAGGAACATTTACAGGACCAAACACATCAAAATGAATAAGATCCAATACACCACAAGATTTATGAGAACTCGAGTAAAATTAAACGTGGTTTTTCTTTCCATAACTTTGTTTCAAAAGAAAGAGTACCCTTGGGTACCCAAAATCCATGACCATTTATTGAAGGTGAAACCCTCACTTCTTCCATAGACTTACTTTTCACATAAGTACTATTACACTCAACAGTGCATGCATCAAGCTTATACAATGTGCTATATCTGACACCTCTAGCAATCACCATAGCACCTCTAACCATCTTACATCCTGCATCATAAAATAATACTTTCACACCTGCATCTATTAGTTTGCTCACAGATAAAAAAATTTGTGCTAATCCATGGATATGCAACACACCTGAGTCAATTAACCATATGGAAAGATGCACCTGAGGTCATATGGAAAGATGCACCTAAGTCAATTAACTATATGGAAAGATGCACCTAAGTCAATTAACCATATGGAAAGATGCACCCGAGTCAATTAACCATGCATCATTACCTGTACAAGTTTCCAAAGCTGCAATGAATGTGTCGCCATCTTCCTTCTTGGACTTAGAATCAAAATTAGTTTTCTTCTTTTTCTTCTTCTTTTCCTTCTTCTTTTCTTCTTTTCATTCCTTATGAATATGTCTAGGCTTACTGCAATTCCAACAAATAACTTTGGACTTTCCAGGAGATTTAGATCTTCCCCTAGACTTGGATTTGTCATGCTTCTCATTCTACTTTCTTTTTTCCTTAGGTCTTCCACGAACATTTAGGGCCTCCTTGGCAATGATGGATACTTTCATCCTCATCTCTTCAGAAAGCAAAGAACCCACCATATATCTAATCTTCAAAATAACAGAAGTACTCCCAATAGCCATAACAAGAGAATCCCATAAATTAGGCAAAGAACAAATTAGGATCTGACATTTCTCTTCCTCATCCATTTTAACACCAACTTATGCCAACTGATCTACCAACATATTGAATGCTTCTAGATGGTCTGTAATTCATCCACCCTCTTCCATTCTCAAGGAATACAACTTCTTCCTCAAGAAAATATTGTTCACTAAATATTTGGCTTGATACATCTCACCAAGCTTCTTCCATAACTTTTTTGCAGAGGTTTCTTCATGGACATTAATTAAAACAAAATTTTCGAAGAACAATCTAATTAGACCCTTGGATTTACGGTCCATAACATCATATCGAGCAGCCTGAGTAGGATCTACGGGCCTTGAAACATTCTCATCAATAGCATCCCACAGATCTCAATCTATCAACATATCCTCCATCTTTAGCTTCCACATCTCAAAATTATTTCTAGAAAATTTCTTCACCTCTATTCTCCTTGATGAACTTGCCATTTGAATATTCCTACAACAAGATCACAAAGTGTCTTCTACACAAGCTCCCACTCAAATTTGGAGTAGTTTAAAAAACCCAACAACCCACAAATGAAACCAAAGGTGATCAAGCTCTGATACCTCTTGTAAGGAAGCTAAGGTAGCAGAACAACTTCATACACTAATCTTGAGAGGAGAATAATGCAAAACTTTTACAAATCTTTAATAGTTACAAAAAAATAAAAAATAAACATAAATATCATGCATACCACAAAACAGTGATTTACGTGGGGAAAACACTTTCAGGAAAACCCCACACTCCAAAAACCGCCCAATATACTATTCAGTAAATCACAAAGATTACAATATACTTGCAAAGCAAGCTTCTCACAAGAGTATCACCACTTAGAGATCAAGAGACAAGACGACCAATATCAGACTCTCAGAAATCATCACAATCTCTCTCTACTGTAGTCGTAATACGACATTCTCATAAAATAGAGTTACATTCTAAGGAAAGACAAGACATCAAAATATCTACCATTAGATCTAAAACCTAATAACGAATGGTCCAGATTTACAATATATCCTTTATTTAATGTATGTCGACCAATCCCGAAGTTTCTTGAAAAAGTTAACACGCTCACATTCCGCTCCGTGCTGCCATTGTATACACCTATCAGTGTAACTAGGATATATATATAAATATATACATCCTATCAACAATAAACCACATATAATTGCAAGGTTGAGACACGTTTTCCCAAAAATAACACTTTTTCTATACAAATATTTTCAACCACAAGATCCAAAATCTTGTAACCTTCCACACTAAAGCTAGAGCCAATGAAGATACATTTTACAACCTAGTTCTCAAACTTATACTACTTATCCCTAAGCACATGCATATATGTATTGCAACAAAAACTTGAAGATGTATCAATAATTTTTTTTTCTTGATGAAACCTTTACAAGCGTTTTCTCAAAAAGAGCTAATGCAAGAGATTTGATAACCGAGTAACAAGTTGTGATAACTCATTCTGCCCAAAAAAAAATCCAAGCAATATCCATTATGCATAATCCTATCCTTATCTATCAACATCATGTTTATTCTTCAAGAAACTCTATTACTTTTATGGGTCTATAGATTTGTCTTATCTCTCTCTATCCGATGATTCTTACATATTTTGTCAAAATTTATCCAAAAAAACATTACCATTATCAATCCTCAAAATATTGATCTTCCTACTAGTCTAATTCTCCACAAGAGGCTTAAACTCTTTAAATTATTGACATATTCTAGATTTACTTCTATGAAAATAACTCATATCATTTTAATTTATTCACCAATGAAAGATACATAATAAATAGTTTTACACATAGAAGTATTATTAACAATCAAAATGGATTAATTCTAACACCCCAAAAGATCTACAAGAACTAAAGTAAAATTGAACATGGTTTTATTTTTAGTAAATAATGCTCAACAATATCAAATACAAGCTTACAATCATTTAACTCCTCAACAATATTTTTATTTTTTAGAGCCCTTAGACCCTTCTCACCTATGTGGCCCATCCTTTGGTGTCATAACATTAATTTTTTAGCTTGTAGTTTAATCTCCAAAGAATGAGAACCCTTGGGTACCTAAAAATTATGAACTTTGGAAGTGGATGCAAAAATCCTCTTTGTTACTAGTTCTAATGGTGAAGGTGTAGGTTATTTAGATATCTTCACTATGGGAATATAAGAATTATTTCATTAAACCATGCATACATCTAACTGAAATAGCTCATGCCTACACAAAAAATAGCAAGCACCATTTAACCATTCTCTATTTTTCACCCTCCACTTGAGAAAACAACTTGCACACTCAAAAACTAAGTTTACTTGCATAAAGTAGCTTCCATGCCAAACTAGGGATATGCAATAGATCATTGATCCCCTCCACTCATTCATTAGTGAATCGAATCTAGACTCATATTTATCCAACCATTCTCCAATTATTCACCTCCAAGGTACATCTTTCCACCATCACATACTTAATATTTTAAGAACTAAACCCAATGTAAGATCATGTGGAAAGAGGTAGTAGATTCTATATGCAACCAATGTCATAGTATAGGCTAACTACACCCGATCCATACGAATTTGAGGCATATTTAACCCACTAAGTATCAATCCTAATAAGATCATTCACTGTAAATAAAGACAAAAAAGCCATTAAAAATAACATTCTAAATCATGAAAGCTTGACAAACCTCTAATCTAAGACATTGAAACTTATCCTATTGGGGGAGTGTTGTCCCATTGATGTGGAATGGTGAACCTTTCACAATCCCTTGGATAATGAGCTTTTTTCAATCGATTCTATTGAATAGAATCGATGAAACTTTTTTAATCGATTCTATTGAACAGAATCGATGAAACCAATGAGAGACATGTGATAAAACATAATTTAAATGCTAAATTAACATGATATATGCTAAGATGATTGATATGTGTGTATGCAAAGCTATTCTAAATGTATGCAAGCTTCAAAGATTAAAATACTAATTACAAAATATGCTAAAGGTATGCACCTATGTTATCATGGAAGCCATTAATGGATGCTTTAAGCTAATGATGCAAGTAAAATAAACTAAAATTATGTTAAATGTGAGTGCAAGTAAGAGTGATTTTAACAACATAAGTTTGATGTTAAAAGATGGATCCATTTGTCTCCAAATAGTGCTTTATTTATAGGAAAGCAAATGAGAAATGAAGGGTTAAGATCAAAAAGCTAATCAATGGTCAAGGATGGAAGAAGTTGGAGGCATGGATCATGGATTCTCATCAAGGGTTGAAAATGCAAGTTGATATTTAATAAAGGGCTTACATTCATCCAAACAAACACACTTTTAACTTGTACAAGAGGTCACAAGTTGCACAAGAAGTTGAGTTAACTGACACATGAAGTTTTGAGTTAACTTGCACATGAATTTTTTTAAGAATATTCCTTTTTTCAAATGAGTGAGGAGAAAGAATATTCTTTGGAATATTCTCATGGGTGAGGAAATAGATATTTTGCAAATTAAAACAAAGTTTAATTGTGCAAAAGGGGAAGGAATATTCCCCTTGCAAGTGGAAGAATCAATAATTTGATAATTAAAATAAAGTTTCAATTATGCAAATTATGCAAATTATATGATATTCATAAATAATTGATTTAATGGAGATCAAATGAAAAAGCAATGGATGAGATTTATTTGATTTATCAATGGTCACAAATGAAAGGAGGATGAAACATGGATTCTCATCAATGAATGAGAATCAAAGATCACATGGATCAAGAAAAGATCAAGGGCTCACAATCATGCAAACAAACACACTTTGCAAAAACTTTAAAAAGTTGTTGCAAACTTTGTTTGGAGTAATCATTACCTTTTTTGGAGGAAAATAGGAGAATATTCCAATATTCCTTATTCAAGTGGATGAGAGGGAAATTAGCAATTTAGTTAATTAAAACTAAATTTGAATGTGCAAGATGAGGAATGTGAGGATATTCATTAAATTATTGATTCATTTAATGAAAATGAGATGCAAATATGATATTTAATTAAATAGTTTAGGTTATTTAACTAAATAAGAGGACTTAGGGTTAAAATTAAATAATTTTCATTATTTAAATCAGATGAAATGTCAGTGTGAGAGGAGGTGAATTAACCCAATTAGGTCAATTAGATTAATAGGTGAAAATGAGGCATTTAATTAAATAATTAGGCTTATTTAATTAAACAAGTGAAAAGAAGATGGATTTAAGGACAAAATGATGTTAGTTAGCCAATGTGATCCATTGAGACATTTTTAGGTGTCTACACTATCAACCATGCACCATCTAATGCATGTGTAGCCAAGGTTATGATAAAGGAATCACTAACAATATTTTTTTTAGACTCATCCTAATAAATGTTCTTCTCATAGTTCCAAACTTTTATCTTGGTCTTACTAAGAGATTTAGATCTCCAAAGGATTTGGATCTAGACTTGTCTCACTTCTTTTTCTTATTCTTTCCTTTCTCTAACCATTTTTTATGAAGATATAATGCCTCCTTAGTAGATTCAAAATTATTTTTTGACATCTCTTTAGAAAGTAACAACCTCATCCACTTTCAAATTTATAGTAATGCTCCCAATAGCCATAACAAGGTGGTCCCATTAATCTAGAAAATAACATACAAAGTCATATATTGATCCCCCTCCCCCATATTCACTCCAATGGAGTACAATAGGGTCAAGATCATATTTGAATAACTTAGACATTATAGAACCACCATCCTTAATCCATAGGTTATATAACTTCTTTCTTAGGAAAAACTTTCTTAATAAGGATTTAGCTTGATAAATCTCACCTAGCTTCTTCCAAAGGCTTGTTGTGGTAGTCTCTTCATGTACATTCAACAATATTGAACTAGCCAAATAGAATCTAATGAGATCCTTATTTTTTGGTCTAATATGTCTTAGTATTCTTTTTTCATAATGGTAGGTTAGGATCAAAATACTACAACCCATAGATCTTTATATATGAGTATATCATCCATTTGAGTTTTTAAAGCTCAAAGTTTTTTCCTAGAACTTCTCCATCTTTAGCCTTAAAATTCTTGGAATTTTTCCTATAACAAGATATTATTTATGCAAGATCTCACTCAATCCAAGATTAGTACAAATAACCCTTATCCCTAACACCTAGAATCTTAGGTGATCAAGCTCTAATACTAAATAAAAATAAGAAAAATGTATGGAAACTCTTCCTACACTAATATATGAGAGGAGCTACATGTGAAAATTTTAACTAATCATATAGTTACAAAGAAATAAAAATAAAAAGCAATATACTTTAACATAGTGACTAACGTGGGGAAAATATTTTAGGAGAAAAGACCCACAATCCAAAGAAAATCAATGTATTATTTAGTAATCAAATATTATATAACACTTGTAGATTCTAAGACTTTATAGGGGTATCACCAATTGGAGGTCTAGATTAACTTTGCTAGCATAATAGTACTTAAAAAAATCATTGTCAAAACCTCCATCTCAAGCACCCAATAAATAGAAGAGAAAATATATGAAACCATCAAATGATAATTAGGAAACAATGAGCTAAAACTACCCAAAATGTGGTACCCAAATCCCTAGTTAAAATTCCACACCGAAATCCCAAGATGAATCCATAGACTAAAAATATTTCTTTCACTTGTCATAAGTTCATAATAATCTACTCACAAATTGGATGACCTATTTTGAATCCATTATCTCCATTCAAATATTCCTTATGACATGCCATAACATGCATTATAAGTTGGTAAACAAGTATAATTCCCTCTTACATCTCTTTTATGTGTCATAGATAGTTTTACATTTCAATCTGGGAGACCCAACTTTTGGAGGCCAAAATTTTTGAATGAGAAGACCATTTGAGCCCCTTTTCAATTGTATAAATTAAATAGGTCTACATGTTGAGCATTACCAAACCAATGTTGAACAATTGAAAAATATTTATTTTGGCCAAAAATGACCTCTATAGCATAGAAATTGAGTTTTTATAGCACATAAATTGTGATTGTAGTGGGTTGTGTGCACCCCTCTCTTGTGAGATTTGTGTGGAAGTAAAAATGTGTTATGTAAAAAAATATCAATGTTGTGATTAGTCTTTGGGCATGATATGTTGTGTATCTATCTTGGAAAAGTAAGAGTTATAAATGTGATGTATAATTTAGTTACTCATCCCAATTTTGACATTGTTCCATATTAATTGTTGGCAATTGTGACTCCCTATTAATAATTACTTGTTGATTGCAATCTTCATTTTGGATTCCCTCATTTTGATTGAACATCTACGAGATGAAAGGTAGTATAGTTGATTCTTTTAAAACTTGAATATGTAACTAACTAAATTCCTAGATTTTTTTTTTTTAACTACATCAGGGAGGGGTAAATTTTTTATTAAAGCAAGAAAAAGTTACAAAGAAAGGGCATTAAATAGCCCTATCAAACTCCACCAAGTGATCCAACCGTTGAGAGAAATCCAGGTGTAACTGACCCGATCCACCAAATTCCAATCATGAATATGATCAGAAGCCCATTTAGCCAAACAATCAACAACACCATTCCATTCTCTAGGAATATGAGTGAAAGTAATGAACTCCAGAGAAGCACAAAGAATGAGATTTTTTGCAAAAATCAAATCCAATTGCCAGCTCACATAATATAAATGTCACCTATTCAGCAAGTTCACCACAACCTGGGAGTCAGACTCACATATGATCCTTCACCATCCCAATTGACTGCCGCGCTCCATAGCCAATAAAATGGCCTAAGCCTCTATTAAATTATTAGTATGAAGACCCTTATAAACAAAGAAGATAAAATGAACATTTCCAGAGCTATCCCGACAAACACCACCAATTCCAGCATGACCAGGATTTCCATGAGAAGAGCCATCCGTGTTGATTTTTAGGACTCCTTAAGGAGGAAGGGACCATCTTCCCTCCCTATTCACCTTTGGGGTAGGATGTCTACATCTGTTGCACATGAGTTGACATTGCGGAGGAGGAAGATGAAGATGATTACAACAACCAACATCATAGGGGTCCACCGGCTCAGTTAGATCACACTTAGCCACAATAGTTTCTCCCAAAGAATGCAAAATTTTCCACCACATGTGAGGGGCCATCAACAAAACATCCTGAAAAATCTGCCTATTCCTCTCCAACCATAGATTCCAAATAATAAAGGATGGGTCGAGAGCCCAAGCAACTTGAAGAAAGGAAGTAGAAACAGGGGCCCTGCCCCATCGTTCCACAAACTCCACCAATGAGGAAACATGCCAACAAGGCCTATTGCACACCCTCCACCATAAATTCCAAATATCCCTAGCATAGGAACATTGAAAGAAGAGATGGGAGACACTTTCTTCACAATCATGACACATAACACACATAGAAGGGCCTTGGAAACCATGTTTACATAAATTATCCCAAGTAAGACACCTATTTTGAGCCACTAACCACATGAAGAAATTGCATTTGAGCCATGACAACTTGTGCCAAACTTGCTTTCACCAAGGGACCTCAATGTCCCCAAACAACTACCTACCCAACTGCTTATAACCAATAGACATAGAGTACTTTTCGGACAAATCTGAACCATCCCAAGCCAAGGCATTAGGTACCCTCAAAGAATTACAAACACGAGAAGCCAGAAGCTGAGAAAGCTCATGCCTATGCCCCTCAGACCCTCCAGGTGGCCACTCAAAAGGATGCTTCCAATGAAAACTTATAGCCGATCCATAATGTTGCGCAACCTTATAATGCTCCATGGTATCCCAACCAACCGTGGTGGAAACATCACAAAGGGATTGGAGGTGAGGAAAAGAAGAGAGAATAGGTGGGTGACCATCCCAAGAATCTAACCAAAAAAGAACCTATGACCCCGAATGACAGATCCAAAAAAGTGGACACTTAATCAACTATGCCCCCACTTTCAAAGTATGCCAAATCATAGAACCACTCCCTTCCAGAGGATAGCGAGGAACCTAAAAAGAAGCAACACCCCTAAGATATTTATGGTTGAGAATACGAGCCCATAATTGGTGCTAATTGGTACACCATCACTAGTAAAGTTTGGCAGCAAGAACTTGCCCGTTCAAAATTGTAGAGCGTAAACCAAGACCACCCTCCTACTTTGGTCTACAAATAGATTCCCACTTAACAAGGCTCCACTTTGAAGAAAGAAAATTACCGCTCCAAAGAAACTGACATGAGAGAGCATCAAATTCTGTAAGGAAATACATAGGAGTTGCTTGAACAAAGCACTTGTAGATGGGAAGGGCCTGGATAACAGACTTGAGAAGAGTCACTCTAGCAGCTATAGAGAACCATCGATGAGTCCAATGAGTAACCTTGTGCCTCATCTTATCAAGCAACAACTACTAGGAGGACCTGGGCTGACGAACAACAACAAGAGGAATACCCAAATAGACAAAGGGGAGAGACCCTATTTGAAACCTCAAAATAGTTGCAATCTGTCGCTGGATAACCAGAGGAGTATTAAACAAGAAGATAGAAGATTTATGCTTACTGAATTTCTGGCCTGAAGCTACAAGGTAGATATCCAAAGCTTGCCTAAAGGCTTCAGCCTCTCGAATACGAGTCAATCCCATAAGGGAAGTGTCATCCACAAACTGGAGATGAGAAAGCATTGGTAGGACCAACCCCCACTGCCAACCATGAATCAAGCTTTGTGAAACCTGAGATTTAAGAAACCGACCCAACCCTTATGCCAATATAATAAACAAATAAGGAGAGAGCGGATCCCCCTGATGAAGGCTCCTAGAAGCCCCAATTTTTTTTTAAGTTTCACCATTCACAATAACCGAAAAAGAGGAAGAAGTCACACAACTCAAAGTCCAGCTCACCCAATCAGAAGAAAAACCAAAGGCCAACAAAATCTCTTGAAGAAAACTCCATTTAACTTTGTCATAGGCTTTGGCCATATCCAACTTGATAAACATAGACCTATCCTTAGAGGTTTCCATGGAATGAATGACCTCAGATGCAACCACCACCCCATCCAGAATTTGACGACCTGCCATGAAGCTGCCTTGCTCCTCAGAAATGACAATAGGCAAATAAGATTTAAGCCTCTCGACAATCAATTTCGTAATAATCTTATACACCACATTACAAAGCGCAATAGATCTAAATAATTCAAGCCTATCAACACCTTCCTTCTTAGGAATGAGAACCAAAAGAGTAGCATTCAGGGCACGAAGCATCTGCTTCCTATGAAGAGACTCCCGAACCACCTCCAACAAATCCAGCTTCACAATATCCCAAAACTCCTGGAAAAATTCAACTAGGAAACCATCAGGGCCAAGAGCTTTCCCCTTATTCATCCCAAACACAACCTCCTCCACTCCTGACAAAGTAATCGAGCGAATAAGAGAAGCATTCAAATCATTAGAGATCAAAGAAGGAATGCAAGCAAGGACCAAATTCTCCTTAGCCTCTGCAGGAAGTGAATTCTCAGTAAACAAATTAGAGTAGAACTGACGAGCCTCTCTAGACAAATCCTGTTGTGAAGAGATTGAAATACCCTCATAATTAAAAAAAAGGAGATATAACACTTATTTTGACAAGCTTGCACAAAATGATGGAAGAAGGCAGTATCCCTGTCACCCTCTTGAAGCCACTTAATCCCAGCCTTTTGTTTCTATAAAATATCCTCACGAAGCTCCCACTCCACCAATTTCAAAGCCTAGGCCTCAGCATGCCCAATAGCCTCTGAGAATCCCAAATCCTGAATCTGGCAAGTAATAACAGCAAGGCAATCTTGTGCTTCTCTTTTCTTGGCCCGAAAATTACCAAAACAAGACCTATTCCATCACTTAAGATGATACTTGACATATTGTAGCTTCTTAACCAAAGAATACATAGTTGTACCATATGCAGGGGCTCCATCTCGCCACCACTGAGCCACAAGATCACCCAAAGAAGAATCATGAAGCCACATAAGCTAAAATTTGAAAGGTGGATTCTTTGGATTAGGAAAAGCATAAGCATAAAACTTAATTGTCCAATGATCAAAGCCACACCAGTCAAGAATCTAAGAACAAGTGACCAAGTTACTACCAACCCAAAAACTAGAGACAAGGAATCTATCTAACCACTCATAAATCAATTCAGGCCCACTCCGTCTATTATTCCAAGTGAGTATTCCATTAGAGGTTTTAACATCAACCAGAGCAAGAGAATCCACATTAGTCTGAAATAGATCTGAAGCAGGACCAAGCCTAGGAAACCCTCCTATTTTCTCCTCCAAGCTCAACACATAATTGAAATCACCAGCTAAGATCCATGGCAGAAAAAGTGCACAAGACCTAACATACTTGATATGAGCCCAAAGATGGATTTTACCATGGATGTCAATCGAAGAATAAACATTACTAACCAAAATAGTCTCACCAGATTCCAAAATCGAGGCCACCACAGAAAAAGCAGACTAGCTAGAAATCCACCAATGAGGAACAACCTTACGTGGATCCTAGAAAAGAGCCAGACCTCTAGAGTTTCCCCTAGAACCAATACACTAACACTGTCCAGAAAACCAAATACAAGGAGCATTTTGAAGCATGAAGTCCACCCGAAGCTTAGTCTCCTGAACACAAAAGATATCTGGAGAATGAACCACAATCAAATCCTAAATAGCCTTTTGACAGGAGGTGCTATTCAACCCCCTTGCATTCCATGAAAGAAAAATCATGAGGAGAGAAATAGGCCTCAATGGTCTTAACAGACCCAAATTCCACTAGCAAATCCCTAGTAGATTTAATCTTGTCCACATCCTTCTTACGACCAACTTTAGAAGAATTTTCAAAATGCCCCTTCTTGAGAGGGTGTTGCAACACCCCCAAAGAAAGAGACGATCCCTGACATTTACCTAAAGAGAGCACCTCCTTAGCTAAATCCACTAATATAATATCATCCTGCACACCTGCAGAGGCACCAGGAGGCCCAAAAATCCCCTGCTCCAAAGCCAGAGAATTATTCTGAACAACAATTGCCTGCTCCAACCCTGTATCCAACCCAGTATCCATACCAGTGGCCCCAAAATAAATCTCAACAGAAATCCCCTCCTCTAAAGCCTGATTATCCAAGACCTCAAAACAATTGAAACCCTAATCACTTTGTCTATCCTTATAGACCCACTTCTGATCCCTCCCTTTAGCCCTTGGATTAATAGGACTAAAGCCATCCTTATCATGCCCACCTTCAACCATAGGTGCCTTGCCTTTATCCCCCTTCTCCACCGAAGGCCCAAAAGAAGGAGAAGAAGAAACCCCAACCACTTTGGGTGCTCGAGGACATTAGTGTTGAAGGTGTCCATACTCATGACAAAAACGAAAACAAAAAGGAAGGGACCCATAATCTAACTATTGAATCCACAAGGCAGAGCCAATACAAATTTCTAAAGAATCTGGCAAAGGGTTATTTAAATCAATTTCAACACAAATGTGAGCATAAGAGAATACCTTTTTATCCAGAGTATTCTAAGCAATGGCAGTCGGCTTCCCCAACAAAGCAGCAATCTGATGCAGAATATCCTCCCTCCAAAACTCCAATGGTAGCCATGGTAGATAGACCCAGATAGGGACCCGTGTAGGCAGATCCTCTGCCACATTAAATCCTCCATGTCAGGGCTTAATGAACAAACCAGCATGATTGTAAAAATATGACCCTCCCTCAAAAACACGATTACGATCTAAGATGCAAGAAAAATCAACCATGAAATAGCCATTTACAACCACCAAGAGATCAAAATCACCTTCAACCTGCCAGGTTTGACGAATCCAGGACTCTAAATCCAAGAGAGGGACATGAATACCCAAGAAATTACAAATCAGAACATGTTGGCTCCAATAAGATATGTCCTCTTGAATTGATTCAAGAGAAATAACCAAAATAGGCCTATCTTGACTCCATGGCAAGCAGCCATTCACTTTCTTGAGCTTAGAGCTCTCACCCTCAAAAGAAAAATCTTACATATGTGCTTGCATGCCTGCCAAAAAATCTTGAGATGGCTTTGCCCCAACAATCACTAGAATTTTGAAAGCCTCTGCCATATCCCTACACACAACCCACATCGTTTCCGCTCAGTCCAAACCCCTACACACAACCCACACTATCTCCGCCCACTCCAAACCCCTTCCACACCACTTCCACCACCCACTTCCCCCGCACCTGCACCCTTCACCCGCATGAACCCCCACGTTAAAGAAAAAAAGAGGAAGTTGAAGCCCCGGCCTATTACAGGCCACAGGCACCCAAAACCATCAGGTGCCACATCCGACAAGCGCAACTCTCTCAACCAATAGGATTACTAAATTCCTAGATAAGATCAACATATAGAATTTTATTATTTGAAATAATTAAACCAATACTATATTTGGTCTTAAAGTCTAATTTTTCTACATAAACTATGCTTATTTTTGAGTAAAAATAGTACATTTTCTGCAAAATAAGGAAATGGGAGAAATAATAAAGAAAAGAAAATGTAGTAAATATGTCTAGATGAGACAATAATTTGAGATGAGAATCAAGAGGAAGTTATAGCACATATGACAACATGCTTATAGGATGACAACACAACCATATTCACGTCTATAAGATCTTTCAATATGTCATATATGAAGACTTACAATTAATTTTAGAGATAGAAAACTAGAGTAAAAATATAACAAAAATAATAACATGAATTAAAGGAATATAAAAATACAATGAAATAATCCAACTGAAATGACTTAAGCATAAATTAAATAACAAAAATATTGTAGAGAAGAAGAAATAAAAAATATTAATATCAAGACACTATCAAGAGGACCTATAGATGGGATAGAGAGAAAAGGTGAAAGAAGTTGATAGAGTAAAGAATGGAAAAGGAACAAATGGTTCATGAAAGAGAAAGTTTGTCCAAGCACAAGTTCACTGAAACCTAAATTCACTGAAACACAAGTGAGTAGGAAATTAGTTATGAAAGGCAGTTCAAAAGTACAGATAGGTTGAAATCCAATAATAATGAAAATTTAAATAGCTCTAGATGATGTGAAATTGTTAAGACATGCCATTAAAAGCTAGTACCATATTTCTGGTAAAGTGATTCAGTTGTGACAGTACCTTACCTTTAGATCATTCAACTTCTTTAAATGGTATTATAAAAGACGCATTGCCTTATTTTTAAAAGGGCAGGTGAGGGTGTTAGGCAAGAGAAGAAGAATACATTGAAATAAATAAATAATTTTCCTTCTTTTAACTGTAATAATTTGTGAATTGTATAGAATTTGATGTACCACATAGGAATAAATAAATTTGAAATTGTTTTGTGTTGTTGTGATTGTGAATAGTGTTATCTTATAAATTGCATTGTTCGCTGTTAAAATTGACTGTCTGATAAGATTCTATTTTAGACTATGTTATATGGTGAAGTCCCAAATTTGATCCTTCCACTTTCATGGACAATCAAATAAAGATTGATTTAACTTGATTGTGTGCTCCTATCTTATATGTGTTTAGAAATAAGAACAACGTTAAATATATATAATTTAAGAATACAAATATGTATCTTTATCACTATCTTAATGTGTAAGGAAATAGATATATGAGATAATAGATTACCAAGCATTGCCAAAAAATTTGAAACATAAGAAGAAATACTAAAAGAAAGGTGCAAGTTAAATACCAAAAGCTTGTGGTTGAAGGATCTTAAATAAGAGAGGAGAAAGATATTCTTCATAGCTGTGCAAAGAAATACATGACACATAATGACAAATGACAAACTATAATATTGTGACTATGTTAATAAAAACACTATAATATAATTATTGGAAATCTCTAAAATAATGAAATTGACCAACTTGTAAATAGAAAAAGAATATATATATGAATAAGTTAGAGGAGAAAAGTTCATCCAAAGAGAAGTTAAGAAAAAAGAGTTTGAACCAAAGAGATAAGTTACATATTTTGCATTCCATCTTTTAAATATAGAGCTTTAAAGAAGTTAGGGGAAGAGATGAATGTTTTATATTCTCATGTATAAAACCATTAACTAACAAGGAAGTCTTGCAACAAATTTAAATGGAAAAAAATGTAGGTTAATAGACATTTAAAAAATTTGAACATACTTGACAAAATTGTGATTGTGTAGATGTTTGCACAACTACATTGTCACCCAAGGAAAAATATTAAAAGCTATGTCATAAAGTTACAAGAAGCAGAGTATAGAAAAAATAAATGTACAAATAATAATAAAAAACTTAAAAATTTCTAAGGGAGAAAGGCTATGGTTACTAGCTCAATGTACCCTAAATATGCTAAGGGGATGAATACCAAACTGAGTGTAAAACATAATGTGATAATTGCTAGATATGTAGTTTTTTGGTATTATAGGAGATAACTATTTACAATTGATAACCTCTTAATGTTACTAACTTTAATAGTGGACCTTCCAATTTTATTAGATCCTATGGTGGTCCTCTTGTTGATAGTTATTGAGATTTGAGTTTCCTATTTGTACCATATGGACATGTTAATGCAAAAGTGTTTTGTACATGATAAATAAGAGGCAATGGTCATAACATTTGAGACACATTGTCATTAATCTTAAAGGGATTATAGTGAAGTGATGTAGGGTACTAGAGGGTAAAAGGGTTGTACTTTAAAATGCATTGTAGTATCACATGTATTCCTAAGATGTTTATCTTTTGTTTGATACATGAGAAAACAATGTTATAAAAACATAATAGAAATAAAGAACAATATATAGTTTAATCCAATTATGTTGTTATCTGAACCAATAAAATTATATCAATAAAATAATGAAGAAATACTATGAAAAATCATTAAACTCATAGAATGCAAAGAATTACACATATACATGGAAAAAATCTTGCAGGAAAAACCTTTACCCCAAAGAGACCTAAGCTTGTATTATTCTTCAAAGATGAAGTACAATTAATAAAATCCACTTATTCCCCTAATAGTAGTTGACTATAGAAGAGTATCAATGAAGAACCATACAATCCTCTATCCTATGTTGTCAATATATAGGAAAAAATAAAGTAAAAATGTATGTGTTATCCAAAATTGTGAGTCAAAAACCACGATTTGTGGCCAAAATTCAACACCCCCATGGTCATCATTAATAAAATTAAAATATTAACTCCTCATAAACCTATTACATAGTCCTTGTGCATCATTTATGTGTTAAGTTTGTTAAGAACAATGAAATTGACTAAGATCCTAATCCTAGACACTCCATGAGGGCATTAATTAGCTTTTCATAGCACCAAAAATGAAATATATTCTTATAATGTGTAATATTGATTGACTCCTTGTAACCTCTCTATTAAATTCCTTTTTACACAATATTCCAATTATCTTAGAGTAAATAAATAATGAATAAATCCCCTTTGGCACATGGGCATCTAACACCCCATTCCATGGTGTTTGAAGACTAGATATTAATTATCATCTACATACACTATAACTACAATGCTTAGGGCGTGCAAGGTGAATGCCACACCTAGTCCTAAAATTAGTACACTTGACATTTACATTGCAATACATAATAAGAAAAAGAAGAGTTAAGACTTATGGCTTCTCTACATCAACTAAAATTCTCTATGCTCATTGACTTAGTGAGAGAATCTATAGCATTAATCAAAGTATCAACCTTAAATATCATGACTTTGGCACTCTAAACCATCTCACAAATAAAGTGATATTAAATATCAATATTTTTTATGAGTATGGTACATTGAGTTCTTCACCAAACATATGCCACTCTGATTATCATATCCAATTTTGACCTATTTACACTCAAATCCAATACATATAGACACAATATTTGTAACTAAACAACCTCTGCATAGGCATTTTTCACAACCACATACTTTTATTTTATAGTGGACAATGAAACTATAGGATGTCTCTCACTCATCTAACTAATATCTTATCTAAATAGAGTAGACACATAACTGCTAGTGCACCTCTTGTTGTTTGTATCACCTCCAAAATTAGAATCAACATGTCCTCTATATGAAGCATCTTACCAACATCATCAATCCAATGATACAAATATATAATCATTAGAAATCCTTGGAAAATATATATTTAAACCCTTTCTACATAAGCCCAAAACTCAATTCCAAGGTTAGACATAAACTTGTTAAGAACTCCCACTACTTGGGTAATGTCTAATCTTGTATAAATCATGGTATACATTAGGATTCCTATGACGCTTTAATAAGTAATATTAAAAATATCATCCAAATTACTATCTAATGTAGTACATTGGTCCAATGATAAATTAATACCAAAAGGTAAAGGAATATTAACTCTCTTATGGTCATACATGGTGAACCTCTACAAAATAGTCTAAACATGTTTCTTCTAATTGATCCAAAGTTTTGTTCCAAACTATTTTTGTCGATCTTCATACCTAGAATATATTTTTCAACCCCTAAATCCTTCATACAAAAGGCACTAGAGGGTAAAAGTATAAAGTTGTGTCACACTTCTAGACAACTTATCAACACAAGTGAATTTAAGTATTTCTAACTAAAAATCAATTTTGGTCAAAAATATGATCTAGTAAGATTCATTCTAGCCAAGTTAGATATTTCCCCAATTTTTCTAATTAAAATTGTTGGCTAAATGCATATTTAGCACCACTTTGAGACCAATTTACCAAAAATATAAAATAATTTGGAAAACTTGATGTTTCAATAACTCCTACTCATGTAAATAACATTTTAAAAAAATATATAAAAATATATTTTTGTAGATCCATAAGTGTAGTTTTGAAACATATTTATATTTTAATAGTTTAATTATTATTTGTATTTTATTTTTTATTTTTACTAAAAATAGGTTATCAGCATAAAATATTAGTTTGGTTACCATGCCAAGGAAAAATACTAAAACTTATTAAAAAAATGGAAAAAAATATGATGTACTAGATAAAAGAATCTATATCAAGATGGTATATTTTTTTCTATTTTAGATAAATATTTAATATGAAATTTGATGTTGAATGGAACCAAATGTTTTTTAATACACACATTTTAATGTTTATTCATCAAAATTGGAGAAAAAATATATATCCATGCACTAAAGTTTCAAGTTATAAATACACACAAAATTGAAAGAAAAAAAATGATGTATATAAAGATTGATGTCTCATGTAACTTTACTTTTCAACATTTTATCAACAATTAAATTATAGTGTCAATTTATTAAAAAACTATTTCAAAATTATTTTTTATTTTTCTCAAAAAAATACAAACATAAAATATACTAAACATACACATTTAATTAGTTTACATCATTTCAAAATTCAAAACATATATGCCACTTTTTAGTGATTCAAGTTTAAAAGTTGGATTAGTGTTGGTTGTTTTCTTTATAAAAGTGTGACACAATTTTGTAATTTTACAATAGAGAACTAAACTTTTCCCTCTTTAATTATTTCCTTACTATTTCTAATGAACACATCATGAACATGTAAGACAATGATTAGCAATTGATCATCAATTAATTTTAAATAAATACAATGCTTACATTCACTTTTAACAAACTCAATGTCCAATATGCAAGTGTAAAACTTGTAACACCACATCTATAGTGCCTTCTTGAGACCATATATTGACTATTTCAAATGCAAACCAAGTTCTCCTTCCCTTTTGCCACAATACCATTAGGGTATTTCATATAACTTTCTTTCTCGAGTTCCCAATGCAAAAAAGAAACTTACCATTTATTTTCTCTATATCTAAATCATCAGTAAGAACAATTGAAAGTATAAATCTAATAGAAGTTAACTTTGCAACATGAGAAGAAGTTTTACCAAAGGTAGCTCCTTGCACCTAGGAGTGCCTTTTTTCCACCATCTTGTCTTGTACCTTTTTAACTATTCATCTTCTCTAAAATTATTTTTAAACACCCACTTGCAACCAACGAGTTTCCTTCCCTTGGATAAATCAACTAGATCCCAAGTCTCACATTTTTCTAAAGTCACCATCTCATTATATATGGCCTCCATCCTAGATGCATACTCTTTTGAAGAAAGAGTTTCCTTCACAAATCTAGCTTCATCATCAGTACAAGATAAAAGCAATACACAATAGAAATATGGTGGGATATACTTTCAACTAGTTTACGTTACCTTATGGACATACATGAGGGTGTACAAAGATGTTCTACTTGTTCTTTCTCTGAAATCTCTAAATGTTAAGATAGTTGCATTAAGAATTATATTTCATTTGTTGCAACTAGTTAATTGGGACTTTGGAAATATTCCATTGAATTAATTTAATTAATTTTATTTGAATTTTACATAAAAGGAAATGCCTTAAGCATTTAAATTCTCGTTAAATGCATTATGGGGAAAAATAAATAGAAAAATATAGAAATTGGCAAAAGACAGCATGAAGGGAAAATAACTCATTTTTCTCATTCTTGCATTTTAGAAGAAAATTACTTCAAAACCCTCTCTAAAATTAGAAAATTGGGTAGAAATTATTTCTTTTGCATTTTGTGAGCTTGGAATTGGGATTGAAGGAAGAACATCAAGTTGCTTGCATTGTGTGAGTGGATTTACTATAAAATTGAATTTATTTGAAGAAATCAAGAATTGTGTAAAAAACCAATGTTGAGGTAAATCTCTTTCCTTCCTTTGTTATTTGCATTCCCTTTAAGTTTGAATGTCATGCTTACCTTGAAGGCAACATATAGCTTCCCTTTTTAGATTGATTCATATGCAAACATAGTAGAATTTATTTCTTTTGAAAAAATGCCCATTTTGTACCCTCACTATGGAAATTTTTTCTTAAAATGGTTGAAATGTGAGTTTGATTTCATCGAATAGTTGTTCACCCTAGAATCAAAATGGTATGTTGTTTTTTGAAAAAAATTGTAACAAAAAAAGTAGAAAATCAAGCTTTTATTAAGGGAGTCTTGAGAAAATTCTATGGTTTTCATTGACAAAAATGCATAGGAAATTTAAAATTTAGAATTGAATTTGAATGAATTGGAATAGCGAAAATCAAGTCTCCTCAATGATTTTTCAATGCAAATGTTTGAAAATCATGTTCATTATTTTGTTTCATACTTGTGCATTGTTTTATTTGGCACACCCATTTGATGAATTGGAGCATGAGAAACCTAGAATTTGAGGTGTAGAATTAGGAAGGAGTGGCTCTAGATGTCCCAAGTTTGGAAGTGACTTTAAGGCTACAACAAGCATAGAGTTAGTAATCAAGTGGAAATTAAAGAAAATAATTAACCAAGATCAAGTTGGTGACACATATTGAGCACTTACATAGGCTCGATATATGTCCAATCAAGGGCATACCACACTCGAGTAGGGTGGTGGATGTCACTTGTGTACTTCCCTCACCTTGTGATGGGCATATGTACTCATGTCCACAAAGCCATCTCTGCATGCTTTCACGATGACACTCATTGCCTCTCTCTAGTATCCTCGTCCTTATTTTTGTTGGGTGTTATATCCAACATGAGTCTATCCTTAGTTATCTTTATGTGATTGGAGGAGTTGATGCTTGTATGTTGTTCACGATTGTTTTGTATGCAATGTGGTTGACATGTGTGAGAACTATACTCCCACTCCCATGTTTGGTGTGAGTGTTTGTGGCCATTGTGAGTATCTCGAAGCATAGTGGGTTGGACCTAAGGGTACCACATGGTTAGGTGGCATGGAACCACCATTGGGTATTGTGGATCCATTGGAGAGATGTGAAATTATGATCAAGGATGCAAAAGCTTCATATTTTATTATGTTTTTCACGGCTATTATCTTGAAAATTTGTATATTGTAGGACATTTGAGTCCTCCTATCTATTTGTATTATTGAAACTAGACCTTGTGGAAGAATTGTAAACTAGCCACATAAATGGTGATGGTATGTTAGTTTGTATTGGAATTGGTGTCAATGTGCATGCCTTTCTTTATGCATTTGGCCATTATTGTGATGTTGGTTAAAATGAACAAGAGCACATTTAGATTTGGGATTTGAATGAATGCAATGCTTAGAAAACATGCAATTATTGGTAACATTGAAACATTGATTCCAAGTATGTCTCAACGAGTTTTGGCTTGGGATCCCATCTTGTTGATGTGGCATTTTTGGTTTCTCCTTGTGGGTTAAGAGTGAGTGGATTGTGTAGGACACCTTCCCCTCATTCCCTTGTGTCTTAGAGCTTCTTGTGTTGTTCCTTACAGACTCTCCAACCTTTGGGAGCCATTTCCTTTGTTGGTGATGTTTTAGAGATTAGGTGATAGTGTCTGCCTAGATATCTAGTCATTTTCATCATTTCAAAGTTTGTTTTGTGTTGTATTCCTATTTTTGGGGTTCTTGAGTTTTGAGCCATGTTGGAGATCTAGAAATGGGTATCCATTCATTCTTTGGCCAAGATTATCATGCAAGAAAAGATAAGACACCAGTGCCAAAATTGGACAACACACTTGTAGGACTTAGGCACTAAACTAGGACACTTGCATAGTTTTTGGACTCCAACACATCCTTGAGACACCTATGCAATTGTGCTAGCATCCCTCATGCACACTATTTCCCTTTTGTTCATCAAACAATGAGTATTTTCATGCCTTTTTCAGAAAAGCTTTATATACAAAAGTTGTTCCCCTTTGTCGTGTGAGTCTTTTTGTATTATTTCCTCATTGATAGGTTCATCTATTGAAGAGTTATGTCAAATATTGATTTAGGAAGTGTCTTTACATGGAAATGACCCAATGTTATCCTTAGTGTATGAATTGTACCTCCTAGGGCTATCACGTCATGGGTCTAATCCTTGTATTAGAGGTTCCTTGTTGGAAATTATTTCCCCATGGGGTTGGTAAGCATGTTGGTGTTGTAGTTGGATTTGAGGTAGACATTTCCCTCATCCTATCCATGTCTCGTATGTCTTCTACATGTGCCAACTTGCTTAGAGCAACAATGATTTTTCATGTAGTGTGTTGTTGTGTGTCATGGTGTCATGTTTGCACGCATTGGCGTGCAATGCAACCTAGTAGTGTTGTGCCATTATTGTATAGTGTTGCATTTAAAAAAAGTGTGCTTGGCTAATGTTCAAAGTGTGCAACTTGAGGCATTACATTTTGTTGAAGAGTAGATATGGATCTTAGTGTTTCCTAAAGCATTTAGGAGGTGCTCTAGTGTATCGTAGACCTAAGAAGTAGCTTATAGTTGTTGCAAACCATAAGAATGGCTTGCATTTTACTATACATGTTTTATTTGGTAAATCCTTCTAGATCAACTAGCCTCTCTTTCTAGCTCTAAGTTTCTCTATTAATAAATATAAAAATAAAAAATAAGAAATAAAAACCTTGATAGAGAACTCAAAAAGAGGTGATCCCTTATATCTCAATTTATTTATAGATTTGTGCTTTTAACATTTTGTATAGAAGAAAAGTGCCTACTTCACTTCTCCATCTTATTTTGCACCCATTTTAATGCCCACTTACAATAAGCATGCTTTTGACCACTTTTGACCCTCTTAGAACACAAATTATCCAAAAGACATTGCATCCCACATGGACATGACTCCCCCACATTGCAACTACTTTGTTCCACCCATGTTCTCCATCTTCCAATCACCTGAGACTATAGTGGGAAATCGGACACTAAATCAAGAGCTGGAGATTGGAACAAGAAACAAGACACTAGAGAGGGAACACAACACTACACATTCAAATTTGTCTTTTCCAACCTAACATACCTTTTTCCCTAAACCATAACCCTAATCACATCTAATAGCCAAATTAACCCTCAACATGTTTATTTAAGCAGATTTACCTAAAATGGGAAGTATGAACTACCTAACACCTACACTTACCTCTACACACTTTCTCCTTTCAATCACCTAAAGAATTCACCATTGTGCCATAGGGGTTGCGCCAAGGCAAGTCCCTAAATGTGTTATAGGCACCTATTTTTCCCTTTTCAACATTGGCATTTACTACAACAAGACACTATGGTGGGAAACATGACACTAGAGAGGGGAGTAGGACACTAGCATGTTGCAAAGGAAATAACTATTGTGTATGAGACATTAACATGAAATGCAAACACTTCGACATATTAGGGTCTATGACAAACAATAGTTAGAAAAAAAGTTTTAACAAATGTCCAACATCTCAAATCCTTCTCCAGCTCTACAATGAATGTCCAAACATGGCATCTAATCCTCTCACACTTATTTACTTTAAAATTTAAACTTGAATATTGTTACTATTTTTAGGTAAATCATATTGTTGAGTGGATGAATGCAATTCTAGTAATTAAAATAAAATATGTTTTATGCAATTCTAATAATTAAGAATAAAATATGTTTTACTTTTAGTGCCTATTTTTAGTTACACATACTAGTGAGTATTAACCTCTCTACGTTGCATATAATTTGAAGAGCTTAAAATGAGTTTGTGTTGTCAAGTGGTCTTTGGTCTACTTAGTGAAGTTTAATGGCTCACAAAAAGACCAGGAAGGATCAAAATCTTGGGAAGTGCAAAGGTCCAATCCTCTAAAAGTAGACTAGGTAGGTGAAAATGCGGTAAGACTCCAAATTTTGCAACAATATTTGTGACTATCTGCTTACCATGAGTACACTTTGCAAATAGGTAAAAATTTGGCATAACACCAAAGTTTGCAACAATAATTAAGTGTGACTTACCGCTTACCATGAATGCACTTTGCTTGAGTGTAATTATGAAAACTTTCCCAATGCGGTTATTCTAGAGAAATCCTGGATTATGTATCGTAAAAATGAAGAGTCACATAACCATTGTGCAACCTTCTCTCCCAAATACGAATGCAAACTCTCCTGATGTAGTTCCTCTAAAGAAGTGATATCAAACTTCTCTACCGTATAGAACTGATGTTACCAAAGACCTAATTGAGAGGAATACCAAGCTCTCCATTGTGAAAATTATGTGCAGCATAACCATTATGCAACCTTCTCTCTGACGAGTGCACCTAAATAAGTATGGGAAGTTAGCTTCATTTTTTCAAGGATTAACTTGCATGCCATGCTTACCACAAAATGAGCTCACATTTTCTTGAGTCCTTTCACCAACTGAATGTCACATACAAATAGAAAAATGGTAATAGGGATCTCCAAAAGGAGGTGTAGACACTGAAAAATGTTCTAAATCTGCGAACACCTTTTTTCCTCATTAATTTCCCTTCTTCCCTACATAATTAATTAGCTTCAATTATTTAATTATTGTCTAAAATCATATTTCTTCTACTAATTAAATGATTTTTATTATTTAATTAATTCATTTCCCCTTTGCTATTCTCCCTTTGATTAATTAAATAATTACATCACTAATTAATCCTTTCGCTCTATAATTAAATAAGTTCTCATTTATTTAATTATTTGCTGTCATTTTCCTACTATAATTAAATAATTATTTTAGTTATTTAATTATTCATTAGCCTTTTCTTCCACAATTAAATAAATCCTACTTATTTAAATCTCACCTTTTTCCCTCCACTAATAAATAATTATTTTAATTATTTACTAATGTGTCTTTTTCCTTCACTTTTTAATTATTTAAAAATCAATTTTCCCTCTTCTTCTATAATTAAATAATTGTTTTTAATTATTTAATTATTCATTCTCGCTACTAAATTTACTCTAGCCACCTCTTTTTTTTGTGCTAAATCTTATCACTTATCTCAATTAATTTCCATCATTGATAAGGTTTTATTGCCTTTCAATCTCCACTGTCCATCCTTAACTAAACCCTATTTATGCCCTAACCCTACCTACTTGCTTCTCAAACAATTTCATCCATTGATCTTTATCATTTAATCTTGGCCCTTCATTCAAATTTGGTTTTCTATAAAAGAGACCCATCCCTTTCATTTCAAAGCTTATTCTACACAACCACTATCTTTAATATTTTGCTGTCACTATCACTAAGCTTATTCTTGCATACTACAAAGCTGAGGGCAAGCAAGCAATATAAATCAAAATGGAGAAGAGCAATGAAGGTGATTCAACCATGACATAGGAATTGTGGTAATATTGCTTCATTATTTTATGTTTTTATATTCATTTGTGCTTCATTGTTGGATTAGGGTCTTTAGGGTTTGAGTTTTATGTATTTGGTGGTTGATACTATTGATTCATGCCTTTTCCCCTGATTTTACCCTATTCTACAGGAGGCATTTGTGAGTCACTTATATATAGCTGCATTTGTAATATGATCTTCTAACTCAATATATATCTCTCAAAGAGTGCAAGAGATAGCGAAGCCTTATTTTAACTCCAGTCATACCATAAATGTCTTCTGTATAATATGTGGGAACTATTGAATGTCTTTATACGCTATACCCCCTTCTCTCTGCAAAAACTAGTATATCAATGCAATACAATCATGGATTAAAAGAATCTGTGGCCTCATTCTCACATAAGGTACGCTACAAGTGTGGATGATGCTCTTTAGGGAATGCATTGCAGCCTTGGTAATGGTTTACCTTGCAGAATCTGAGTTTAAAAAATAAAAAATAAAATAGCAACTATGACCAGAAAGTGCCAATAGTAGAATCTAGACCAGCGTCAAACTCGAATTGCTCTATTTACAGGAATTACCACCAGCCAAAACTTTTTACAATGTAAATGAATGTAAGAATTAGACAATGCTGTCTAAACGTAGCCAAAAAGTACCTGTATCATATTATGGTTGCCGTGCATAATCTGGCTGTCGAGACTGACTGAATGATGGGTTAAGTGCAAATGGGGTAACAACTCAAGCGGGCTTAACCTTGGAGAAAACTCCCTGGTTAAGCGCGCTTGAGCTGGAGCAGTGCTGGGATGGGTGACCTTCCGGGACGGACCAGTGCTTCACCTCTGTGAGCATCACCTAGATGCAATGAGTGCTAAGTGGACCATTCAATATCATGAGAGATGGGTTCTTGTTGAACCTCTACTCATGAAACATGGGTCAATCGAGTTTAGACTCGAAACTACAGCTGATTAGATCATTGGAGCTAGGCAATTTGAACAACAAATTAATGAACTCTGCTAGTCAAGCACAGACTCATTCAAGCAGCAACACAACAATACAAAATAAATTGGTCAAAGGTGAGTTATATCAACTACAGAAGTTAATGGATTCTTGCCTTTTAATCCAAGATGCTAGTACTCTAAAGAAATAACAATATCTCAGTAAACCACTTATTTTGATAACGTCAGGAGGACCGAAAGATCCCAAAGTTCAACAATATACAAGATCCCAATGTATGAGAATATACCTGTGTTACACAAGGACATGTCCCCACCTCTCAAAACTTAAGGCATTTTGAGACAGTAGGGACATCCCCTGGCCGTGCCTCCCAACACAGCAAATTCTGGAAATATCTCAGAAACATGTTCCCATTTTAGGGAATGGCCAGAAACAGCTAGGGAATGCCTGGCCATCCCTAATGCAGCCGGGGACATCTCAGATGCTCCTCAACCGTCCCAGGGACAGCCAGGTGTCGTCTACAGCAAACCAATTTTTATAATGTTTTACAAATGTGGTTCGAAACATTACATGACAGTGTTATAACAGCAGTAAAACAGCAATTAAATTAATCCTGACAGCAGTGACAGCAACAACTGTAGTATAACAGCAATAAATATATCATGATTCAAATTCATGGTTAATGATACAAGTTAAATAACAATTAACGCTAACAGCAATAATTTGGGTTTCTGATTTCTGTTCAAAAAGTCTCAAACTTCAAAATTCTTGATATGGTATTAGAGTGAGTTATTATTGTCAGTCGCAAAAGAGATTAAAGGTGCATTGGCCAGGTCTGGTACAGTGTGGTATAGTGTGAGAAGTGCAAACAAACAAATTCTCTTTGGAATGTGCTTAGCATGCAGACTTCTGCAGATATCATCCAACATCATTTTAACAGTCAAATGTTATATTGTTGCTGTTATACTGTTTTTCATTAACTTGTAGAAACTTGACTCTCTCTCTCTCTCTCACTCAGTATATATATACTGAAATTTCATATATATTGCTGTCCCTCTGCTGTTCCAAAAAAATGGCCCTAGACTGCCATCCTCACAATGCATCCCCTGCTGTCCCTCTGCTGGAAACACTGTGGAACATAGGAATATACAGGATCCCAAAGAAGCCTTATAAGATGGACAACTCAAATAAGATCTCAACTAAGGATAGACAACTTTAAAATGTTCATTTCAAATTGATATACATCACACTGGCCTTCATGCTGTAGACCTAATGATAACTATACTAGAAAGTATATAGACACAGTATGCCACCTTTAATCAACGGGATCTCTTATACCAAAAATCTTCTTAACGGATGCAAACCTTGCCTACTGTGTTATATACTTCTTATTTCGTTCTTGTCCCTTTTCTCATTTGAACATCTTACTGTAAGCCTCTTCATTGCAATTGTTCATTTACAGTCACATTTCTAACAAAAGTCCAAATGTTTGGTATCCCTGTATGAAGGCACTGTACAACACGTGCTGTCTGTTCAAACTTTTACTTAAATGCATTAAGAAGACACATTAAAATGTCAGCTTCTGGCAGGGTTCATTGATAAATATTTAATAAATGTAGAGCTGATAATAACTAAATCAAATTGCACACATCCATAAGACAGCCAGCACTAAGCTTGCAAGCTTGATAGCATCATACAAGCTGGAATCTCATCTCAATGAGAAAGTATTACCGACATTAAAAGGGGTAAATATTAAAATAGGAAGCACCGCCATATCAAAACTAAATGGCCAAGCCAAGGATGCTTTGACTGCTCAAATTGACCCCACTCTTGGCATGTTAATCCTCAAAAGAAGAACCCATGATCACATCTTATCTAACAAAATTCAAGAAAAGCAGCTTTAAAATTATTATTATTATAATGTTCAAAGTTCAAACATTTAACAAGAACTGGTGGTTAAGCTTATCTTTTTTCATGCCATTTGTCTATTATTTTCAGATTCACTCTTAACTATCTTAGAATCCTATTTTAAAAAAAAAGAAAAGGTGGTTAAGCTTATCTTTCTTTATGTTTCACCTGCAGTATATATCTTATAAGAAAGTACTAAAATTTTACGAGAGAAACGGACTACTAGAAAGTTTCTCATATTAGGAACTTCTACTTCTAGGGAGTACTGAAAGAGCAAGGAGATTGCAACCAGGATTTAATAAGATAAACCTCACAAAATAAATTGTGAAAATAATATTGACATGTGCACACACAGAGTTACTTCATTTCTCTACAGTTCTTGTCTGCCCATTTGGCTGACAATAATATGCTCTACGATGCAAAGATTTTAGTAAATACCAACCATGCACCTGACAGAATCCATTCATATAATTTCATTTAGAGATAGGAAAGTAGCTTATAGCATTAGAATAAAACCACAAACTAACAGCCCATTACTGCACAATTATACACAAAGGCTCCCACATGCTCCTTCATAGCAAGTGTGTTCCACACTGGTTGCCTTCCATCAGAGCCAGGTTGCCATGAACTCAAAACAATGAATTCACCTTCTGGTAACCTCTGCCCTCCAATTACTACAAGCTCATCCCCGCAGGCCCTGAATGCTAGCCCCCAACCATTTGCAGTGTCTGCCCTTAAAGGCAATCTTCCTAGGACGTGCCATGAATTGCTTTCCTTGCTATATTTTTTTACTTCATTTCGGGAGTGCTCTACTGCATACAGTTCATTATTTACAACAGCAACCAAAGGAGGTGCATGAGCAGCCCGATTGCCAGCAGGAAACATATTTGGAATCCTTCTCCATGTTCTAGTTTGGAGATTGAATTCTTCTCCACAAGTAAGGGATTCCTTATTATTTATCATCCCCCCAATTACATAAAACTTACCATCCATGAAAACTCCAGAACACAATTTCCGAGGAGAATGCATTTCTGGTAAGGTTTCCCAGCTACCCAGTTCTGAATTATAAAGTTCAGCAGATTTGAGGACAACCCCATTTTTGTCACACCCTCCTGCTACAATTGCAACCTCTCCATTGCTGCTTGAACCAAAGAGACAGCGAGGAGAAGCCATTGGAGATCCCCTAGACCAGTTGTGCGTCAAGATACTATACCTCCATATTGCAAATCCATATATTTCTTTTCCAAAAACCAGCAACTCTGTTCCCACAGCTAAGGATTCCTTATCTGCATGATTGAAACATTCATCTGAAGGCATCCTTGGTAATCTCATCCATTGGTCCCGCTTAGGATCATAAGCCTCCCATCCAACCAAATTGCATGCCAAATATATCCAATGTTCAATAATCCCAAGCTGTCTTCTCAGGCGGTACAGGTAGCCACTATGAACCAATGAGTTGAATCGACTGTTTAATGAAGAAAGGGAGCCATAATCTGATCTTGAGGTCCATGCTAGACACTGCATAGCTATATCATCTTGAAGACCAGGCAAAAGAGAATCATCTGACCCCTCTTGATTCCCATCTGCATCTTTTTGCTCTCCAGGGCAATCTTCCATATCCATTGGGATCAAATCAGGACCTTTGGCTTTCATCTCAGCAATCTGAACTCCTTTCAATATATCATGCATTACTGCTTTTTGGCTGTCCCTCAGAACCATTTCCTTACCATCAGTGTTTTCTTCTTCAAAATTCAATTGCAACCCAAGTTTCTTCAATTCTAGCAAGTATGATATAAAATACCATTGGTTCTGCTGCCATTGGTGGTCCAAATGAGAGGAACCAGGCAAAATCGCCAGAAAGCAAGAGCCTTGCCCGTCAAACATTTCTAAAGATTCTAGCCAAGTTTTAATATCTCCTGATATTGCTGATACTAAGAAATTATTCTTTACAATGGCCAAAATTTGGCACTCATACTAAGTACTTATAGTAACATTGGCAGTAGCAAATGCCAACCTGATGCACAAGATCAAGAACATTCAGCCTACAAGTTGAGAACAAAACATTAGCTTCAGTTGTTCAGAAGCTCAAGATCTGCTGTGTAAATGCTCCTCTGCGTGCTCCTCAACATGCCTGTTACAAAACTAAAAAAAGCAGATTTACCCTTTAAAGTTTTAACCATTCTTTTTCAGTAATCAATCCCATTTGTAACATTATTGAGCTCTAAATGTCCATCAGTTTTTCATTTTAAAAATTAATGCAAAGACTAAATAAATACAATTTCTTTTCAATATTTTTATGTTCTTGGAATTATTTAAAAATAATACCAGTTCATTTGATTCAGACTGAGCCTTGGAGTTCATCTTAATTTTGGGGGCCTTCTTTCTCAGGTACAAACAAGTTGTCTTCAAGTAGAAATTGTTTGGAGCAAAACCTGGGCTGGAAAGGAGAGCATTTCTCGTTCTGGTTTAGAAGCTTTCCAAAACATGACCAGCTAAAGTGCATTTTATAAATTGAAGAGGCTTGTACAGCTTCTAAACCAAAAGAAAAAAAAATCTCCTTTCAGCCAGGGTTTGCTCCAAATGATTTCAGCTCAAAGACACCTCATTTTTACCTGAGAAAAGAGCCCCAAAAAAATAGAGATGAGTTCCAAGGCTCAAGTTTCAATTGAATGGATTGGTAATTTTTTCAAATAGTTACAAGAATTAAAAAAAAAAAAGGCAAAAAGCTAGAGCAAAAATTCACAATTCACTGGAAAGTATGTCTACTAGAGGACAGGAAGGGAACAAAGATTTCTGGTGAGAAGAAAAGGAATAAAAGAGCTCCAAAAAAATAGAAATAAGTTCCAAGGCTCAGTCTGAACTGATTGGATTGGTAATTTTTTCAAATAGTTACAAGAACAACAAAAAGAAAGAGGCAAAGAAACTAGAGGAAAGCTTCACAATTCACTGGAAAGTATGTCTACCAAAAGGACAGGAAGTGAACAAGATATCTGGCAAGAAGAAGAGGGAGAAAAAGAAACAGTGGTTAAGTAATTGAAATGGAGGAAAATTCTAATGCAGACAATTCATTTCAAATGAAGTTATCTGAGGAAGACCAAAATGAAAATGAATGTTCAGTGCAGGAAGAAAATCTCTAGAATTCTCTGTGCAAGCAAAATGATAAAAGAAAAGAAACAGAAATGATTGTGCACGGGATGCAGAAAATCTCCACAGCTCTATGGCCTTAAAAATAAGATAAGGAAAATAATAAAAAATGATTGTGCACAGAACCCAGAAAAGAGTTCTATGAACAAGTAAAATATGAAAAGGAAGATAAATGAGAGGACTTTAATTTGTCACAATGATAATATAAGCAATTCCTTTCAAATGAAGTTATCTGAGCAAGACAAAATTGAAAATGTATATTCAGTGTTGGCAGAAAATCCCCAGAGCTCTATGAGCATGAAAAATAAGAAAAGGGAGAGATTTGAGATGGCTTTACTTTGTCACAATTAGAATGTTGTCGACAATAATAATGTTGGGGACATGATAAACCTTCACCTCAAACATAAGAAAAAAAATGAGGAACAAGCAGATGAAGGTGAAAAAGCAATGCACAAATGAAGTAGCTGAACAAGATGAGGTAATTAGGAGAATGCACTTTACTGCTGAAGAAGTTCAAACAATGTGAGATGCAATATCTAAATATATCAAGGTAACTTTGTTTTTATATTTCAATTTTATCTTTACATTATTTTTTAAAGTGTTGTCCCTATTTCACACATGTTGCAAAAAATAAAAGACAAATGCTTCAAAGAATTGGTTCCAAATCCCTAGGGAAAAAGATAATTTTACCAATAATAGATTAACCTGCATTCTAATAAAATCATTCACAAATTTCTCCTTTAACCTACTACATTCAAGGATTAGATCCAAAAACCTCAGGTAAGAAACAATTCCCACAGCATACAAATATAATCTAAAGTTCTAAACCATAAATAAAATCTTCCCACACCCCCCCTCCCCCAAGAACAGTCACTTTTTCAGTGCCATGAACTAATTAGAACTCTACAGCCACAGCTACTTATATTCAAACTAAGCCCACATTAGACAATATGCTTCCTTCCAAAAATTTCCAAGACTGGAATGACAGCTGCTTGGCAACAGTGGGGTACAGATATGGGCATGGAGACGCATTTCAAATTAGGGTCAGGAACACAATAATAAGGGTAAACGAAAAGTCACCAGACAATGTGGGAATGAAGACAAGGTGACCATGATTCAAATTTCAAACCCTTAAAAATGGACTAGTTCCTATATTTATAAAATTAATCTAAACTTCACCATTATGTAGAAGCAATATGCAGGCTACCAGTACTCAAATCCAAACAACTTTGCAGACCAAGACAATCTATGCTCTGAAAACAGACATTGTGATAACAACCCTGACACAAAAGCAAAATAAAATAAAATCTACAGCTAATGCACAGTTCTTGCTTCAAGAAATGGGCATATTGCAAGCCTAAAAGGCAGAAAAATTTGCAGAAATGAATAAAGGTATTCTTGCCTGCATTTACATTAATAAATCCCACTAGTAACATCAAGCTCTGAATGCCCATCAATATTTTCATTTTAATATGAAGCTGTGCACATGTTTCTGAACAAAAATAACAATACCTTTGTAATCAGTTTTCTAGATGGTTTTTCCACCTCCCCCTTGTAATCCAAATAAAAGAAGTGACTAGAAAAGTTGGAAGACATAAATTCCTCCCCACTAACAATCCATAGAATAAAAGACAAAAAAATAGATTCAAAGTTTCAAGGATTGGTTCAAAATAGGAAAGGAATCAACCATGCAAATGACAGATTTAACCTACATTTTAATAAAAGTATTCAGTAATACCTCCTTAAACCCAAATATATCGAAGGACTGAAACAAAAATCCTCAGGTAACAATCAGTCCCCACAACATCAAATCCTTTCTCTCCCCACAAGAACAGTCACTTTTTCAGGGCCATGAACTGCTGATCCATAATATGTTGAAGCTAATCACCATATATGAGAATATGCTTCCTCGTAAAGATTTCAAGATGAAAATAAACCACCTGGTGATAATGGGGTGCAGAGATGGGCACACTGAGACATTTCAAATCAGAGTATTGAAGCAAATGAGCAAGGGTACATATATAGTCACTGGAAGACTTGATTATGGAGACGGGGTCCACGTACCTATACTGGAATTTCCAGATGAAACAATTTTCAGACTATGACAACATATGCTTCAAAAAAAGGCATTGTGATGATAATCGTAATGGACAATGTAAAAAAAAACACAAAAAATTACAGCTATCAAATGGTCATTGATTCAAGAAACAGGCATATTCTAACCCAAAATTGCACTGAAGTTTGACAGAGAAATGAAACAGTATCTTCGTGCCTGCAATTACAGAAAATAAACTTCCCTTGCTGAATTGTGCTTGAAAAATGCCAAACTTAAATCAGGAAAGTTGTTCCAGCAAATAAAGAGGATTTGCATTATCTTTAGGTACCAGCTGTAAGAAAACAAGGAATGCCTCTAAATTATAAGCAAAATTTGCCATTCCTTCAAGAAATGCAAGAAATTTAAGCTTGAAATAGAAGAAAATTCAAAAAGAAGTAACACAAGGGCTTCTCAATATACCATAAGATAAGTATCAATCCCTATGACACACAAACCTATCTTATTACCCTTAAATACTCAAATTATCAGCACCATGAACTTATATACTGCAGTCTAGAATGATCTCTTAAACATTCAAATTTAATCTGAACTCAAAAAAGACTTACAAGATTTTCTGATCTACCTCAAAGGAGTATCACATCAGATTTCAAGATTGGACACTAAAACAAGTGTAAATTCCTAAAATTTTACAAAGCTAACCTGAATAATTGAACATGCACAACCAAAACAGGGTGCAATCGGTACTGGAGTTTGAGATATAGAATAAGCTTTGAAAAAAGAAAACCCTAATTACACATAAAAACCAAAAAAAATCACAGTTCCAACTATAGAAATGGCAATCCTTTTTGAATTGCACACTCATTTAAGCTCAAAAATAATAAATTTCACAGAGAAATGCAGGCCTAATAGGGCTGTAGAAAGCAGCAAATTTAAATCCTAAATTGTCAGGACTGACATTGTCTTGCTATGATAACCCAAACAAAACAAGCAAAAATTTCAATAATAAAACCAAAAAACTACAATTGCTTTAAAATATAAACAGAATTAATGCTCAAAAGTCCCACTTTACAGACAACGGTGAAATTGAACTCAAAAAAAGCAAAATTTGAACCAAGACAAACCTTTCCAATGTATCGGAAGGATTTAAAAACATTTTTGTCATGTCAACTCTACAAAATGAAAATAAAAACCCCAAAAACAATCAAACAGCCACCAACAATTCCGCATACATATAGAGTTTAAACTTAGAAAGCTGGAATGTTAAAAGAGAAATGAAACAAAGGCCTTTATCTGCATTTACGGAATTGAGCTTCCTTTAGCTAAATCGGCCTTAAAGAAAAACTCCAATTTTGAACGGAAAATGCCATTCCAAATTATCAGTGCAACAGATTTACGCCTTCTTGTGCGTCAACGCTTAAGAAAAGAAAAAGAAGACCACCTCAAAATTATAGGTAAAGAACGATCATTGCTTCAAGAAATGCACAGGTTTTTTTGCTTAAAAGAAGAAAAACTTAAGGGAAATTTTTAAAAAGACTCACCTTATTTACGTAGGGTAGGCTTCCACAGGCCGAATCGTCCTTCAAAAAGCTCCGAATTTGAACCGGGAAGCCGTTCCAAATTAGGAGAAAGATTTACACTGTCTTGTGATAACAACTCTAGCAAGGAAAAAAGAATAATAATAAAAAATGAGGGCCTAAAAACAGACAGAATTCAAAAGATGCACAGAATTTAAAGCTAAAAATTTACAGAAGATTAAGAAAAAACCAGGTCTTCTTACCTGCATTTCCCGAAAATGGCTTCCGTGAGCCAAATCGTGCACGTTCCAAGTTACTTTGATATCAACTTTAATTAGAAGAAGAAATACCTCAAATCAGAGCCCAAAACACCCGTTAATTCAAAAAAATCACAGAATTTAAACTTAACACAGGAAGTAAATTTTACAGTTTAAAGAAATGCGTCGTACTCACCTGTGTTGTGGTAAAATGCTGTTCCCTGGGCGAAATCCAGCTCAAAAAGCCCAAATTTAGCAGAGTAAAATAGCCGTTCCAATTTGTCCACTCCAATCAAGCATTCCACTTGAAAACCCCTTCGGATTTGCCCGCAAATCTCCCGTGAAACCCCCCATCAAAGCTTCGATAAGTGCACGAATAGCCGTTGATCGGCTTTTGGATCGGCTATTGTTACGTCAACTGAAGCCGATTCCCGTGTCAACTGATCTCGATTTACCTGTCAGCTGACATCGTCGACTGACGGGAATATAGGATGATGAACCCTACTTCAGTTTTTTCTTTTTAATCTTGAGGGCACATGGTGGGTTGATAAATACGAGGGACATGGGTTAAAAAATTCAATGGATGTAGATAAGGTGGTGATTTTTTTTTTAAATTTGTTTTTCCCTAGTGATGTGGTACTTTTGCTTTTAGTAATGGCTAGTGGGAATGCCTATGGAAAAAGAAAAAACATCAAATTACATGAGTGTCCTGACACCAACAGTGAAATAAAAATCTATGTGAAGGAAAAATTCAGGACTGCCATGTGGTCAAATCAGATCGGACGAAAAAAAGCATATTACATCAAAGAGTTTAACCCAGCTAAGGAACATGGTGAAAAACCATATTTAGGTGCAACTATTAAAGGGAAAGCGAGGCTATTAATTGCTCAATTGAGAACGGGGTCCCACCATCTTAGATGTGAGACTGGTAGGTGGAAGACTCCTAAGGAAACTTGGGAAGAAAGAACGTGCTTATTTTGTAATAAGGGAGTGGTGGAAACGGAGTGGCACTTCGTCATGGAATGCACAGCGTACGAAAATATCCGTAATCAGTACTCAAGTATTTCAGATGTGGGCAATATGCAGCAGTTATTTGAGGAGGATAAGATAAATCAGACGGCTAGCCTCCTAGTCAAAATTAATAGCAGGAGATCTGATCTGGAGAAGAGTCTGGAGACAAACTAAGTTGTTGAGTGTCTCGGTCCCATAGGCTGTTTAGTCTCGTGGACGTCATTAAAATCTTTCATTCATTCATGTGACACTAGGGCTTATCTTTCACATCTCAAGTGCTTTATTTTATTGCATGTGGAGAATAATTTTACATTGACTTGTCAATGTCACCATTACCTATATCTTTTGGTGTGGGGTTGGGGAATTAGATTCCTATGTTAGTGTGGGGGTAATATTCATTCAGTTTTGTACTCTTTAAAAAGGGTCTAGAAATTTGTAAGGTTAATCAATGGTTGGTTTTATAAATTGCCTATTTTTAGTTTTTTATTAATTTATTCACAAAAAGTAAGTTTGTATGTGTTTTATAATATTTTATGATGAAGTTGAGATTGTATTTATATGAGGTTAGTTTTTAGTTTTATTGTTTGTATTGGTAAAATCTTTCAATAGTAATATTATTTGACTAGTTTAATTTTATTGTTGTGTATATGAGACGTAGAGTTTATGAAAATAAATTATAGTCTTTTTAAAAGTTACATTTCAATGTAATGAATTGTGAAAATCTTATGTATATTATTGTGTATATTTTATTATAGAATTTCTACACTATAAAACTCTAGTTTGAGTGTTTTAAATCTTTTAGGTCATTGAGATCATCAACTTGTAGTAATTGATAATTAGTGTGCGTATGAAGTTAGAAAAATAAATCACAATTAAACTTTCATTAGCATGCCTTACATTTTGATAAATTGATGTTTATATCATATTGAAGAACTCTTCTACATCAAGACTTGAACTTGAACATCTTAAGTCCCTAAGTCACTAAGCTTGACCGCCTAAAACACCAATTTATGTAGCCTACTAGAGAATTCCTTTATAGTTAAAGTCAAACTCAAATATCCTTAATATTTAAGTCATACTCCCACTTTCCTGTAAAAAATGGTGTGCATATAAATACACTAATAATAAAATTGAACTCAAACATCTTAAATTTTTATCTTGTTGAATTTTTTTGCCTTCAGTGATTCATGATATAATTCTTTTAGTAAATGCTTGGAGAAGTGCCCAATATGCTCCATTACTTTTTGAGGAGTTCCCACACACATCATATATCATATTCAAACTAAGTGGGGTCTTTATATTATGAAAGGGAGGTCCCACATAGATCATTTATCAAATTCAAGATGTGATAATTAATTTGTCGAAGTCACATAAAGATGAAACCTAACCCTTCTCTCGATCAACAAGAATCAAACCATGGTGAGTTCTTTGTGAGCTCAACTTTCACATCAACTTTACTCCTACCTATGACCACCATTTATCATATTCAACACGATTTTTGCCAAAACAACCCACCAATTCAACATATTCACCTCTATCTAGTTTACAAATGATGCACATATTCCTTATTGCAAAGCTTCTTAACATTCAAACGTGAATGTTATGACACTCATTTCACATATATTAGAGTGAGTTGCAAGGCTCACTAGCTCAATACTAAATAAATGTCAACATTGTAAGTTGATATGGTTGGTAAATCTCTAGTGAAGTTATAGATTGCAATAACATAAATCATCCTAGATTATTTAGTTACAATTGTGGGTTCGATAATATCATAAAATCACTAAGTTACAAAAAGTAAATGTAAAGAAGGTTAATGGATCTAAGCTCTAGGCTTGAGGGTGTATAACTTTGATGAAGATTCTAGAATCTAGGTGTCTTAGCACTCAAAATAGATCATATGTGTTTGTGTTTCACCTTAGACTCTATGCAAGATCTATGCCCATGTTAATTTTTTAGCACAAAGAGGATCTATTTTGAGAGCTAAAATATGTTAATTTTAATTCAATTTATTGCACACCAATTCAAAAGATTTCTATAAGGATATTCAAATATGAGAGGATGTGAATTGAATGTAATTGAATGCCTTTAAATACAAGGACATGATAATAAATCATGCAAACATGTGTTTAGTCAACGTATGATAGATAGTGGAGTGGGTGGGAGTGTGAATTTGTAACTTTAAAATTTAAAACTTCGGGGGTCAAATTTGCATATGCAAGATCAATCCTACACCCATGTGAATGACCCAATATGATGGAGTGGTAAAGTTTATACAAAGAATGAATATTTGATCACAAAGTGTGCAATAAATGTAGGTTCTATGAGAAGGTGTGTAGAAATAGATGGAATAAGGTAAAATATATTATAATGTGTATAATGAAGGATAGGCAAAGGCCTTAGGAATGACCTCTACACAAGATTGTGCCATACCAAGTCATTATTTAAACATGATTATAGTGTGTGTAAATGGGGATAGACAAGGTCACATAAATGAACCCAACTTTACACAAGATTGTGTCATATCAAACCATTTTCTAAAAAACGGAACAAAAATAAATGAAAATTGATATTAATAAATTGATATAAAATGTTCTTGAGATGGTACATTGAATTATTGAGAGTACTAAATTTTTATGCCTTTATTTTTTTATTGACTAAATTCCTTCTATAGAATTGTCCTTAAATTTAAATGTGATTGACAGATATATCTTCCATCAAATTCATTTAGAATTTACATTTGAACTTGATTACTAAAATACCCTATATATAATTAAATAAAATAATTTACTATAATTAAACATTTATATATTTTAAACATATAACATACGTCCTATCACTCTGAACACAAATCTCCATTATAAAAAACGCTAACTAATAACATTTTGTTTCCACAGTCCATGATCTTAGTAATCGCATACAGTTTTATCCAGAAATCTTGATTACTAAAACCCTAACTATTTAGGGTTTGAACTTCTCCCATTCAATATATTTATTTTAGAAAGTACAAACAGACGTCACATCTGAAACCAGAAGAAGCCATAGCTACAGGGGATGAATATAGAATTGATAGTGTCTTGAGGCCGTGACTTGCTCCCTCTGCGCAGTGCATCTGAGACTATGATTTTTTTTCCCTGCCATTGCAGTGTACCGGGTTACATGCCATTATATTATAAGCAGATCCTGTAAGATGTGACCAAAGAAGTTGAAAAGATGGAATTCTGCAAGTATTCTTTCCACTTTGTGATGTGACTGGTGCATGGGAAGCGGGGAGAAAATGCGTTCGCGTGAGATTACTTGACAATGTTGTAAGTATTTTTCCTGTACCAGATTTTGTCTTCTAGTCAAATACCTGTAAGCTGTCGCTGTTTGTGGGCTATATTTCTTAATCTCCACCTTTCTATTATTAAATGCTTAGGGTTTGGAAACTTTTGCTTTTTTTCACCCCACTGTCCCTTGCGCCTGCGTTGAGCATGGCAATTGATGGGAACTTTACACTATTGTCCCATTTTCTTCTGTCCACCACAAGCATTTGAAGGCAACGTCTATCCAGCACTCTGGCTTTGCATTTGACCGTATTTATAAATTAATTAAAATTTGGAATATAACAAATTTTTATTACTTATATGCTTTATATGGGACCCCTTTATATGTGGCTATAAGTTATGAGATACATCTATCCGAATAGATAATAGCAGCACATTTTGCAGAAATTATTTAGATGAATTGATGTCTAATAATATAGATAATAAAGTTGGGATAGTATTTGAAATAAAATAAATAAAAATTACATGAGTGGATTGGTGTATTTAGGTGTAGGATTGGTGATTGATAGGTGATGTTGATATTGTTAAAAAATGATTTATTGTTATTTGGAAATTAACCATTGTGATCTAATAAATATTTTAGAGATTGAAGTGGCATAAAAAAATGTTGATCTTGATTTGATTTGAGTTACATATAATTAATTTTATAGTAAGTGTGCTTGATAATTTGTTTGCATTTGCCTATTAGATATATGAGAAGTCAATGTGATGCCTAGATGCACAATTGAGGAGCTTGTAGACTCGATAGGTGAACAAGTTCTTGTAGGTCCAACCCCCTAGTAAATCTAGTTAACGTCGATGAGAAACATCAAATGCAACATTCACAAACATGTAGATGGTTATATGATGATGTAAATTTGATTTATTTTTTACTCTTTAGAATTGAAGTGTGCTATAATAATTTTCCTTATCAATTCATCTTGCATTCATGCATTCCTAACATTACATGTTCTTAACTGCACCATGAATGTTTATACCAGTGATAACTTTAAGAAACCACCCTCAAAAAAAGATATAAAATCTTGTGGTGAATCTTTCATTTTTTTGGGAAAAAATATTAATTTATATTGGAGAATCTTTCCTTTTTTTGAAAAAATAATTAATTTTATTGGAGATTTTTTTTACATTGCAAAATTTTTGTAGAAAATATTGGCGAATCTTGAAAAATAATAAGAAAATACATTAATTATCATGGAGAATCTTTCCAATCTAAAAAAATAATTCTATGGAAAAGTAGGGGCCCTAAGGTGGAAATTATTAAGGTGGAAATTATTGATGGGTTGAAGTGGTAGACTATAATATTTTTTTGCCAGCATTGATTTAAAATATAATCTAATGACCCTCATTGTATTTTGTGAGGTGAAGTACCTGTAATCTGTAATGATCATGGGGCTCAAAATTGGTTTTGGATTGTTGATCTAATGACCCTCATTGTATTTTGTGAGGTATAATATACTTGTGATCTGTAATGCTCATGGGGCCTAAAATTGCTTTTGGATCATTGATCTAAGATCAATGATCCAAAAACAATTTTGGGCCCCATGAACATTACAAATTGTGGGTACATTTTACCTCGATAATACAATGAAGGTCATTAGATTATATTGTAAATCAATGGTGGAAACTAAATATTAGAAATATGGTTGTAAATCAACTGATAACTATTATATATTATCGGCGAATTAATATAGATTTCTACCATAACTTATAAAATTTATGCGAATCTGATCTAATCATGTATCGAATATTGTGGCAAATTTTTGAGTTAAAATTTTTAATAAAATAAATTCTTTAGCGATTTAAACAAGACTATAATAATTTTTTGTAAAAATGTGGCAATTCAAGCCACATTATAGCTCAAATAATTAGCCAATTTTGGATTTCCAAATTTCAACTATTAGCCAATTGGCAAATATTAGCCACTAAAAAAATCGTTGGTTTATAAATACCATGACATAACAACTTGTTGCATGAAATGTATAGTAGATTAACTCGCATGGACTAGTTAAAGGGATCGAGAAAGTTTTAATTTGAAATTTGAATCTTGTAATTATGCCGAAGGCGTTCCCTCATTGAGCTTTCCCGAACTCGTTTTGTCTATCGGCAATGCAAACTCGCAGATAGGGCACACAAGATGATTGAACACATCTCAGTCGTTCATTATTGTTTCACTATTTTTTTGGTTGATTTTCACCCTTTTTGTTGCTTTCCTTGCTGCTATTGGTGTTCGCTCCTCCAAACTCTTCCTTGCTGCTATTGGTGTTCACTCCTCCAAACTCTTCCTTGCTGGTATTGACCTTTCACTTCTCCAATTTGGTGAGCTGCAGCCTGAAAATAAGGTTTCAACGGGGGTTTTAGAGTATGTTTATTAAAATGAAAATTACAGCCAAGATCCTAATAATGAGCACATTTAGTTTGTAACTTTCGTGCATTAGTTAAGTATATTTTAGCATAATTAATATATATTGTATATTTTATATAGTAAAAAATTATAAATAATATAATTATATTATTTATTATTATTATATATTATATGTTTAACAAAACTATTAAATACAAATATAAAATTATTATAATTTTATATAATACAAAATATAATTAATATATTATATATATTTTATATAATATAGATTAAATTATATATAATATTATAATTATATTTATTATTATATATAATAAGTTATATATAGATTAGCCCTATACTCACCAAGATAGAGTCTATATATGTAGTTTATGAATTATTATATTTGTTTGCATTACTTTGTCCAACCACAATTTGTGTTGAGGACTTATTTTTAAATGTTGAATTGTTAGTTTTTATATTTTTCATCTTATATTTGTGATTATAGGAGAGTGTGGCGATGTGCTCAAAAATATATTGAATCTACATGATGATCAGTAGAGTCAACGAATGACTCCATGTATGGCGAATGATGTGTTTTGCTAAGCAACAATTGTAGTGAGTGATGTGAAGGTTTTTGTCACCTTCCTAATGTGTACAGTTATTATTACAATAATAATAAAACTCAGCTATTACCTTTTGCAAAAACTATTTAGTTATTATTATTTCTTTTGTTTATGCTAACTTAATATTTCAAATTTTAATTATTACCTTTAATTAATTATGCCTATATTGTTCTCAGTGTTTTGGAAATGAGAGGGTCAAAAGCATAGCAACCCATTTAAGAGGACTTGTGGTACCAAGACGATTAAGACGATGGTTCTATATTGTAATATGGGGTTTCTTTATCAAAAGATGTTAAGATAGGAAGGAGAACATATATATGCTTTTCTTGAATGAAGCTAAAGTGGGTAGCATTAAACAAATTGTTTTTCTTTTATTAACAAATAGTATGCATTCAATTCATCTGCAAAATGCAAAATACATTTAGTTCTATGTTTTAAAATTCTCCTTACTATACCACATTTATCCCTCTTATACCTTCCACAAATCTTCGGCATACCCATTGCACACATATGTGTGATTAATAGTTTAGGGATCATTCCTACACTTCTTGAGATTATCTTGCATTCCTAAAAAATGCTCTGAATGAATAAAGTGTTGATTTAGAGGTGGAGGAATGAATATCTAGGAATTAGTGCAAACAGAAGTGAAATAAAGATCAACGGGAACGATTAGGCATGAGATTATGAGCCAAATCTAATGTAAGGGTATGCCACTCATTGATAATTGTTGCATTAAGGCATTTCCATCAAGTTGGGTAAAAAACTAAATGAGAATCAAAATGGGTAATGCTAATTTTATCATTACATGTATAAATGAGAGTTAAGATTTTTATAAATAAAAATAAAGCAAAGTATAATAGGACTAGGAGTCATACAATTACATATAGTTGCATTTGAGCTATTGAATTAAAAATGCAATGTAAGTAGAGCTATAATTATAATGTGCCACCTTGTTAGCACCCTTGTTCTAGCCTGTCTAAAGTCTTGATGGGAAATTTTATATTTTAAATTATGTTTATGTTATTAATCTTGAGCCAACTAATAGTGACATGTGGACTATGGTAACATGGTTATTGATGTCCTAAAGGTTATGTTAAGGATATTGGTGCAGCCACGGCAGGAAGGTCCTCAAAGAGAACAATCTAGACCGTGCAACAAGAGTAACACAACATAAGCAACACAAAATATGGAGGGAAAATGTAGATTCAAACATGCTCATTAACATAAATCTCAATTACAAACAGCCGACAACATCTGGGCTTGCAGATTTGGCTCACAGGCCTGATATAACATGTTAAAAAATACAACATTCCTACATGCTCCTTAATGTGAGTGAAAATCTTACATATCAAACTTATCTTTCTCTAATCTAATCAACTTTGTCTTTATAATGATCTATTACAATGATTTATATCCCATCCAAAGATCTAGAATCATTAGCATCGACGAAAGATCATTATAATCTCCAATGAAAGAAAATGTAACAGGTGCATGAATAGGCCGGCCTCAAATTTGAATTACTCTTCAGTGAATGCATAGGATGAAGTGTGGACCTATAATTAAGGTCAGGTACACTCCATGGAACAAATAAAATCACACCGTCGAGATGCGCAAGTTATAGGAAAGATCCATAAGCGATCAAACTAATCGTTAGGCTTGAAAATTATTTTGGTGTCGGTTCAAGAAATTACCATCAAATCCGGAAGCGATAACTTGTCGAAAAAAGATCCAATCAAGCTCAAATCTTGGAATAAGGAAAATGAACATGTCCACGATGTATAAATAGATCCATAGGGTCTAGTGAGCAAATATGATGAATCCACCAACACAAATTGGACAAGAACAAAACAAAAACAAAAATTGAAAGAAAATATTTTTTTGGTTGATGCAAGATTGCCAAGAACCAAGGATGCTCCTGCATTAGACATCTACGATTATTTGAAAAGTGAGTCCCTCACTTTGTTGGGGCTAAAGGAAAACCAAAACGGTCTACCTCAGCCTGAGAAATCCAAGAAGAATCCTCCACTGGTTCGCCTTTGCACTTCACAAGATATTCTTTGTATTGTCTTCCATGAGTTTTCCTCCCATCTCTGATATCCAGAATCTCTTTTATCCCCTCTTATTGTTGTTTAGGAAACTGAATCTCCAATTTTGCTTTATTGTCTTCACTGAATTCTACTTCATGGTATTGATGTAGATCTGTAACGTTGAATATAGGTGATATACCCATGTCATCTGGTAACTCCACTTTGTATGCATTTCCTGAATCAAATTTCTTCAAAATCTTACAGGGTCCAAACTTCCTCATCTTCAACTTATTGTATGTGCCAACTAGAAGTCTTTCCTTCCTCATATACATCATCACCTCATCTCCAACTTCGAACTCCTTATGTCTCCTCTTTACATCTGCTTTCTCCTTATACTTCTGGTTCATGTCTTCCAATTGCTCCTTCACTTGAGTATTCACTTTCTTCATATGTTCTGCAAATTCTTTTGCTTCTGTACTCCTTTTATCTTCCATACTAATGTCTCTCAACTCTGATATACCTCTAGGGTGAACTCTAGTAATAATCTCAAAAGGTGTCCTTCTGGTACTCTTGTTCACTGAATTATTGTAAACAAACTCTGCTTGTGCAAGAACTAAATCCCAAATTTTGATCTTCTCTCCAACCAAGCATCTCAGCAAATTCCCCAAACTCCTGTTTACTACCTCTATTTGTCCATCAGTCTATGGGTGAAAAGTAGAACTGAACTTCAAATCTGTCTTTAGCTTCTTCCAAAGTGTCCTCCAAAAGTAACCAAATTTTTTTGTATCTCTGTTTGAAACAATACTCCTAGGTAATCCATGCAATCTAACCACTTCCTTGAAAAACAAGTCTGCTACATGTACTACATCTGTTGTCTTCTTACAAGGTATGAAATGTGTCATTTTAGCAAATCTATCAACCACCACAAATATAGAATCATTACCTCTTTGTGTCTTCGACAAACCAAGTATGAAATCCATGTTGATATCTTCCCAAGGTCTCTCTGGAACTATCAAAGGCTTATACAATCCAATATTCTGACTACTCCCTTTTGCAACTTGACAAACTCTGCAACTCTGCACAAATCTCCTAACATCCTTATGAATATATGACCAACTCTATGCACAACTCTTACCAAGTTATCCCTCATTGAACTTTGGGGTATACACAACTGATTCCCTCTGAACAACATATCCTTCTGACTAAAATAATCCAACCACTGACTCCTATCCTCTAAAACTGGTTCTTTACAAGCTCTCCAAGGTTTTGCAAAATCTAGGTCTTTTGCATACAAGTTCTTCAATTCATCAATGCCTAATACCTCCACTCTCATCTCTGTTAGTAAATTCCTTCTCTTACTCAAAGCATCAACAACTCTATTTGACTTTCCACTCCTATGCTTCAAAACAAACATATAACTCTGCAAGAATTCTACCCATCTCATGTGTCTCTGATTCAACTTACCTTGACTGTTCAAATATTGCAAAGCCTGATGATCCGTATACAACACAAACTCCTTAGGAAACAAGTAATGTCTCCACTTCTTCAAGGCTTGAACTATGGCATACAACTCCTGATCATACACTAAATATCTTCTCCTAGCATCATTTAATTTCTCACTAAAATAAGCTACTGGTCTTCCTTCTTGACTTAATACTGCTCCAATTGCATTTCCACTTGCATCACAGTCTACCTGAAATACCTTACTAAAGTCTGGTAAAGCCAACACAGGTTGCTCAGTCACCTTCAGTTTCAACAACTCAAAACTCCAATCTGCTCTAGATGTCCACCTAAAATCCTTCTTATCTCCTCTCATTATTTCTGTCATAGGGCTGCAAATAGAACTAAGATTCCTAATGAACTTTTGGTAGAAACTAGCCAATCCATGAAATGATCTTACCTCTCCAATGCTTTATGGTGTAGGCCACTCAACAATTGCTCTTACCTTCTCAGGACCCATCTTCAATCCATCCACAGATATCACAAATCCCAGATATACCAATTCCTCCTTCATGAAACTACACTTCTTAATGTTTATCAACAATTGCTCTTCTCTCAGCCTCTGCAAAACTTGTCTTATGTGCAACAAATGTTCTTCTCTAGTCTTACTGAAAATCAAGATGTCATCCAGGTAAACAATCACAAACTTACCTAAGAATTTCTTCAATACCTCATTCATCAACCTCATGAAAGTACTTGATGCATTTGTTAGTCTAAAAGGCATCACCAACCACTCATACAATCCTTCATTTGTCTTGAATGTTGTTTTCCACTCATCCCCTTCTCGGATTCTGATTTGATGATATCCACTCTTCAAGTCTATCTTTGTAAAGTATCTAGCTCCACTCAAACAATCCATATTGTCATCCATCCAGGGCAAATAAACTCTATACTTCACTGTGATCTTGTTTATGGCTCTAGAGTTTGTACACATCCTCCTTTCTCCATCCTTCTTAGGTGCCAACACAACAGGTACTACACAAGGACTTAAGCTTTCTCTGATCAAACCTTTCCTCAACAACTCTTGCACTTGTCTATTCAACTCTTCATTCTCTGTAGGTGTCATCCGGTGTGCTGCTTTATTAGGAAAACTAGCTCCAGGAATCAGATCCATGCAATGACTAATACTCCTCATAGGTGGCAATCCATTAGGTACATTATCTGAAATGGTCTCTTCATACTTCGTCGGCATCTCCCTTATCTCTTCTAGTTGTTCTTCTACATGCTTCAAGCCTTCAGCCTTCTTAAGAACCAAGGCATAGCACATGTTCTCATGTCTCAATCCATCCAAGAATCTCCTTCCATCAACCAAACAAATTCTAGCATGCGTACAAACCTCAACCTTAGGAACATCTTCCAATGGCAACAAATTTTGCTTCATCCCATTAGCAACATTGGTATATGTGTTCTTCTTTCCATCATGAATAGTCTATCTATCATACTGCCAAGGTCTTCCCAACAAAACATGGCATACATCCATAGGCATGATATCACACAAAACTTCATCATGGTAATTTCCTATCTTCAATTTTACCAAACATTGTTCACTTACAAGTATCTTATGCTCATCTTGAATCCAAGCTATCTGATAGGGCTTCAGGTGTTTCAACCTTTTCAACTTCAATTTGGTCACCATTTCTTCAGAAACCAGGTTCTTTGAGCTTCCATTGTCAACAATTACTCTGCAACATTTACCAACTACCTTGCATCTGGTCCTAAACAAATTCTTTCTCTGCAACGGTTCCTGGTCCATCTCACTTTGACAAAATACTCTTCTATTCACCAACACTTCTCCATCTTCCAGATTATTAGATGATCCGACATGATCTTCCTCAACAAAGGCTATCCTTCTTCTTTTTTTTGTCTTTCTACTTGTCTCTCCCTGATTACATTCAAATGCTCTATGTCCTTCTCCACCACATTTAAAACAAGTTCCCTGGAACACTCTTTTCTCCTTATCATCTTTTCTATAACCCTCATTTCGGTAACCACTATATCCTCCTCTTTGGTAAGAATTTCCATCATCTCTATGGTATGAATTATCATTCTTATTGACTTCCTTATCTTTATTCTGATATGCAAAAGTTCCTCTTCCTCCTCTAGTAAAAATTCTTCCTCTTTGAAATATTCCTCCTCTTCCTCTCTGTCTCTGCTCGTGTCTTTTATTTAACTGTACTTTTGCTTTTAGGGCACATTGATATGCCTCTTCCACACTTTATAACTTAATCTTCTAATCTCATCCTGTATAGATGGTCTCAAGCCATTCACATATTTGGCAACTTGCTCGATCTCATCCTCCGAATGTCCAGATCTGATATTCAACTTGTAGAACTCCTCAATATACTCTGTCAAACTTGATTCCTTCTACTTCAAATTTTGCAACTTCCAGAACAAATTGATCCGATAGTCTATTGGCATAAACTTTGTTTTCAACTTATTCACCATCTGATCCCATGATTTTATCTTTTCTTTTCCTCTTCTTTGCCTATATGTCTGCAAATGTTCCCACCAAAGGGATGCATGTCCTTTCAACTTTGTACAAGCAAAATTCACCTTCTTATCTTCAGTGGTACCTTCAAAATCAAAATACTTTTCCATCTTTGTTGTCCAATCAAGCAATTCCTTTGAATCCAACTTACCATTATAATCTAGTGGATTGATATGTGGCTTAGTATTTGCTCTAGTTAGGGCTTTTATGAACCTCTCTTCTCCGTAATCCAGGCTAGGTTGATCTTCTCTTCCTCTTTCTCCTGTACTTCTACTTCTTCATCACTCACATCATCAACTGGTCGACCTCTCCTCTGGGTCATTTCAACTACATCCAATCTGGGAACAATTCCTCTCAACATCTCCATCAAAGCAGGGTCTACATTTCCATGCGCTCCATTTCCTCTAACATTTATTCTTCCCGCCATCTTTACACAAGTCCTCTGCAGTTGCAGGTTGGATCCTCAATCTACCACCCCACAACAAATCTTCAACATGACTTCGCAAGTTCTGGCAATTTCTCAAGGATCAAATCTTGCTCTGATACCATCTGGTGCAACCATGGCAGGAAGGTCCTCAAAGAGAACAATTCGGACCGAGTAACAAGAGTAACACAACTGAAGCAACACAAAATATGGAGGCAAATGCAGATTCAAACATGCTCATTAACATAAATCTCAATTACAAACAGTCGGCAACATCTGGGCTTGCAGATTTGGCTCACAAGCCTGATATAACATGTTCAAAAATACAACATTCCTACATGCTTCTTAATGCGAGTGAAAATGTTACATATCAAACTTATCTTTCTCTAATCTAATCAACTTTGTCTTTATAATGATCTATTACAATGATTTATATCCCATCCAGAGATCTAGAATCATCTGTGTTGACCAAAGATCATTACAATCTCCAATGAAAGAAAATGTAACGAGTGCATGAATAGGTCGGCCTCAAATTTGAATTACTCATCGGTGAATGCATAGGATGAAGTGTGGACCTGTAATTAAGGTTGGGGACACTCCGCGGAATAATTAAAATCACACTGTCGAGATCCGCAAGTTATGGGAAAGATCCACAAGCGATCAAACTAACCGTTAGGCTTGAAAATTATTCTGGGGCCAGTTCAAGAAACTACCATCAAATCCAAAAGTGATAACTTGCCTGAAAAAAGATCTAATCGAGCTCGAATCTTGGAATAAGGAAAATGAACTGTCCACGATGTACACATAGATCCACAAGGTCTGGTGAGCAAATATGATGAATCCACCAACACGAACTGGACAAGAACAAAACAAGAACAAAAACTAAAAGAAAATATTTTTTTGGTTGATGCAAGATTGCCAAGAACCAAGGATGCTCCTACATCAGATATAATATTTATGTTGGCAATGTGTATTCTATAAGTATCTCATTATTAATGTTTTGATTATATCAACCACAAGATGTCATGGTCTGATTGCAAATCACATGGAATTTGAAAGTGCTAAGAAGAGTAGAAGGGGGAGGGTGGTTGGTTTCATGAGAGGGTGAAAAAATCAACCAACCACAAGTGGCTTGAAAGTTATTGGAGGCAAATGGTTTTGGAAATTAAGGTGTCTCAACCTTTGCAATTTCCATTTTATTATGCTTATGTTGTGATTTCTTGCTCATATTAATTTCCAGTATCCAATATGACTTGGCACTATGAGTTGTTGGCATATTGGGAGGTGGCATGGAATGTGACATGGATGTTATGGTCCCCACAAGGCAATCTAGGTGACCCACTTTGGAAATAAATTCTTTGACATGTGTCGACATCTTTGAGGGATTCTATGATGATTTTATGAAAAATTCTTATGACCAATTCCTATGATGATAGTATGATGTGTAAGAGCCGGATTCTATGACAGGTTGGACAAGTGTTGGAAGGCATCTTAGCATGGGGAAAGTGGACGCCCAAGTTTGAATTATGGCAGACTATAAGAGAATGTAAAATATATCTTCTATTTTTAGTCAATTATGACATATTCTCTTATAGTTGTAAGAGTTGTCATATATGACGAATTCTATGACATTGTAAGGAATTTATCATACCTATTTGGGGAAAAATTGGGGCGCCCAAGTATGGAGGCATGTAAGGAGGATAAGGAATCATTGGACAAGTATCACAAAAGTCAACTATGTGTTGAAAAAGTGTGCCACATGGATTTGAACGCCCATCTCTTGAGAAGCTACTTTCATGCTTGTATTTCTCTATATATTGGATGTCTTGGAGTGGGTTTTGTAAGTTGTATTTGTAGGTATCATTTGTTGTCGGAATAGCTCCACATATCAACATTTGTATACTCCTAGAAGAACTTGCATTACAAGTGTATCATAATCATTTGATTAGATAATACATTTTGTAGGTTTTGGAGTGTGGGGTTTTTCTCCTAAAAGGGTTTTCTTTACATATATCTTGTGTTATGAGCTTATTATACTTGCATGTGTTATTTTGATAATCTTCCCATTGTGTATCTCTCGTAGTAACCATAAAAGAAATTAAAAACTATACATCTCTCCTCTTAGATCAGTGTTACGAAGCATTTTTGTGTACCTTGCTTCCTTTCAATTGGTATCAAATCTTGATCACCTTTGATTCTAGTTATTGGGTAGAGGGATTTTTGTATCAATATTCATTTGAGTGGGAGCTTGTGTAGTAGACTTGTAATCTTTGTTGTAGGAGACATTTCTAGCACATTTGGGAGGTTTGAATTAGAAAAGTTCAATGGAGGCAACTTTGAGTTGTGGAAACTCAATATGGAGGACCTTTAGGTGGATAGAAATTTATGGCTTGCAATATCTGGTTCCATGCCAATAGGCATGAAACAAGAAGACTGGGATCAAATGGATCAAAAAGATAAGGGTCTCATAAGACTTTGTTTGGATGACTTTGTCCTATTAAATGTTCATGAAGAGAAAATGACTACGACTTTGTGGAAGAAACTTGCTCAAATTTATCAGGCTAAATCCCTAGTAAATAAGTTATTCATGAGAAAGAAGTTATACTCTCTAAGGATGGAGGATATGTTACAGATCATTTGAATTCGTTTAATATGTTTGTTGCCCAGTTGTCCTATGTTGGTGTGAAGATGGATGAGGAGGATCATTGTATGACATTGTTGTGTTTGTTACTAGATTCATGGGACCACCTTGTTATGGCCATTGGAAGTGCCACTACTACTTTCAAGATGGACAATGTGGTTGCATCTCTATTGTTTGAGGAGATGTGAAGAAAATCAACAGAATTGGCTAAGGAGGATCTTGTGGTTCGTGGTAGATCCAAGGAGAAAGGAAAGCAGAAGGATAAAAAAGAAGGAAAATAAAGGAAGATCCAAATCTCATGGGAGATCTAAGTCTCCTAAAAAGTCCAGGGCTTTGTGTTGGAATTGCAAAAAACTTGGTCACTTCTGCAAGGAGTGCAAAGAGGAGAAAAAGAAGAAGAGAAATAATGATTATAATTCAGACAATTCTTCTCAACATGATGGTGAAGAATTTGTCACTGCCTTGGAAATACATGCATCGAAAGATGTGTGGTCGATTAACTCTGGTTTATCATTCCACATGACCTCACATAGGGGTTGGTTTTCTAAGTATGAAGATGTTGACAATGGAAAGGTGTACTTAAGTGATGACTCTCACCTGAAGATTGTTAGCCGTGGAATAGTTTTGATTTGATTCCCTGATGGTAGAGTGAAGGGGATCAATGGTGTATTGTATATCCTTGGTTTGGCATGAAAACTATTATCTGTAAGTAAATTGAATGATGTGTGTAGGTAATTTTTTCAAATGGAGGATAAAAGATGACGAGAGGAGTTATGGTGCTTGCTAAGGGTATTCAGATTGGCACTTTGTTTGAGCTTGGTGCATGCAAGTGTAGTGTACTAATTCTTTTGTTATGAAGAAGAGATCTTCGTAGTCACTATCCTCACCATTGAAACTAATAGGGAAGAGGATTGTTGCATCTACTTTTGATGGTTGTGCTTTTTGGGTACCTAAGGGTGTTCATTCTATGGAGATGAAAATTCTAGTGGAGAAAACCATGTTATGGCACCAAAATCTTGGCCACATTAGTGAGAAGGATCTTAGAACCCTAAAAAATAAAAATCTTGTTGAGGGGATGAGTGATTGTAATCTTGAGTTCAAATTTTGTGAACATTACATTTATGAAAAGAAAATTTGTGTTCAATTTTACTCTAGTTCTCACAAATCTTCTAAGGTGTTGGATTTGATTCATTTTGATGTATTTGGTCATGTTAATGTTCCTTCGATTGTAAAATATGTTTATTTCATTTCATTCATTGATGATTACAGTAGGACATGGTTTTATTTCCTTCGAAGCAAATATGAATTCTTTAATAGATTCAAAGAGTTTAAAGCTCTTGTAGAGAATCGGAAGGATAGAAAGATTAAATGTCTAAGGAATCACAATGGCAGTGAGTTTTATTTAGCAGATTTTTATAAGTTCTATAAAGAACATGGGATTTGTTGAATGCACAAGACAACTGAGAGGGGGTTGAATCAGTTGTACCTTAAAACTTTAAAATTCTCATAAACATTCAGTTTCACAATCATTTAATTAATCTGTTATAATGTTTTAACATGAAAAGCAAATAACAAAAACTGAAACTTGATCAACACCATACACAAGAGAACACCAAATTTATGTGGAAAACCCAAGATGGGAAAGACCACGGTGAGGGTTAGTTGACAATATAAAATAATATCACCAAATACAAAGGCCTCACTTCCCAAAGAAAGAAAGACTCACTGCTAGAATAGAAAAGAAGATAGAGAAGAATGTTATATAGAGAAATCCACCTCAATGCAACAGAGAAATCCACCACATTATCACCAACACCTTCGTAGCTTAACTGAAGAATTGTGGACCCCTGCTCACTGCATCCAACAATCTAACACATGAAAGCTCACACTACACTTCCCAAATTCGTACTCTAACACTCTGCAATTTGCATTATTTGCATCATTCTTATCTCTCTTCACATACCTCAACAACTCATCTCATATTTATGTCATCTTCAACCTTGAAACTATTCTCCAAGGTCAGCTATGCATCTCAATCGTGCAAATTCAAATTAGGTCGGCACCAAAACACTTTTGTGGTGGATAGAAGTGAAGGCGGACCACACCACTCCTTATCTGGGACCCAAATTTATAACACCACACTACAACATGCTTTTACAAACAATAAACATCCACTGAAATTAGTGTAAACACCAAGGTCGGTCGTTACCCATGTAAACACCATTAAAATTTTAAGTACACGCTTCCTTTGATCCAACAACAACTCATGGACAACAAATGTCACTTGAACACAATCTGGAATATTCCACAAGTATCCTAAAATCCAATAAACTCCTTGACAACAACTTTCACTTGAAGAATGCACACATCTAGTACACTCAAACAATTATGCCATACACTGCAACTTAAGAAACTGACTTCCAAAGCACCAAACCTTAAACAACTTCAACTAAAGAAAGATACCAACACTATCAACACATCTTCAAATCTACAAGAATTGAAACTAAACTGTGGAGAAATCCAGAGCAAAAACATTTCTCCCAGATGCTTTTACAATACACAGTTCACGCACTGGTGAACACAACTGCTTTTGTACATTGATCCAACACACAAAATTCTGGATATAACACCTCTGAACTCTTTTGATCAACATATTTGAAACACATAGGTAGATCTTCAACCTAGAAGAAATGTGGAGCAACACCAAAACACTACACTGCAACTCACAGTTTTCTCTTTTTATCAAATTTTCTCAAAAGAACTTGGAAACCAAGCACCAAGAACACATCCTTATCATCTTCGTCATTTCCACACCCATATAACATAGAAAGAATCTTATCAAAGCAACACTAAAGGTTAACACTAGTACACTAATCAAAGCATCATCAATGCAACATCATAGACAACACATGCTCTTGCAACAATCTTCTTCTCATACAGTTGACACCAATGGAAACACAATCTTGTTGATGTCAATGATAACACTAACTACTCATACTTGCAATAGGATTGAAAGACATAATACAACTCCCTACACCCCTCAGGAGAATGGAGTTGCTGAAAGAATGAACAGGATGTTGATGGAGAGGGCTAGGAGTATGCTTAGTGGAGCTAGCCTCAAATAAAAATTTTGGGTTGAAGTTGTTGCTAGTGCTTGCTACCTAATTAACAAGTCTCCTACTTCAACGCTTATGGATAAGACGCCCATGGAGGTATGGTATAATAAAAATCCTTTGTTAAGACATATTCAAGTATTTTGTTGTGAGGCATATGCTCATGTGTGTAAGGAGAAGAGGTCTAAGTTAGAGAACAAGGTTGTAAAAGGTATAATCATCGATTATGGCATCGATGTGAAAGGGTACAAACTTTGGGATCCTGTGGCCAACTTTTTTTTTGTATAGTAGAAATGTTATTTTTAGGGAACTTGTTACTCCTACAATTTTTTTACAACCATAGAAAGAAGAAAAGAAAGAGGACGCGATTCATAATCCTCCTACCTTTAAGAAAGAAGAACCAAAAACATCTGATGGATCTAATGATGAGGAGAGCTCAAGTAGCTCTAAAGTTTAGATGAAGATGAAGAACCTCAACCTCAACCTTTGAGGAGGTCTACACAAATAAGGTGATAACCTGATAGGTTTGAATATTTATTGCATGATTCTAGTTGTAGTTTTGAATTGATTCCTAATATGATGAGCCTAGAACCATAAGGGAGGCTATGGGTATGCATGATGGAGATTCTTGGATAAAGACCATGGATGAGGATATGGTTGCATTAAAAATGAATAACACTTGGGATCTAGTGCCCTTGTTCATTCCCACTTAAATATACATTAGTAATATTATTTGTTATAATAATTTTAAATAAAATGCACTATGAAATAAATTTAAGCTTTACTTGTACATGCAACATGTGAAAAAGGGAAGCCTAAGTCTAGGGTATAAACCTAGGGTTGTTTTTTGCTCATTTTTCAAAGGTACATTAGAATGCAAATCAATGAGATGAATAGATTGACTTTCAACCATGAAGGTGAGTCAATCAGACTTGGATCTACATCCTTAGGACCTTGAAAATTGATTGGAATTGATTTACTATGATTACCTTAATTAGACTATGTTCCCTAATACTAAAATTGCAAGAATCTAACAATTGATAAACAAAAACAATCAATTGCAAGTAGATCTGGGAACTGCAGAGGACTATGTACCTGCCCAAAAAAAATTGGTTTTAGTGTGCATAGGAGGACTTATACACCCAAGGGTGTATGAGTCCTTGTAAGGATGTTTTGCTCAACTTTTGGGGTCCTCTGGTGGCAAATATGAGACTCCTATTTTCGTTTGCAAAGTTGTTGAAACACTATCAGATAATTCTATAGGTGAGTTTTCATGGCTTGACAAGATTTATGGCTTTGGATGCAATAATGTATAATTTATCTTCAAGATTCCCCCAATCCTCTTCAAACCTAAAACCTGCACATTCAAAGAGAGAGAAAGTGTTGGGCCATTTAGGGGCTTGCCTCAATCAAACACCATGTAATTGTTTCCACTTCCACAATGGCAATATTAAGGATAAAATGATAATAGATAGGAAGGAATGATGAAATCACAAAGTGTTTCAACTCACCACCCTTCAATGACTTCCTTGAAGGATTGAATTCATGCACATCACTCCAAGGTCTTGGATCTTGCTTGCTCGATTTGCTTGAATTATTTGGAGACTTACAAGAGGGGTTAACCTTCACAAAACAATGATAATAAAATAACATGAACTCACATACACTTTAACATGATGTTTGGATCTTGAATTGCTATAAAAAATCACTGAAATTTTGCTCTTGGCTTTCTCTTGACAATAATCATTGCTCATAAATTATCTTTCTTGCTTCCTTATAGTTTCAAATGGTGAAAATACTAGGTATTTATAGGCATTTCTCTAATTTCTCAAAAATAAGATTCTGAAAGTTGACATTTACAAGTTGAATTTTGAATGTTAAAATGGCCGCTCTGACATATGAAAAATTGGTCCCCGACAGAATAAGAGAACCCATACACCCTAGGATGAATAGGTCTTGGCCCTATTTTCCAAGACATTTAGTATAAGGGGAAAAATTATAACCGAATGCCTTTGTTCAATGCTTGAAATTTATTGGAAAACAATAAAAATAGGCCTCAAAATACGTAATTTAGGAAATTAGGAGCTTAATTAGGTACAATAAATTAAGGGGGACAAAACATAATGTGAAATTGTCAAGGTTGACAATTTTCAACGCTATATTTAGCCCCCACTTTAGTGAGAGTATGAATTTATGCTTAGACTCACATTAAATTAGAAAATATTGAAGAGATAGGATAATAATGAATCTAGGGAGATGGCCAAGCCCCCAGGATCTAAGATCTTAAGGAAAACCAACATAAGCACAAAGGAACATGCACATGAATGATATGCAACAAGACAACATACACATGCATGTCAGAAAACACGAAGTATACACGATGAAATCTTATAGCATGATAGAACATAAAGATGACAATGAAATGAAAACAAACACGATGTAGACGCGGTGCAAACATGAAGAAAATACACAAGACACACAACAAAACACACGGTTAGTACTAAAATATTTGAGTTGGTAAGGCAAAGAGACCTTAGTCTTAAATTGTCTCAAATACCAAACGTCATCCATCAAATAAGTGTTAAGCTTCCATGAGGACTAGCAAGTTGTGTTATGCCACATCACTCATGAAACACATAGCTCCACTGGAAAGCAAGTTGTGTTATGCTAGTTGGTCATGTTAAAAGGTGTTCATGACTTACTCCATTGCAAAGTCTAATATTTGCTAGGTGAATAAAAAATTGGAAGGCACACGGGCTAGTGAAGTACGATATTCACTAGGTGGGCCCCCAAGACAAGGTAGAAAAATGAGAAACACACTAGGTCTAGTGAGGACCGCTTTTCACTAGGTATCTACCCATATCAACCATATCAATAGTTATACTTGTTCCTATAACACACACACCCCATTCGGAATAGGGACCCTCTCTTTTTTGTCTTGGTCGGGTCACTTTTTGCCTCTGCCTCGTTTTGTGTGCCCATTGTTTTGAGTTCCAGATGGTCAAGGAGTCCTAAATTTATCATCTTGAGTTGACCAAGTTTCACCACCCTTGAAATCTTCAAGTCTTTTTCCTTCACGAAGTTCCTCTGGCAATTTTCCTTAGTCTTTAAAAACTGGCATCTTCCCTTGTTGCGGGTTTGCCCCTACGGGTCACTCTTGGCAGGATTCCATCCCTCCTTTGTTGTTTTCCCAGTGGTTGACCCAGGATTGTCGCCCACATTGTGGGCCCCACATCATCCATCATCACCTTGTTACCAAACCATCCAATGGCGATTACCTAGCTACCGCCCACATCTTGGGCCCCGCCTTTCCTGCCGCTGGTCGTTTTGAAACTCGTGTCCACCAACCTCGCCGACCGCCATATACCATTCAATGTGGGTAATTAATGACAATTTTTTTATAAATAGCTAAGTTGGCCTATCATTTTCACCGACATCAGATAGAGATTTGTCACTGCTCCAGCTGCCTTCGCCACCTGCACACCCGCCTAACCTTAGGGACGATTTCGAACACTGCATTCATCATGAGTCTTCGGGAGTACCATGTGAGTTTTTCGTCGCCATAGTTGTGTTCCTTTGAAGTTTTTTGTTTGAAACTTTGCAAAATCTTAAGGCAAAAAATTGAGAATTTCTTTAGGCAGCTAATTAAGCATCCAAATCCGCACAAAACCCATATATTAAAAATTGAAAAAGCCTTCAAAATCAGCTATTTAAAGCCATACAAAAGTGAACCCTTCGATCGTCGTTCTTGACTAGAGCGCTCATGTCCCTACAGCCCGCAAGCTTACCTTTTCCGTTGAGTTAGCAAATCAAATGCCAAACTTCAAAACGTCGGTCGTTGTCCTTGGCGAGCCCACGCATGTGGGTAGATGCCATCTCTTTGTCATTGTTGTTGAGACAACAAAAATCCTAGGTTTGAGTCGGGGGCCCTCCAATCATTGCGGGCCCGCTCCCGCGGACTTCCATTTGTGGGCCGCCCTTGCCTGTTTGTCATCCCAAAATGCCCACCACCCTCTGTCTTTCCACATGGTGCGTCCCGCCTGGCCCACGTCCTAAATGAAAGCGCTTAAGTCTCAATCTGACTGCGGGTTGTTCTTTGTGGGTTTCCAATGCCCCTTCATCGTCGATTTAATTCCCATCATACATGGTGAAACCCCCCCACTTTCTTCCACATCGCAAAACCCACACATCCTAGTGTCATCCCAAGTTTTCCTAAAAACTACCTATGTTTCAACTTCCTCATGGACCGGGCCTTGCAGACTTCCATCTGCAGGTCGTCTGTTACCCTCCGTTGTTTGCAAACCATCAAGGACCTTCTTCCATTCACTATGCAGGCTCTGCATGGCTCGTTTCCACCGACCTCATTACACGTAAAACAACTAAGAGGATTGCTAAGTGTGGGTATTCTATTGTGGGCCACCGCTTGCGACCCGTCGTCCTACGACCGTCGTTTCCAAATGGTAGTGCCTAACTCCTTGTCTGCCTTGCGAGGCCGCATCCCTCTACCGCCATCCAACCCTCCTCGAACGAATAACCCATGTCGATGCCTTTTGCAGGCTCGAGGTGTGGACCACCGTCTGCAAGCTACCGTCTTGTCTCCGCTATCTCCAAAATAGCCACCTCCCGGCTACCTCCCACAAGTCTTCGCCTGCATGATCCCAAGCGATCAAACCTCAAAAAATGAAGCTTGAACCACCCTTTCACCTATGGGTTCCGCAATGTAGGACTCCGTTTGCGGACTTCCACCATGTTAGCACCCTTCCAAACAATAGAGCCCCAAATGGCCTTAACAACCCCAGCTTCTCCACCCTCTTGACCCACATGAGAAATGATTGCACTACCACCTCTAAAACTTCATGAATGTTTGACCCACGTGCCCAAAATGTCTTGACACCTTGATGGGGCCCTAAATCAGAGGTATGAAAATCTTGTCGTGGGTGGCCTGATGCAGGCTGTTGCGTCCTCTATGTCGTTTCTGTGCTACCTTCTCCAAATGACTGTCAGCCCAGGGAAACTTGCATCCTTGGGCCCACATTTCCCTATTGTCCCCAAACAAGAGTCGAATGGAGAATTTCAATGGATTTTATGATCTCTAACGATGATGTGCTTGATTTAACATTTGTTCTGCCAGATTTCACTAATGCTCCATTTTCTTTTCATGTGAATGTGCTTACTGCATCTCTATTTGCAAGATTTATGGAATCAGCTGTAGGATCATCGGGAGCATCCACAGAGAAAGATAAAGGGAAGAAGCATACCAAAGTCCCAAGAGGAAAAGAGGATAAAGATCAGATGAAGTATCGGTTCTAGGGAGTAGAAGTCACCTCCAAGGTCACTACCACCTGGGACATAATCACAAATACCAACCTCAAACAAGTTGACATAGATGAATTCAGACAGAGGGTCATCGTCAACCTAACCACAAACAATTCCAGGAAAATCAAAAAGAGTGGTTTGGCCAAGGTAGTCGGCTTCCCGCCCACTCTTGTAGCCCCATAACTGGTAATGGCTTGCAGGGAAGCCTATCAGGCATAAAGCAAAAGGATCATTGATCATGAGGGTAAGGTGTTGGCCAACCTATCTGCCAGGTGCATAGGAGAAACATTCCACATCTCTACATTTGAACCTATGGAGGAAATGACGAAGGAATACACTAAGAACATATGGAAGGCTGACCCTTTGAAATGTAAAAAGTGAATTAATGAATACTGGTTGAAGGAGAAGAGGGGCAGCACTAACAAGGTGCCCCAAGAATTGTTCAGAATTGACTTTTATGAAGATTATCATGACTTAGTAACCTTGTTGAGCAAAGTCATGGGCATTCCCACCGCTGCTTACTTTCAAGACTGGATGTTCTATTTCATTGAGATTATCAGAGGGAAATCTAAGTTTCATTAGGCCAAAATGATCAGTGACAACTTGCATCAGCAGTTCGTTTCAATCAAGAAGACCTCTTCGTTCTATATGACTTCTTACTTGGTATATCTTTTAGCCTAGCCATTTCCCTACAAAGGTTTATTTGTATCACAGAGCCCAACTCCAGGAAGGGAATTGAAAGTATATGACAGGCACCTGCAGCTACAATATCAAAATTTCAAGAAGGATTACTACAGGGTGAATGATTCCTTCATTGGGCATATTATCAAACTTCTCAGAGGGGACTTTGAGAGGAGAGTCACACACAATGCCCATGCATTCATCCACAGGTTCAAGTTTTTGTTTATATAGTTCCCAAAATTTACTTACATCTGAATAGAGGGCTTCTCTAAAAGGCCATATAAACTGTCTCGATACCCAAATGATCGATTGATCCTGATCGAAGTCTCTAGGCAATTGCAAAATGCACATACTCTCCTCAACAAGAAGCATCGGGCAAGGATACCATGTCCCCTCACATTCGGGCAGGGAATGTACACCTTCGTAGCTACCCAATGTGCAAAATATTCAGAAAAGGAGATTATTGAATACAACCTAGGCCTCCACATTGCTCGACCAAGGATGGATCCTTATGGTAAATTGAAGAAATTCATCAACAAGTCATACACCCCACTTGCCCCACGTTGAATATTTTTTGGCTAACTGTTGGGACGACAAAGAGGTATGCATGAGGCATTATATGCGTATGACCACTTACTTTTTCAAGACAATCAATCTGCTCTTAGTACTAGACTAGATTGTAGAAGATGAAAACACCATTGTGGATCTGAGATATGATGCTATCGCCAACCTGCCATTTCCCTTAATAGATTGGAACGAAGAAGAGGTCAACGACCTTGACATTGTGACCAAGCCAGTGGAGCATAGAACAAGGGAATGGATTGATGCTCAGATTTCTCAATTGAAGCTTTAGGTGGCCACCTTGACATACGACGAGCTTGAAGATGAGTTCGAGAGTGAGATGGACAATGGAGCTATTGTTGCCCTAGCCAAGGAAGCTCCAAAATCTCCTCCTGCTACCATATCAAGGAAAAGAAAAGAAGTGTCAAAATGCCAGCTGAAGCCTAAAGTGTATATCAGGAAGGCTGCAGAGGGGGAGTATTCCAAAAGGACAAAGAAATCAGGCAGATTCTCCGAGATGTCGACCATCGAGGAGGACCCATTACATGAAGGAGAAGAAGAGGTTGAACAACCAAAGTCACCACCTGTCGCCTCTTCCCCTGCCATTACCGCCACTTCCGCTGCTACTACTCCTCCCTCACCTGCATCTCAGACACTTCCTATTTCCTCTCTGCCCATGGTGGACATCTCAGTTCACCTTTCCTCCACATCACCAACTACTCCAATTATCGTGCGGGATTCCTCATCTACTACAACCTCCCCACTGTCATCCTCCCCATTATCTCCTTCCACTACAATTCCCCTAACTGCTACAACAACTATGCCCTCCCTTACTCTACCGGAGGTCTTTGCTAGACATATGAAAAATATACCCATGGAACTCTCTTGGGTATTAATGAATCCTATAGTACAAGTTGTGATGGCCCAAGTTGTGGTTGGTCTCCCCGTCCCTCCTCTAACATACTAACATGACCATAGATGAGGTGGCATATGAAGAAGAAGGGTCACAGTCCTTAGAAGAAGATATTGAGGACCCCAATGCCAAGTATATAGTAGAGTCCTCTGATCAAAAGCTTGAGGAGGAATTGTCCAAACTCAAGGATGTCAGGAAAGAAGTTGAGAGGCAGCCTTCTAGAGAGAAGGAGGAAACTGATGATGACATGGAAATATCTACAAAGCATCTAGTAGATGGACAAGACAAAGGCCCTGATCGAGAGGAAGAAATACCTCCAGAGAAGGAGGAGGGAAAGAAAGAAGTTGAAGTTGAAGAAGAAGATAAGCCTGAAGAGGAGATTGAAATGAAAAAGAGCCTTGAGCCAAAACACCATGCAGAGCTCGAGCGAGAAGAAGAAAGGGTACCTGAAGGGGAGAACAACCCTAAAGAAAAAATAGCCACTACTAGGCCAAACAAGGAAAAGACCATATTGATCCGGGACTCAAATGAAGAAGAAGAAGAGAAAATAGAACAAGAAGCCTCATGCCATAGGGAAAGGGAGATCCAACGTGTTCAAAGAGAAGAAGGTGATCATGAATCACCAAAGGAGGGATCTCAAATACCTGATTGGTTGGAAAAATAGCTACAAAAGAAGGCCCCTGTTCTCATGGATCCTAAAGAAAGACTGGAGGCTATCTTGGCACGAGCTCAGATAGGAATGAAGAAGGAAAAGAAGTCGAGAGTCCAATCCCACATCGCAATGGATGTATCTGGATCAAGGACAGTGCAAATTGCTACCCGGTAATAGACAAAGGAGAGGGGGTTAGCTATAATATCTCTACCATTGACTTGTGTACTGCTACGAGAGAGAAAAAGATTGACCAGCTCCAAGGATCAGTTGCCACGATCGTCCAGATGAACAAGAATCAATCCTCCAAGGATGAGTTAAAGGCGCAAGTGGCGGACCTCACCACCTACATTCAATAGTGGTCTTCCACTGAGGAGGCACCAACAACATCATCGGCCCCGCCCCTGCTTCTCTCCAAGGATCACATAAGCAAGTTCGAAAAGAGACAGAACTGGACCAAGGCTACTGCAGAGTGGTTCCAACGAGTGCTCTACAATGGTGATATAGGCATTGGTCATGTCCGAACAACGAATAAGTTCTGGGAAGTCCAGAAGTAGCTTGAGGGCACAAAGAGAATATGTAATAACTTCCCTAAATTATATAGGATTACATATCTTAAGGTTGAGGCCATCCTTAAAATTCCCGAGAAGACCTGGGAGAAGGAGCTGGCCCTTGTAAAGGATGATCATTGGCTGATGGAGATGTGGAAGATGGGCCTGGACCACAGAAGAGATGTCCTAGAAAGAGTGCTCCATGAGGTAGACCTTGACCTTGAATGGGTCAATGAACATAGGACAGACTACGAGGAGTATTTAAAGCTCATGATAGATTACGACATGCCCACTGTCGAGTTGGATCCAGAGAAGATTAGGTCGTATTTCCACAAGAAAATGGAAAATGGGGCCACATATTCATTAACACCAAACTTTATGGATTTTGTTGCTCGAGCCTTCGCCCAGTCGGAGCAGGTGATCAAGCACATGCCTAAGTGTACAAAGAATTGGGAACTGATCACAAGAAGATCCATGAAACTATCCTTCCAAGTGCTTCAATCAGACATCATGGAATGGAATAAACTTCAAGCACTAATGGGAAAATTTGTAGAATATGCCACCATCCAAAAGAATGAAGGAAAGTTTGTCATAGATGATGAGTTCCTTACTGTTTAGCTGCAACCAAAAGGGAAAACCACTACAGGACAAAAGTGTTACAATGTTAAGCCACTAGAGGACAAAATAGGGAAAAGACAAGGAATGTATTTTATATTAGTAAATTTTGGGGGTAGGTGAAACCCTAATTTGTAATGAATCTTGGCCACACAATGTGAATTAATCCTGGCCATTCATTTTGCTTTTGAAAAACTATAAATAGGGGGTCTCGTCTCATTTTAAGAGAGAGAGTTGAGTTGTTGTAATGACATGTTGCTAAAATTTCAATAGAAATTCATTGTTTTGGTGGATTCTTGAGTTTCTCTCATGTTTCATGATTCATCTCTTCATGGTTGATAGATTTAAGTTACTCTAGTTTGTTGTCCTTAATGTTTTCGGTAGTTTAGTGAATGTTGTTCATTGATGTTGAAGACTATTGTTGTGTTGATGCCCTTGTTCATATTTTTTGTTGTTTGTTGATGATAAACCACAATGTAAAGCTAGTCTGAACACAAATTCATTGTTGCACTTAAAATTTATCTTTTATTCATGCTTTATGGTGAATGAACAGTTGAAAATCTGCAGACCTTAGAAGATAGCACTAGTTTCATGATATTGTTAGCTTATTTGGTTAAGTGGAACTTAGCTTCAGGAAGGTTGTCCACTGTAGCATCCTCCATTATCACTGTTCATTGGTAGTTGCAAGTCTAGGAACTCTTACCCTTCCCTTCCCTTTTGACCTTTCTTTGAAATAGTAGTTTAGGCAAAGTTCCAACATCATTGTAAAGCCAAATTTGATGATAAAATTGGAGTTTTAGATTGTTTTTTTGAACTTGCAACACTAGAACATCATTCTAGAATTTCACAAACTCCATTTAAGGATCCAATCTCCCTCCAACTTAACATGTGTAAGGCTACCCTATGATTATCAACAAATCACATGAACCAACTAAGACATTCCAAGCAAGTCATGACCTGACACCTGAGAGACCTTGGGATAATTTTCTGCAACTTGTTTGTAGGAGATTGTCTTTCAAGACAGGTGATGCACTTAGGCATTACCTGTGTTGAGAAGTGCTAAAACACCCATCAACAATACTTCTTGATAACTCTGATAAGGTGCTACAAAATGTTATGCCAATGTGACACTAAGTTCAACATCTGTGAACGAAGTGAAGCAAAGAATGTTAATGTCAATGCACCACTAAGTTCAACACCTATGAACAAAGTGAAGAAAAATAATGCCAATGTATGCCCCCCCCCCCTTAAAATGTGAACATACTTGCTATGTTGGTATTTTAAGCAGAACGAGTGGAGGAGGGGATCCTTGAAGAGAATGCACGCCTCCCAAATCTAGTTATCCTTGCTCCCCAAGCATAGAGACAAGGACAACCACACCAAGGACTATCATGTTGCTACCATGAAAAATATGGCTACACTTAAGATTGTACCACTATGAATGTCAATGAGCCAAATACAAAAAGCTACAAATTCCACATAGTGATGAGCAACACAATAGGATGAAGATCATAATTGATTAGAGTTAGGTTCATCAACATAAGTAAGAACACCACAATCCTTAAGATGTATTTTATTACTCAAGGCTTGGCATTCATTGGTAGAATGACCATGCACTCGATGATATTCACAACATGAGCTTTTGTTGTAGAGTTTCTTTTGTGTTCTTAGAGGAAGAGTAATCAGGCGGGCTTTGAGAAGCCTCAACAAGATATTTTGTTGATTAATAGTAGGGGAATTTTCTTTCTCTTGTAAAGAAAAGCTTGCTTTCTTATCACAATATGCCATGCACACAATAGATGATAAATCATTAGATGAAGATGGAGACAAAAGTTGGAAACCTAGAAACCACTTGGAAAATGTACAATATAGACTTCACTTGATTCCAATCATTTTGTTGCATGTTTGCACTATATTCTTGTTCATAAATAATTTTGTATCTAAGGCAATAAAATTCTTCCAACTCAAATGACAAGATCATGTCTACGTGCTCCTAAGAAGAATTTTCCTAAGTATGCAAATCCTTTTTAAGTTTTTTAAAGTTAGGCATCTTAGACTCATGATGGATGAAAGTTAAAGAGCCCCCATCACTATCATGGGTTGATGTTTTTGGATTTGGTTATGTAGAACTAGATACAACACAATACTCTTTAGGTTTAGATTGTGAGATTTTGTATTCTCTCATAAAGGAGAATGTAAAATCTAATGAACCCCAATCATCATCTAAGAGTTTTGTTATAGATGACATGCATTCAGGATTATCATTAATTTATAGAGGTTCTTTGGACTTTGATGGCGAGATTTTGGACTCCTTTTTAAAATAAGGTGTAAAATCTAACAGTCTTGAATCATCATCCAAAGACTTCATCATGGGTTCTACTTTTGGAGTTGGAATTAAAGTATTAAGAGATTTGGAAGTATTATGTCTGGCCTCAACTTATAACTTATAACTTTCTTCATCTTCTTTAACCGTGTATATCTTGTTATTATATTCATATTTCATCTCATAGTGAAGAGTAGACATGACTCCCTTCATGGTATGAATCCACGGTCTACCTAGGAGCAGATTGTATGATAGAGGTCGTGCCATAACATAGATAGGTGTTTGTAAAGTCATGCGTCCTACCTTGATGGGTAATGTGTTCACTCCTAATGGTTGCTTGTTAACATTATCAAAGCCACAAATTGAAAGGTTATTAGGTTCTATAAGATTCTTGTCCACAACAATCTTATCTAGAAGCTCTATGCTACAAATATTAAGACCCAATCCATTATATATTTAAAGAGTACACCTAATCCCTCTTCTATTAATGGCCACCCATATCATTATAGCTTTATTTTTGTTTTGGATCTTAAGTGAGGGTAATTCCTTTTGATGAAATACAATGTCCAAATCAGGTGAATTTATATTCTCAATCAAAGTTGCCACATCATTTGGTTGTGCACTAGGAGGGATAACAACTTTTTGCAAAGAATTTTGAAGCATGTCATGGTAAACAAGTGATGCTTGAATCAAATCCCACAAAGATATCTTAGCAAGAGTGTTACAAAGTTGCTCAACAAGATCAACTTCTTTACCACTATGATGCAAAATGTTAGGTGCAGGTGGGAGATATGGTTGATGCAATGGGATGAATGTTGGTGTTTGTTTTGGCTGCTTATTGTTTCTAGTTTTATATGTGTGATCTACAATATGATAACTTGGTTGTTGCTACACATGGTTACTAGTAAGTTGTTTTGCAAAGTTTAGGATATGGCCATGAGGTTTAGGAGGTCCTATAATGAGAGGTGACTTAGGAGGTCCAATAATTAGAGGACTTTTAGGAGGTCCAAAATGAGTGTTAGGAGGTCCAATAATTAGAGGACCCTTAGGAGGTCCAAAAGGAGTTTGAGAAGATCCAATAATCAAGGGAGATCTAATGGCCAATTGTGTGTTAATAACCTCAACGGATTTGACTTATTCTTGATGATCTTCTATCAAGGGGGTCTAAGGTGACATTAGCATCTTCATCTAAGCAAGCCATCTTACTATCTTTTGAAAGAAATGTATCAATGATGTCATCTTCTTGTGCCATAATATCTTCCCAAGTAGGGAAGGCATTGGGAGAGGGACAAACAAGATTCTCATGGTGTTCAATGATTGGATCTTCTAACACTAAGATACCTTCGTCACAAGTAGGAAAGGTATCGAAAGAAGGAAAACTATGATTGTCTATTATTGCATCCTCTTGCACCGAAACATTCTCACAAGTGGGAGCGATGTTGGGAGATGAATGAAGACTAAGAAAAGTGATATTAAGAATTGTGTCAATGATTTCATCCTCTTTCACCAAGATACTATCATAATTAGGAGAGACATTGGGAGAATGACTAACATGCTTGTCAATGACTTCATTTTTTTCCCCTAGATTATACTCATTAGTAGGGAGATTATACTTATACAATCCATGTACCATATCAAAACCACATCTTTTGGAAAGTAAACATGTTGCTACTTGCCTTATGGATTAAATAATCAAAATCAGATAGTTTTGTAAATAGAATTGAAAAAAAAAAATTAGACCTAGTCAGAGGACACTGAGAGAGGTCTTCCATAGAAATTTAAGCCAAAAATAGTAGGACCTAAGGTCCCAAACAGGACATAGGCGCCCAAGGGTGTTTGAGTCCTAAACAGGGGTTTTGAAAATTCAAAATTTGATTGTGTAAAGCACTGTTGAAGGATTATGGATTTGCTTGCAAACAGGTTGAACAATTGATATTTTTTAGATTTTTCTCAATTTAAGACAATGTACTTCAAAATGCAAGTGTACAACAAAGTTGAAAATGTTTTGACAAGTTTTGAATACAAATTTTAGATCTAAAATGCAATAATTGACTGATTCTAAAATGCCACTGTAATCTAAAAGTGATGATTTTGAAATCAATGTAATGTTTTTCACTTTTTGAACAATATGAAAGATGTCTAAATGCATGCAATTATGGATTCCAATTCTTAAATCTGCAAACACTAATAGAATGAACAGGAAGAGACAAAAAAAATGTGAGAAAGTTGGCCAATGCTAGGGTACAAGGACAGAGGCACCCAAGCGCATCTAAGTCCCTGATAGTAGTTTTGGAAATTCAAAATTTGAATGTTTATGTTGTTGTTTCTATCTACAAATAGGTTTGATAGTGACTATTTTTCTAGAATTTCTTCAATTTAAGAGATTGTGATTCAAATGCAAGTATGCAACAATAAAGGAAAATTTTGAATATAATTTTGAATGTAGATCTGACCTAAATGATTGAAATAGAACCTAATGCAACCTATAACACAATATGTGATGCAAAATATTTGAATTTTTATGCTTTTATGATGCAAAAATGAAACCCTAAATGAGAAATGCAAAAAAATACAATATAAAACGTAGATCTAGGGCTTGAAACATTTCCAATTTTAGAAGGTTTATTATGTCAAAATGTCAAGTTCACCAAAATGTAACATATGAAAAAGGGAACCCTAAGTCTAGAGTATAAACTTAGGGTTGTTTTTGGCTCCTTTTTCAAAGGTACATTAGAATACAAATCAATAAGGTGAATAGATTGAATTTCAACCATGAAGGTGAGTCAAATAGACCTGGATTTGCATCCTTAAGGCCTTGAAAATGGATTGGAATTGATTTACTATGATTACCCTCAATGTGCCCAAATACTAAAATTGCAAGAATTTGACAACTGATAAACATAAACAGTCAATTACAGGGAAATCTGGGAAGTACAGAGGACTTTGTACTTGCCCATAAAAAAATGGTTTTAGTGTGTATAGAAGGATTTATACACCCAAGGGCATATGAGTCCTTGTAAGGGTGTCCTACTCAACTTTTGGGGTCCTATGGTGGTAGATCAGAGACTCTCATTTATGTTTGCAATGTGGTCAGAACATTGTTGGATAATTTTATAGGTGAGTTTTCATGGCTTGACAAGATTTAGGGCTTTGAATGCAATAATAGACATTTTTTTTCAAGATTCCTTCAATCATATTCTTCAAACCTAAATCTTGCATATTCAAAGAGATGGAAAGTGTTGGGTCATTTAGGGGCTTGTCTTAGTCAAACCTTGTGTAAGTGTTTTCACTTCCACAATGGCAATGTCAATGATAAAATGATAATAGATAGGAAGGAATGATGAATTCACAAAGTGTTGCAACTCACCACCCTTTAATGGCTTCCTTGAAGGACTCAAGTCATGCACACACCTCAAGGTCTTGGATCTTGCTTGCTTGATTTGCTTGAATGCTTTAGATACCTATAAAACGGGTTAGCCTTCATAAAACAATGATACACTACTGTATTTGACTCCAATTTCCAATGAAAGTTTGTTGAAATATCGACAAACTATTGTCAGAATACTGACGAATCACTAAAATAATTTTCGTCGCTTTCCCGACCAACTTTAAAATGTCAAAATCACAACTCAGCTTCACCAGTTGCTGCCACAAAAAAGGGATCTGGTGTTCGTCAGAATATCGATGAAAATTTCGTCAATCTAGCGACAAACAATAGCCAGAACACTAGTGGCATGCCTCTGCCAAAGCATCGGAACAACATCAAAAGTTCGTCGAAATTGCGACGAAATGGGAAAGTCATTACAACAAAAGTTTCATTGGAAGTATTGCAAATTGGTCAGATGCTTTTGGAGGTTCGTTAGTTGCTTTTGTCGAAAGTTCAATGAAACAATGCAATTTTAAAAAAAAAAACTATTCATTCAAATGTAGGCATTCTTTCATTTGCCAATGTTGCTTAATTGAATTATATAACATAATTGTATTTAATCACATAATCTTAAGGTGCTCAATATTTGAATCTATCAATTAGTTGTATCAAGGAATGAATTTCCAACAAGAGAATGAATGACACATGGAGTGGATGACATACTTGAAGTATTGCATCTATAGATCAAGCACAAAGATGAAATACAAAAAGGTAGTGGATTTATTTAGCCAATTATCAAATCACACACTCGTCATAGTGCTAGACTTGCACAATCAAAACTTCTCTAATTAGGACCTTTGCACACTAGATTGAGACTTTAAATAGACCTGCACCATGTTTTCCCAAAGTAAATAGGTGAGTGAGTTCCATTTGGTTGGCAATATTCTTTTCAAGCTTAGACATCTTTGTGTTCTAGAGAACACACCTCAACAAAGACTCATTGCAATGGTGTACTAGAGCAATCCATCAAAAAATAATTAGACAGTGGTAGTCAACTAGAATTTCTTAGATTAAGTGGGAATCTATTGTTGTAAGTATCCACATACTTGGGGGTGAAAGCACAAACTTGTGTCACAGTTTTGGCCAACTAAATTATTTCGAGCGACTTAAGTTCGGCCGACCAGTTTTCGGCCGATAAGGTTTCGGCCGAATCGACAGGTCAGCCACGTGGCGCCTATGTGGCTTCAAGTTATCGGTCAAGTCACTTTCGGCCGAAACTTTATCGGTCGAAAACATTCGACACGACGCACACCTGGAGAGACCTTATCGGTCGAGTGTGTTTCGGCCGAAACGTTATCGATCGGAACCCTATTGACCGAAAATAGCTAATAAAATCTCGAAAAAAAAACCAGGCCCACTATTGCTACGCTCGGGCGAAAGTGTTGGGGGCGAGAGCTTGTCGGCCGATCGCTAGCAACAGGGACGACATATTAACAGGTTCCATTCATGGCATTGAGATGAATGTTTGATTTCTCGTATCGTTTTTGTCTATTGTGAGAAATTTGGGATATATCGTTTGTTAGGGTTTGATTGAAATGGAAAAATAAGGTCATGGCCGTGATGGTTGAGACAGCTATGGCCATGATGCTCAATGAAATTTCTTTCTCTAGGCTGTGAAACTTAACATACCCTTCTTTACAAGCTTTAATTTGTGATTGGGCATGCTTTTGAGATAAGTTTAGCATTTTATTTAGGAGGTATTGGAAAACAAATGGAAGAGACGTTATGCAAAGAAAGATGGTTGGGCATGCTTTAGATTCACAGTGCATTCCTTTTAGACTCACTTACTCCTGCATTACTAATGGTTTCTTTGTCTCTTCTATGTCTATTTCCCTAGCCTCGTGTTTTGAATTGATTGCTTCTTCAAAAGCTATATTGTACAAGTACCATGTTTGTTTTGGTTCAAACTCCAGGATTACTAATTCATATTTTCATTTGGAACTTTTATCTGCATTTATTTTACTGTGTACTATGACTATAATTTAGATTGAAACATCCTGGTATCTCTTATGATATGCTGATCTGGAATGAAGAACTATGAGATTCAAAGCTTTAGACTGTGTCTTTTGTAGAAACAACACATGAACTCATCCATGTTTCTTCTACCACTCAAAATTCCATTTTATGATCTCATTAAGCATGTAGATAATGGTTAGAGCCTGAAATCTGTATTATCCCACATCTAAATGATGTGGGCCAGCATTTATTTTTATCCTTCAACATCTGGCCCTTAAAGCATGAGCATGTTTGCAATGTCCTATTCTGCACACAAAGGAATCAGTCAATACAGCTTCCATTCTCAATATAATCAAGTGATAGTGAACCATGAAGATGGAATCAACATGACATTCACAATGAAATAAGGTACATTTGCATATAAGAAAATGCCATTTGATTTGATCTATGTAAGAACTACAGTTTATGGACATACCATTTTTTTTACTTTTGAGCTCATTCTAGAACTTTGCTACATTTGTCACATTCAACCATTCATGGGTATTTATTCATCCTCTCCGCACATGCCCAACTACCAAACTCACTTCCATGTGTAGATGAAACTCCCATGGACAAATATATAGACCTACACGATTATTTGCTTTTTGGTTAGACAAATCCTATGCATAGAGATCTGTATTTATGCCTTGTGGGTTTCATATGCATGTAGAGGTGATGTTGATAATGTGATCACATATGTATAATAAAGTTAAATCCTGATCTCCGAAAAAAATCATTAATCTTAATCAGAATCCCTGCTCAAATTGGCCCAGAATCTGGGGCAGGTACGAGCTGGACCTGGATCTAGGCAATGCAGGGGTGAACAGGTAACTTAGTATACAAGCAATCATCCATACTTTCATCAGAGAAGATATTATGAATTATTACATTTCCATGTTTCTATTTCCTCTCTCTGAATCCCAACAGTCTCAATAAAAGCATTGTACGCTTGGTTTGAATTAGCAACTTGATCTCTAGGAAGAGAGTTCTAAGGAACAGCATTGCCATTTTGAGAAGGAAAATCTATCTTTGAATCATCTTTCTTCTCCACTATGTGACAACCGTTGTTGGTCTTTCAGTTTTCCCAACCGTCTTTGTCAACTACAACTTTAGGAGAATGTGTTAAGCTCACTTTCCTGTCAGGAAATCATTATATTTTTGAAAATCTGCCGCAACTGACCACTGAGCTAGTCTTATATTGAATAGACTCACCATTGAGAAATATTTTGAAATCAAACTTTAGAACCTTGAAGAATAGTTCAACTTGCAAAACAAGAGAGGTGATCATGACTTCACAGCTGAAGTAAGTAGAAGTTATAAAGTCCTATTTGAAAACATGTGCATTTCTTGCTTTCTACAAGAACCCGAGTACTTGGTAGAGAAATCTTATAAAAGAAGAGTGTTTCCCATTTGGAGAATAACAAATAACTTAAAAGAGTACATCAAGCTACAATATTTCTTAATGAGCAAAGAGTGACCAAGCCAACAAAATTTTCTTCCACATAGCTTTAGCGAATACACAGTCAAAAATGACACACACATTGGATTATGGCTTTCCACAAACTAGATGGGTCTGCATGAAAATCAATTTTAGCTGAAGCCTGTCTTACAATGAATTTCTGAAGCAGTATCATCCACCTGAAAAAAGATTTTTGAATTTCCAAGAATATCAGGATTTAACTTTATTATGCATTAATCTTTCTAAGTCTTAATCTTAATCATTGTCAAAATCTTAATCACCTGTAAAAGATCTGTTAATCAGTGTATGTTAACAATGTTAACACTGATCTGTGTTCTAAATATAATTTTCTCAAAAATGAGTGGGTTTGGAAATATAGCTTCTAGAATTAACTCTATTTCTCCCCCTGCCCCTCTTTCTAAGTCTATTTCTGCAATCTAATTTGAAATATCGATACAAAAAACATACACAGTTTAATTTCAGAAGCTATATTTCTCAGTTTAATTTCAGAAGCTATATTTCTAATACTACAATGAATGTGAAAAGCTAATGCCAACTATTTGTTGGATTTGAGTTTTGACCAATGTGGTTACAAAGTATGGATTTGACATCTTTCAAAGTTAAATCCAGAAAACTATGTTACAATTTTAAAACTATCTTACAGAGAGACAGCCATTCCCATAGCATGTTTATTAGATTTTGATAAAAAGTTATATATTGAAGAAAAACTATCTTGAGAAGGAACATTCTTTTACCCCTTGAGGTCCATGGGAATATTCGATCAAGAAGGGAAATATTAGTGAGTTCTTTTGATCACTCAAATCCTTCAAAATTGAGAGGAACACTTAAATAAGGGAGAACAATTTAGAAGGACTTTTGTTCCATGGATAAGGTTCAGTGTTTCTTAAAGCATTTCAGTCTCAAACCACTTTGATTCAATTGACTTCCTTTGGTCCATGGGTTGTACACCTTAGATATGTTGCTTTCCAATACCTCCTATACTTGTAAATGAATTTTAAATCTACATTCCATATGAACTAATCTCTTAAATAAAATGCTAAACTTATCTCCCAAATAAAGCGCCTTTGATAAGTTATGTACATGCACATATATGTGTATGTGCGTATGCATGTAGATGTATTATATATACATATGTGTACATGTGTGTATGTATACATATGTATATATAATGCAGATCTACATGCATATGCACATACACATATATGTGCATGTACATATACATACATGTACATATATGTGTATGTGCGTATGCATGTAGATGTATTATATATACATGTGTACATGTGTGTGTATGTGTACATGTGTGTATGTATACATATGTATACATACATGTACACACATACACACACACACATATATACATGCATGTACATACATATGTATACATACACACATGTACACATACACACATACACATATATACATGCATGTACATACATATGTATACATACACACATGTACACATGTATATATAATACATCTACATGCATACATACACATATATGTACATGTATGTATATGTACATGCACATATATGTGAATGTGCGTATGCATGTAGATGTATTATATATACATGTACATGTGTGTATATGTATACATATGTATGTACATGCATGCATATATGTGTATGTATGTGTAAATGTGTATGCATACATATGCATGTACATGCACATATATGTGTATGTGTGTGTGTGTATGTGTACATGCATGTATGCATGTGTGTACATGTGTATGTATGTATGTATGTATATGCATATATATATGTATATGTATGTATATGCATGTATATATGTATATGCATATACATATGTACATGCACATATATGTGTATGTGTGTATGCATGTACATGTATTATATATATGTACATGTGTGTATGCATGTACATGCATTATATATATACATATGTATGTATGTATGTATGTATGTATGATATGTGTATGTGTGTATGTGTATGTATGTGTATGTACTTGAGTATATACATGTACATACACACATACACATATATCATGTACATGTACATACATATATATATATGTATATACATACATACATACATACACACACACATACATATACATACATACACACATACACTATTAAATTAAGTTAGATATACATACATACATACACACATACATATACATACATACACACATACACTATTAAATTAAATTTTAACTTTATTACTTTAATATGTTTTAAGTTAGATCGAAAAATTAAGGAAATGTTAACCTTTTTATAATTTCTAGTGTTTGATTTAAAAAATAATTGATTACAAAGAAAGGCTAGATCATATATGACCAATTGTAATGAAGAGTATTTTTTTATTTTGATCAAAATTTTAGTATAGAGTGGTTGAAAGGATAAATATTTTTTTTACATATTTACTCTTGGTTGAATATTACATGCATGCCTATGATTTAATAGGTTCACATAGCTCGATAGATATAAAGTTTGAACTAGATCTCATTAGATACATTTAAATTCAAAATTGTTTTCTAGTTTTGAAACTTGAAAATTTTACCTTTAATTTAAATATATATTTTTTTTTAGTTTTGAAAAAATTTCAATTTAAATTTGTGTAGTTCATTATGTAATTTTGTTTTAATGATATGCAGATCTCTATCTATTTATATATATCATGGCCGATGAGGGATCTCATCATTCCCCTCGTTCTGAGCGAGAAGCTCAAACTAGATCAAATATATTTCAGGATAGTATTGTTAGATTGGACAATGCTCTAAAATGTTTAGAGCAAACAATTCACAACTCCCCCAATTTGGCTAATCGAGATAGATTAGTCACTATTAGACAAGAGATTATGAAGATGATTGAGACAATTCGATCATACAATCCTTATGATGAAATCAGCATTGAACAGTTTTATTTTTCTCTTGCTAGGAGTGTTACTGGCACAGTGAAACATAAAGAAGTTGCCAAATTAGTTTCAGGTGAAAATGTGTTATCCATGTTCCCATTTTATAGAGGAAAAAATAAAATTAGAGGATATATGGTTACGAGGTGTGAAGATCCTCTTGTTGCGCCATTCATATACCCTAGATGGTTGGCAGCACATCATAGATGGCCTCACAATGATGAGCTGCCATTGTATTTTGTCAAACAGTTATATGCAGAATTTCATTTACATATAGAGGTGGACTACACATCTTATCTTGAGCATGTTGGCCAAGGTAAAGGCCGTTTTTATGACAAACCACAGTTTAGACCTTCAAATTTGCCACCGCCTATGGACAAGAGGGCATTAGTTGGCCCAAACCTTTTGGTTTTACCAAAACGTTTGGAATTGGCAGCAGCAGGGGAGGTAGCAACAGGGTCCACTCAGAGTCAGATTTTTGAAAACATTGCCTCTATTACGACGCAGATTGATCAGATTTCATCTGATCGAGTTGGTAGATATTTATTACGCCCACGGATCAACCTTCCTCCCACTGAGGCTACATCTGCATCGTATGATCCATTTATTAGTGCCGATCTACCTACTCTTGCAGATGTCAAGCATATGACCCACACGACTCTACGTAATACATGTAGACTCTCAATTTTGGATTTACTAGCAGCATATCAGGTTATCAGTGAGGACCATGGGATTGCTCTTGACAGGGTACCAGAATTTATTAGACAACGATATCCTCATACAGATATGAGCCACAATGTGGCAAATGCAGCTCAGGATATTCCACATCAGCCTACAGAATCCTGTGCACATCATGTTTCTGTTGATCCTTTAGCTTGCCCAGGTGGTCATCAGGATGTTACAGGTCACGTTGAGGCTACTGCGACACCTGATCCTGTCCATGGGACATATAGTCGACTTCTTTTTGCTATGATACTGTACATGCTACAGGGCCCCCTACGATGTCTTTACATTCTCGTGATCTTAGTGACATTGGTAGAGCTTTCAAGCAGGCACAACAGGTACTTTCAATTTATAATTTAAATACATGTATATATTTTTAAAATTGTGTTCTAAAAATTTATGTAATGCATTTTAAAAACTTCTAGGGGTTTAACTCCTGATTGAAATTGTGTACTTGAAAATTTTAAGCAGTATGGTGAATTCCCAGACTTTGGAAATTTGGAGCATGATGGCGATCCCATGCAGTATGCAGATGAGGTACATTTAAATTTAATTTTAAAAAACTAATTACTTGATGTTTTAAGTTTGAACACATTGAACTCAAGTACATTGTAAAATTTTTAGATAATTTTACATATATGTGTACTTGAACACATGCAGGGGTTGGGACGAGGCTCAGGACACAGATCGGGAGATATTGGATCCAGACATGGATCCACACATCTTGGATCAGCAGAGCGATCGGTCCATGGATCGAGGGAGAGGTCGAGGGAGAGATCGAGCCATGCATCGAGGGAGAGGTCGAGGGAGAGATCGAGCCATAGATCTGATGATTCTATTCATACCAGACATCCCTCTCTTTGAGATTTGTTTTATAGTATTACATGTCTGAGATCATTTTATTATATGTTGGGGACACTTTTTATGATTTATGTATTGAACATTTGGACGTGTTACATACTTATGTTTTATGGTACACATATATATACTTGTTATAATTTACATGTCACATTCATACAATTATGTTTTATGGTTTGAATCTTAGAGGTTTGTTATACACGTGCATTATTATGGTTTGATGAACTCACTTACATTACATCTATAAGCACCTTTATTTAAATTTAAATTATGGTAACTTGTTCAAATGCACTTCTTGTACATATATAGATAACTAAATACATTGTGAAATCAAAATGTTGTCCACTCCACTATCTAATGGTTGCTATTTGTAAATTTAAAAAGATGGACATGTACATGTAATTAATTTAAATAAATAGTTAAAATGAATTTGTCTTTAATAAATAGGTCAAGAAATAGAAAAAATTGAATGCATATATGCTTGAGATTAATGCTATACATGTTTTAAAGTAGAACATAAAAATGCAATCGAAAATAGATGATAGTTAGATTGAATTCTTTAAAGCTCTAAATGTTCATTTTTAAAGTCAGTAAAAGTTATTTATACATTTAAATTGTGCATATATCACGCTCTACATTAACCTAATTTCTAATTCCATATAATCTAATACACATGTTCATTTGAATGTGCATGCAAAGAATTCTTGAACTAGATGTTGAGCTATACTTAAGAATGAACCATATAATTCAAATAAAGCATGCAAGCTATTCATGGAGTTGAATGTAAATGAAATCAAATTTCTAGTTTTGAAAGTTTAAGAATTCCATGTGGAACATTTATATATATGTAATTAGAAATTGATATATATATTTAAATCTTGAAAGACATGCACATTTATTATTAAATTAAAAATTGATGAAAATTCTATATAAATTAAAAATTGATCAAGTAGATCTCTTGGATGACAATTCTATATATAAATTAAAAATTGATCAATTCATATTTAATTGTACTGGAAAGATGGACCAAATTACAAAACTAATGAAGTTATGTTCATTCCTAGAGAAATATACTAAAAGTTACGTTTTATAGGCATAAAAATATTTTATATATAAATAAAGTACTAAAGATGAGAGGAATAGAGATTACATCCTTATTTTTTAAGGTTGGACTATGAAATCACAATCATTGCATAAGGCCTACTACTCCCCGTTGTCATGATTTGATGTAGATTTCTAATACCATGAATTGCTTGACAATTATAAGGATTTGATCGATCAATATCTGTTTAAATTCAAACTTGAAAATTCAATTTGAAATCATGTATGTACTTGAACTTTGAAATTCAAATTTTTAAAACAAATTTTGACTAGACATACATACCTGTAACTTCCCAAAAATACCGTGTGTTGTATGTTGAGTCGCGAGCAGAAAAATGACTTTTGCACCATTCAACAATTTTGTTTGCATTCTGTATGGCATTACCTACAAGTTACAGACAAGTTGGCACAATTTGTCACCTATTACTTTCAAAGAACTTAAAAGAAAATTTAATTTAGTTAAATTTAATATATATATATATATATATATACATATCTAATCTTTTAAAAAGTATGAAGCTAAATTGGACATACCAGCAAGTTCATGTTGACGAAGTGCACGCTTCACACATGCTCCTGCTCCATCGTGCTCTCCTTTTCCATGTCCACTCTCATAAAAATTCCACAAAAAATTGGTGTTGCGTCTAGCATGTTGACTACATAACCAAACAAAGGCTTTTGCAGACTTAAATTGTCCTGTGAAGTTACAAATAATTAAACACTTGAAAACCTTGAATTATCTTCAAAAAACAATTTAAGTCTCAAAGTTTTAAAAGTAAATATAAATTAATTAAAAATAATTTAAAAACCAATGTACTTACCAGCACATCCATCAGACCATATCCAATGTTGTTCTTGATTTATGCCACGTCGTCTTAGGTCTTCAAAAAACATTTTGAAACAATGAGCTACATAGCTTCTATCATGATTCGTATCATCACTGATATAAAAGTGAACCTCTTTGATGATAATTCTATCATCTTTGCTACTTTGTATTCCATCGACCGCTAACTCTGCATGCCTGTAGCAAACTTGCACGAAGATTGCAACTTGCTCTGAATGATAATATTGACTTTGAATCTCAGTTTGAGGACTAAATGTATAGTTCTCAGAGAAATCTACAATAGAGAGAATACAACTGGTGGAAAACAATTCTTTGAATAACGAAATTGCTTAGATTGCCATCTTGCACCATGACAATGTTGGATATGTGGATATATGATATTGCGAAATTTACTCATGAATTCATTGTAAGGCAATCCACTCTCTTTGAGAACAATTTTTTTGGCCTCAACTCCTGACTTCGTTAAGTATGTCTCATATTCAAATCTCTTCCAAGTAACTTGCATTTCATTATTGTCAACATGTAAAAGATTCTTCAAATCTCCACAATCATTACATACATTTTTTATACACTGAACGTTGAATTCATCCGAATTTTCTGATTTTTCACATAGAAGAGACTTCACAAATTGTGTTGTGCTTCCAGGGATGGCTAAATTTCGATCAATTGTTGCCATAACTTTTCTATATGATTGTAGGTGTAGATCAAATTCAACATGATTTCGTCAACAACAAGTTTCACGTACTTTATTTATACGTACAAATGATGGTCGTAGTGTTTCAAACATCCTTTGACAAATCTTCACATTTAAAAATTCTTGTTTAAATGCTTCAAAAGTTCACTTTATGTTGTATCTATAAAATGTTTTGGATGAGAAATTTTTGTACCATCATCACCTATTATTTGTATAGTATCCCTTCTATTGGAAGAAACATGAGAGTGGGTGGTCCAATATTCAACAACTTGTTTCTTTACATCTTCTAAAATTCTATCTTTTCGAGGAACCCTACAAATATTTACCCAAATTTTCTCAATTTTTCCATCTATTTCATCTCTCTTTTCAATATATCTTTGAACAGTTCTCCTAGAAACATTTAGTAATTCAGAAATTGCTTGAACTTGTCTTCTATATGATAATTTCTTACTAGAAATTACAGTCATCAACGCTCTACGTGCAGCACTTAAATCACTAGACCAACTCTTCTTTTCAATACATTTTAATGCTTCTTGCAGGTTTTCAACAATTGTTTGTTTTAAATCTGATGACTTTTTCCTATTATCAACCCCTAACAACTCCAAAACAGGGGTCATTTCTTTTCGTCTAAATAACTTTGCAATTAACTGTGCTCTTCCAATTAAAGATTTCTCTTCAAAAAATTCATCCCATATTTTTTTAGAGTGTAATTTCAATGTGCTTTCAGATAACATATCTTCAGATGAAATATTATTGAAAAGAGAATCTTCATCCATCTCCATCAAATTTTCCATACCATAGTCCAAAACATTTATATTAGTATTAGATTCAGTTTGTTCTTGTACCTGTACGTCACCTTGATCATCAATATTTTCCATGGGTTGTTGTTCAGTAGATGTTCCTTCATCCGCTTTTCTCTTTCTTTGTCTTACTCGTGTTCGTTCATACTTCCTCGATCTAGTCCTTCGATTTGCCATCACAAATTACACTCAAATTTGAATGATTGCCTACATAGAAATTTGTACACACATAAGCTTTCCATGAAACATGTACATGTAATATAGCATAAATATTTTAAAAAACTTGTAACTAGATGCAAAACATAAAATATTTTTAATTGAATAATGAATATATTTCTACATATATTTATTTGATGTTAATATTTTAATAAAGAAAAAGTGAAAACAAACCTTAAATGCATTTTCAATAAAAAAACATAATCAATTAAATAAATTAAAGATCAACACACCTTAAAAATATTTCTCCTCTTCTCCAAATGCCTTTTTTTTCGTCGAAATACGTCTTGTAAATTGCCTTCCAAAATGTTGAAATCAAGCTTTTTTAATTGAAAATAGTTGAAAAATTTTTGAAATATTTGTTATTTTCTAATTATTTTAATTTGATAAATTGGGAAAAAAACAACTTTGTTTTATATCATTAATTTTTGGCCGAGTAGTTATCGACCGATAAACTTTCGAGCGATTAGTTTTCGGCCGACCAGTTTTCGGCTGACTAGGTTTCGGCCGAAACCTAGTCGGCCGAAAACGGGTCGGCCGAAAATGTCTAGTTGGCATCCTACATGGCAGCTTACTCATCATTTTTTAAATTTTTCTGAAACATTCATTTTTGGCAGAGTATTTCTCTAGTCAGATTGATGTTTTTGCAAAAAATAAAAATACCCTTTTGTAGAGCTTGAAGTGTAGAATCCAAATATAGAATTTTTATAATATTTTGATTAGTTTTGATATCTTTTATTATTAAAATAATGCAAGTAGGTTTTAAAAAATAAAAAAGAGGCTGATTTGATATTAAAAAAATGATAGTAAAATTTATTAAAATATTTTAAATATTATATGAGGCATAAGAGGAGAAAGTCTACTTCAAAAGGGTATATTTCTTTTTTTTTAAATGACTGAAAAATTTGAAATTAGTTGACGGTCCGTCAAAACTGTCAAATTCTGACATGTTTGACTTTAGAACATTATTACGGGAAAAATATACATCAAAATGTGATTTTTTTTTCCATGCACAGGATATTGAAATTACCTATTTGGAAAAAAAAAAAAGGAGAAATGAAGTTTTTTTCATTTTATTTCTTGACGGTCCGTGAAGTCACTCTTTTATGAAATTTTCAGCATTCCAAAATTTGTCCTTAAATTGATAAAAACATAATAATTTTTTTTTTTTTTTAAATTTTAAAAATTACAGGAATAAACTACACCAAAAGTTCTACATTTTATTAGTTTACACCATTTTGAAATTCAAAACATAAAGACCACTTTTATGTGGTCGAAGTTCAGAATTGTTTTTGCTGTTGGCCAATTCCTTTATAAAGTGTGACACAGGTTTGTGCTTTTACCCTTGGGATGGAAAGATACTTTGCATTAAACATGCTTATAATAGAGCTCCACACAAGTTTATGAGGTAAAGTCCTTTCTAAGCATGTCTTGGGTTTTAGCTTGTGACACCCTTGGACATACCTGCTACACACCACCTCATGTGGAATTTGCACATATAAGAATAAGAAAAAAATAATGAATAGAGATTTCAACACATCCAAAGTGTTCACAAAGAAATACAATAGATGCTCTCTCACCAACAACAAAAATACAAAAAGCACCATGACACTATGATATGGGCCTTACATCATTTTGCACATAATTAGTGAGCATTTTTTTTTTAAACTTTTGTAGTACCTAGGACTTCACATAGTATTTACCGTGAAATTCCTCAAGACATACTTTCCTCTTCTTAAACTAGTGGCAACTTAAAATCCTTCAAGCTTGGATCCTAAGCACTTCTACACATTTGCACAAGGTGAGATCATATAAATAACCACAACATACACATGTAAAGGTTCGCATCATTTATTCAAAGTGTCTAAGGTTGGGTTGTATGCAAATCAAGCAAAGTTGTACAATGTTTAGTAGCTCTATGTTCAATTTTTATAGCTCACTAAAGTCATGACAGGAGAAA